>OY744565.1:2936576-3010149 GCA_963556235.1 Cryptophagus acutangulus | reverse complement strand
CGTTTTAATATATAACAGTTCAGGTTCGGGATCACAAATTAGTTTATATTTAAATATGGGTTCGATTACGCTTCCGGTCTACAGAAAAATATCGGTTTCGATCCGGTTTTCTGTAAAAAACGGTTCGGTCCGGGTCCCTGCTTTAAAGAGTTTCGTCTTCTCTTTCACGTGATCTTTGATTTTAAACACCCACTTGGAATCGATACTTCATGTTTATGGTGTTTTCTGTACAATTGACCACGTTTGATTGATGTCGTGCGCTTGTAATTTGATTTCGATTGCTTTCTTCCACTGCTTGGCATTGCTGCCACTTGTAGCTTCTTCAAAGGTATAAGGTGTGATGTATTCGGCCACATCACACTCGAATCTGGCAGGTAGACGTATGGAGATTCTATCTCGCAGAACACGTCTTTGACTGACAGTAGCTTCTTCAACCTGATTTTCGTTTCCGTGAATTTCTTCATTTGGAATTTCTTCTGGACGAACAACTTGTTGTGCAACTTCGCTGTTTGAATTGGTAGAAGCACTACTATTTGGTCAAACGATTCTTCTTTTTCTGCTTCCGCCTTCCCGATACGCTCGTTGAATGTTGCGTCTCTCGTGTCACTCACTCTTTTTGTGTCTGGGTCGTACACACGGTAGTTTGTAGAATCACTCTCGTAGCCAACCAGAATCATTTTCCGACTTCGAAGATCAAATTTTTTTGTAAATTGTTTTGGAATGTGTACGTAAGCAACAGATCCAAAAATTCGCAGGTAACTTAATACTGGTTTCTGACCCACCCACATCTCGTAAAGTGTTGTACTACCTCCAGATGATACAGTCCGATTTAGCACATAAATCGCTGTGTTGGCTGCTTCAGCCCACAGGCTCAGTGGTAGAGATTTCGCATGAACCATGGTTCGCGCACTTTCGACGATCGTTTGATTATCCCGCTCAGCTTTTCCATTCTGCTGAAGAGAATATGGAGCCGTATTTTCTTTCTTGATTTCTTTAGATTCAATGTACGTGTTCATTTGCTGATTGCAGAATTCGAAGCCGTTGTCTTAGAATTTTCATTGTACGGCCAAATTTCGTCGAGATTTCTTCCTCCAAAATTTTAAATTTTTTAATCACAACTGATTTGTGTCGTAAAAAAAATACACGTGGTACCCGGTTGCATCGTCCTTAAAGGTTAGGAAATACTTTGCGCCTCTTGGTGATTTGACCGACATCGGGCCACAGACATCTGTGTGCATAACTTCACTTGGTTTTGTTACCACTTTTTCTCGCTTCTTAAATGTTAAGCGATGTGCCTTGCCAAGATCACTTGTGTCAGTTAGTATTATTCCTTGGACGAGCCTCTTTTTAACGAGCTCAGAATCGCACGCTTGTCCACATGACCGAGTCTCTCGTGCCATACATTTAAATTATACGCTGATGCATTTGCTTCTTCAGCATGAAATTTCGCGACGCGGAAGAGCATCCGATAGATGTCCTTGTTTTGCCTCATACCCACTGCAAACACTTGCCTGTCGCGCACTATTTCGACATTATTATCCTTGAAGTTTACCTCGAAGTCTATTTTCGTACACGCACCAACGGAATACAAATTTTTTTTTAGACCAGGAACGTAAAGCACATTCTGTAATATCGCACTGTGCCATGTGCCATCAATAAATCTCTGCACTGACACTGTACCTTCGCCCACAATCTTGCATTCTTCACCGTCACCGAGAGCTACCGTCCCGCCGTCTGTGACTGCACAAAAATCGATCATCCAGTCATCACGGTTTGTCATGTGTTTAGACGCGCCGCTATCAGTTAGCCAGACTTCGCTTTGCTGCATCAAGAGCAATGCTTGCAACTGATTGCTGTTCGACGGTTTCGATTCAATCGACTTGCACTCGACGCCTTCCGTTTTCTCTACTACGAACGCAGTCACGTGACTGATCGTTGTTGTCTCTTTTGCCGCCTTTTTTGGTCGGACATTCATGCGCAAAATGTCCCATTTTGTGACACCTAAAACATTCAATGTCCTTTTTTGATTTACCTTGTTTTGTATTCTTCGGTTTTCCGCATTGCTTTACTGCTGAAAATGCACTTGTTCCTGCTTCACTTTTGTTGGTCATTCTGGCTTCTTTGCGAATCAGCCTTTCAGATAGATTGTCTAGCGTTTGACGATTTGGGTCAACACTGTCCCAAGCGGTTTGAGTGCACTGTATTTAGGAGGCAAACTACCTAGAATCTTCGCGATCACAGTTAGTTCCGACAGTTTCTCTCCTACGTCTTCGATATTTGCAGCCAAATTTCGAATTTTTGCGATATGTTGAACGACCGACTCACTCGACGACATGCGATACTCATGACACCTTTGTAGCAACAGAAGATTGTTTGCCGAAAATTTTTCCTCGTGAATACGACACAGACTGTCCCACATTTCTTTGGCTGATTTGCACACCAATAACGGCTCAAGTTGAACGTACTTTAATGCCGACGAAATCAGGAAAATTGCTTTTGCGTTATAGCGCACCCACGCTTTTGCTTCGACCGAGATTCGATCAGCTGGTACCACTTTGGAGCCATCCACGATGTCGTCTATTTCATTTGCAGAAAATAGAACGGACATTTGGAATTTCCAGCCCTGGAAACTCGTCCCGTCGATCTTTCTGATGTTACGAGCTGAGATGTCTTGAGACATGGTTAATACAAGCAAATCATTTGCTTACACGTTTTTTAAAACAAAGGAAAAATTATGGTAAACGCGATAAACAGATTGCTTCAATAATTTACATTCTTGTGGCAATGCTATTCGCATTGCGTTGCAGTCCCGAAATTAACTTATCTTATGAGATTAAATCCTTTTTGGAAGTTTTCGGATATTATTTCTGAATTTGACAATGATCAACAATGGACTCAGGCATCACTTCCTATTGGTTTTGGTGGACTAGGCGTTGAAGAAAGGAAAGTTGAAGACATTTGTCTTCCAGCATTCATATCTTCTTCTTTTGGTGTAAAAGATCTTGTGGCTTTCATCCTACATAATACGGCTGATAAGGATAATATACATCATTTTAATGAAGCATTGTCATGTTGGAATTCATTAAACAAAGATATTCCTAAACTACCCAAATTACAGAAAAACTGGGATCTTATAAACATAAACAGAATAATTAAAAACATTAACTTAAACTCTACATTAGAAAAATCTTGCTTTATGGCTCTTCAATGTTCTAAATCAAATGCTTGGCTTCAGGTGATCCTTTCGCCAAATATTGGAACCAATTTAGATAATAACTCTTTACGCATTTGTATTGCTTTGAGGCTAGGATGCGATATTTGTAAAGTTCACACATGTCGATGTGGTTATATTGTTGACGAAAAAGGTAGACATGGCTTTAGTTGTTTTAAAAGCGCAGGGCGTTTTTCTCGTCACTATGAAATTAACAACATTATTGGTCGAGGTTTTGATTCCATAAATTTCGCAGCTATATTAGAACCTACCGGTATGTTTAGGAGTGATGGTAAAAGACCTGATGCACTGACTCTAACACCTTGGTTGAAGGGACAGCTTCTTGTTTGGGACGCTACTTGTGTAGATACTTTTGCTGATTTGTACCAAAAACTAGGAGGAAACGGAGTAAGAGTTGTAGCCGAGATAGTATCGAGCAAAAACTATTTAAAGTATAAAGAAATAAAATCTAAAAACAACTGTTTTGTTGTTTTTGCTGTCGAAACAATGGGTCCTTGGTCGCAGGAGGCAACTGATCTTATATATATTATTGGAAAAAAATTCATCCATTTGACTGGTAACCCACTTTCTAAGAAGTATCTGTATCAACGCATTTCACTTGCGATTTATCGAGGAAATGCTACAAGCATATTGGGAACGCTTCCTGATTGCCTTTCGATGCAAGAATTTTTTATTTACCTTATTTTTTTTCTGTTTTTTTTTTCATTTTATTTATTTATACAACTGGTTTTAATAAATTCAATTATTTAATAAATAAAATTTATTTTAACAAATAATTAAGAACAATAGAAAATATATAAGTGGATTTATGCAGACATGTTTAATTTAACATTAACATTATAATTAGATTTTTTTTAAATTTATAATTAAAATTTATTTAAATTTAAATCTGCATAAATCCACCATAAAATATAATTTTATTAACACCTCTTAATAAAAATTTTGTTTAAATAATTTCTTGTTCTAAAATGTATTTAGAAATCTTTAGCTTTATTTCAGCTTCATCAGTTTTAAACTTTTGTTCTTTAATCTTTAATTTATGGAGTTCATCTTTGTTTTTAAATATTCTTGTCTTTCGAGTCGTTTTTTTAATTCCAAATCAATAGCTGTTCCTCTCCCATCAAATTTTCGCTTTTTTGGCGTTGATAAAGTAGTTGGAGTTTGAACTGTAGTTGTGTCACCACTGAAACTTCGTTAATGGTATCTTCGATCATAGGAAATCGTTCGACAGAGGTTCCAGCTTTTGCTTCGGCATATGAATCACTGTCCATGGTGTGATGCAATTCTATATCAACACATGACAATACATTATCGACGTATTCTTTACAATTACCTGGTGGTTTGTATGATCCTCCACCTGTGGTCAACCTTTCCTTTTTTTTGAGCTAGTTCTTGCTTTCTTTTTAATTTTAAATTATCCCAGCCTTTACGCAATTGTTCAGGCGTTTGGTGCAATTGTGCTTTTTGAATTTAGATTTTTGGATATAAATTTACAATTCAAACTTACCGGAGAATGTCCTATAGCGTTAAATTCATTTGCAAGCACAATCCACGTTTTCTTTTTATCAGCAGCTTCAGGCAATCGCTTTTTTTGCATTCTAGTACATCTCTGTATTTATCCACTAACTCGTTTAAGGTGTCTTTTATTTCAAAAGTCAATCTATTAGTTTTTGATAAAATGATATATATTTGAAATATATTTAAAACAAAATTAACAAATTTCTAAAGTTTTTCTAGTTCCAAAGTTTTAAAGTTTTATTTCTAGTTAAAGTTTTATTTTAACTTTTCAAAAATTCAAAGTAAAATTTAAGGAATTTTAAAGATAAGTTAAAGTCTTTCTTAAGTAATTTTTGCGAATTCCACCCCTAGTCTCCTCTTATTGGCAAATACCATTGCATTCATACAGTAGACTTTATACAGCATTCTTGTTTAATGGCCGAAGCTATGTATATAATGTGTTAGGGATGCCGCGAGTACCCGGTCACTACCCGGTATCCGGCTTATTCGGCCAGTTTTTACAATTACCCGGTTTGGCCGAATAGAAGATTCATTATTCGGCCCCGGCCGAATAGCTAAAAAAGTTATGCGTTTTATAACAAAAATCAAAATACATTACTAAAAATTAAAATAAACTTTAATAATAAAAAAGAAGATATTATTTTTAAACAGAAATAATTAAACAATTTAAATTAAAATCTAAAGCATAAAAAAACGTCACTATACAATATAACGGAAATTATAATATATAATAACATTGTTTTAAATTTTGTAATTTAGCAGTGGTAAATTGTGGTGTAAAAAAATCAGTTTTTCTCCGTTTTCCGGCAATAATCGATTTCGTTTAGCTTCGTAAACGTTTCCAGCTTCTGAAAATAATCGTTCACTATATACAGAACTAGCTGGTGTACATAAATATTTGCGAGCCAATTTTGATAACATCGGAAACGCGTTTTCATTAGATTTCCACCAGTCAAATGGAGAATTGTCTCGGTTAATTATTGGCAGTGATAAATACGTATCAACTTCTTTTTGCACTATATCTTCTTTAGTCTCACCGACATTAGATGGATTATTTTCATTTGTATCTTTAGCAATATCTGTCAAACATTGCCAAACTGACAATTTTTGAATTTTTGGTGGCAAAGGACTATTTGCATAAGTTGATAGTGGAAGATCTTCATTGTCCGATTCGATACTGGTAGGAGAAATGTTTTCTTTTTCATGTTCAATTTCATGTGTTTCATTTGTTATTGTTAACAAAAGCAATGTTAATATTTCGTTTCTAATAATTCTTTTTGTAGCTTCTTTAAAAAAAGTAAGTTTATATCTTGGATCTATAAATGTTGGAATTGCAAAATTCAAATTGTCTTCTATATTTTCAAACCTTCTGTTTATACTAGCGACAAGACAATCTTTCACACTGCCAACGCCAGGAAATACATTTTTATTAAAATATCTGAGTAAAGCTGCCAATGTAGGAATTACTTCGGAAATAATGGATTCAGTAGAGCTAATTTGTTTAGTCACTTCTTCCAACGGTTTAAGCAACTCAATTAAAACTTCCATAAGTGTCCATTGGTTGGCATTTAAATTAGCAACTTTAGAGTTGTCCGAAGCATATACTGCTATTGCCGTTTTTTCCTCAAAAAGGCGTTCCAACATATAATAAGTAGAGTTCCATCTAGTTGGAACATCTTGAATTAGCTTTTTATTTTTTAAATTCAATTGCTCTTGCAGTTGTTTTAATTTATTGGCTGCGGCAGGTGAATGATTGAAATGTCCTACTATAGTTTTAGATTTAGCTATCAGATCTACTATTGTGCGTTGAGCTTTTAAAGCATGTAAGATGCAAAGTTGTAGAGTGTGAATGAAACAACTTTCATTTTTAATTCCCAAATCTGCGGAAGCTTTCTTTATGTTTGCACCACTATCTCGCAGTAGTACTTGTACTTTTTCCTCTTCGATTTCCCATTCACGCATCATATTTTTTATAATATTTGCAATAGTATCGCTTGTATGGCTTCCAGGAAAATGTTTCACGTTTAAAACTGCATGTTTATAATTAAAAGATTCATTTTTTATAAAATTGTAAAGCTGATGAAACTTTCATTATTTTTGTCACATGTCCAGATATCCGTTGTAAATGAAATAGATGCTGCTTCCGAAATGTCGTCGAATATAATTTTACGGCAACTGTTATACAAGTCAGGTATGACAGTTTCTATAAAATACGTTCTTCCGGGAATTTTATAACACGGTTGTGCTATATCAAGGACCAATTTAAATCCTAATATTAAAAAATATTGGTTTTATAACTATCCTCTAAACAATGTCTGAAAGATTGATACTTACCTACATCAGTAACTACGGAAATTGGTTGATTGTCTATTGCAATCATTTTTCCAATTGCATTGTGCAGTGCTTTGGCTCTAGCATCATCTATACTCCATTTTTTTTTGCCCAAAAAACCAACTATTGAAGACTGTTTTAACTCGGCTTTTGATGTACTAGGGATTTCTGTTTGGTTTTTGTGCAAAACTGCGTGAAATTCTGGATGCTTATATTGTACATGTTTAAGCATTGCTGATGTAGAAGCCGCTTTTCCAGTTCCACCACGTGAAATGTTAGTTAGACATATTTTGCAAATTGCTTTTTTTTGGTCTTCTTCGTTAACATCAAAATATTCCCAGATTTTACTCTTTGTTCTTGCACTCATGTTTGTTCTTGTTTAATTACAACTTATAAACAATTATAGTTTCTTTATAACACTAATATAAGAATCGAGATAAGAATACTTTAGCAGAGAAACAAAACGTTTACTTTAATAATCCTAAACTTGTCTGTGCATGTGCACTGCTTATTTCGGCATGATCCGGATATACTTGCGCATGACTATGGTCTTGCACAATACTAATAATACTTGCGCATACTAACCGGGTACCCGGCCGAGTACCCGGTATTCGGTTAAAAAAATTATCCGGGTACCCGGTATTCGGTATTTTTAAAAAAGTGGATTCGCGGCAACACTATAATGTGTTGCCGTTTGGATTAAAACCGCCGTCGCTAGTTTTACTCGCTGTTTAGACACTATTTTAGGACCTGAAGTTGGGGAGTATGGAACTTATGCAGTGTTTCGTCAATTATTCCGAGTGCTTTGTGATCAGACACCATTCTTGCATTCAGTTCCCGGGCATCAAGACATATTCTAACGAATCCGTTCTTTTTCTTAACCACAGTCATGGGGCTAGAATATGGTGAAGGTGCTCGTTGTATTATCTCATCTTCTACCATTTTCTTTAGTTTGGCTTCTACAGCTTGTCTCATTGTGAAAGCAATAGGGTAACTTTTTTTTACAAATGGTTCCGAATTATGAAGTTTAATCTCGTGTGTATACATATGTGTCAATACAGGTTTTGTTTTAAAAAGATGATCAAACCTTGTTAGAAGTGCTTCTCAATTTTGTCCTTAACTAGAGAATTATTTGTCTCTACTTCTAGCAATTCCATAGGCATTACATTAGTACTTTCCATCTGGTATAAAATAAAAGGAACTTTTACCGTACTATTATCAGGATGCAAAATCACAACTTTCTTGTTGATTACATATATTTGACACTGATGCTTGGTCATCCAGTCAATGGCCAGAATGCAAGGTCAAATCAAATTAGGAACAATTAATTCAACTGGTTCAAACATCTTTCCTTGAATTTTCGCCTTATAAAGTACCTGTTTTGTAATGCGTCGGCTTTTTGAACTAAAAGCTCCTTTTATGTGAATGACACGAAGAGGTAGTATAGGAATATCTTTGGTCTGACTAGCTATAATATACCATATAATTCAGACCCACTTGTAATTACGAGGCGTCAATAAATCAAATATTAATCACTAAGTTTAGTGCCTAATTTCTATTCATAAGCGGATAGATCTGGTTTAGCACAGCAATGGCTCTTTTCCTTGTTCGTTCAACGTTTTTCCAAATCTTAATCGTTGATCTAACAGTTGGGTGGTATGAATAAAAACGAAGCAGGTGCTAATGCTACGAAGCCTGTAGTAGGTGCTTCACCATCTGAAACAGAATGCTACACCTTGAAGTAGGTGCTACATGTAGAAGCAGCTGCTTCAATTTTTCCGGAACCTACTACACCTGTAGTATGTCTCATAAAAACTCGCGTAGTACCTGCTACACAGCGAAGCACCTGCTTTGATTTGTAGATGCTTCGATTTTGCAATTCAGTTGTAGCACCTGCTTCAGTTAAGCGAAGTTGCTGTTTTGTTAGCTTCTATAGAATACTTCGGTCTAAAGTACGTTAAAAAAATGCAAGAAGTTCACCGCAATAGAAAAATTTATAACAGTAGAAGAATTTATGATGATGCAACTTATAGAAAAATATTCAGGTAAGTTATTTTATTCTTAGATATTTTTAAGAAAGTGTTAAATTTAATTTTTTTTTAGATTCAACAAAGAAAATGTACGATTTCTAGCAGATCATTTTATTGTTTCATTTTATTCAACAAATGGAAACATATTTAAGGAGTTTAGGTAGTTATAAATACTTTTTTTGTTTTAACTAAATAAAACTAAAGTAAAATATGATGGTGATAAATTTAATTTAGGTGATCCTTTGATTGAAATTTGATTTAGGTGAAAAAAGTAACAATTGCGGATTTTATATGGACTTTGGATCCTATTCTATTCTATTAATTCTATACCAATGTATAGTTAATCCTAATATAATTTATTATATTAGGATGATTTAATATAATAATATAATTAACTACGTACCTGGAATACGTTGAAGAACTGGATTTTCATTATCGACGTTCCATATCGAATAAAATTTTTGCTGCCATTCATTCAATTTTATTCTTTTATTTCCCGTTCTTTTTAAATCCGTAATTTTCTTCACCTTGCTCTTCATATTATTAATTTTTTTTAAAATTTGCTTTGCAGCTAAATTTTGCTTGGTATTTAAATTGAACTCTTTAGTGAGTTCACTTAATGCAGTTTCTTTTAAATTTTTTATTGTTGGTGTCATTCTTTTATCCAATAGAATGACATTTTTTTCCAGTAAATTCACAAAACTCAACTGTTGCTCTTGCTCTTCTTGCATTTCTTCATCAGAAGACATTTTTTTAAATTTTTATGTTGAATTAGTTTAAATTAAAAAAAAAATTAAATACTTCGAATATCACGTGCTACACAAATTCGATAAACTGGAACAATCGCGAAATGTAACAGCAAACGGGGCATTAGTTTAGCATTAAAATTTATCTATATGCTTCACCCTGGAGTAGGTTCTGCGCGATATAGTAGGTGCTACAGACCGTAGCATTTGTTATTCCGGAAGGATAGCAGGTACTACAGAGACCTTAGCACCTACTACATTATGTAGCACCTGCTACTGGCTTCGTAGCATTAGCACCTACTTCGTTTTTATTCATACCACCAGTAAGTCTAGGTATAATTTATCGCTATTTGGATGGAATTTTGATTTGCCAACAACTAGTGGGTTGAAGACCGTGTTGTGTGCATGTTTGTAATTGAACAATGATGTTTCTGTTTTCCTCGAATTTAATAGTATTTTTACTTTTTTGCAGTATTTTTTTAAGATGTTTGTATGAAATTGTAGCTGCCTGTTAGCTATTTCTGCTATGAAACTATAAGCAAATATATCTGTATCATCGGCAAATTACGCAATGTCAAAGTTGTGAAAAATGAAAAGGTTACGCAATGAAAAAGTTGGGATATCCGTGATCTATATGTTAAAGAGTGCAAGTCCAAGGACGGATTTTTGGGGCACTCCTGCCTTAATAATACGGTTGGCAGAAAGCGATCGACCAACTCTCACTACAAACTTTTGCGCTTTTTGAGGTAACTATTAATTAGGGAATTTTTATACGTTGGATACTTATAGTTTGCAAGTTTAGTTTGCAAATCAACGCTTGGTGCCGGACTCGATCCATCGCCTTCTCTATGTCAAATATAGCCATTACAGTTGCACTTTTTTTATTATAATTCAAGCAGATTTTGTTGGTAATTATGGCTAGCTGATGCACAGCGCTATGTTTTCGCGGAACCCGAACTCCAAGTCCGGTAAAATTTTATTTCTCCGTGTGTTCTTATTCAACTTTTTCGGAAATCTTGCTTAAAGTTGGGAAAAGGCTGACTGGCATGTAACTTTGTGGCAAAGTATGGTTCTTTTTAGGCTTCGAAATTGGCACAACTAAAGCATTTTTCCATGATTGTGGAAAGTGTTGAAATTTAATTATATTAATTATAGTGATAATATCCAAATTGTAGATTTCAAGAAAGTAATTAGTGGGAATTAGTGGACTATTATGAAATGAAAAACGAAGTGGACTTGAAGTTTTTTCATAATAGTCCACTAATTCCTACTAATTACTTTAATTATATTGTTAATTATATGCGTTAGCTGCACCAGAACTTTCCTAGCAGCATTCTTCACCACTTTGTTACAGATTTCCTTCCAACCATTGCTGCGTTCTTCTTAATTCGTGAATTATAGCTCGTATTTTGCTTGGCGTGACAAGAACATTTGCATGTTCTGCTGGCGACATTTGATGTTTGTTCCCCGTTATGCTGTTGTAAGTTGTACCAATAATATTTTCAACTTCAGGATCTGAGTGATGCTGAAGGACATGTGTGCCGTTAGGCCGAGTCCGTGTCTGGCCGAACCCTGGTGGAGTCGTGGGGCAACACCAGTGGTTACGAGAGCGGTGAGACCCAACGTCTATATACTAGGAAGGTTGCCTCAAAACTTTTTTTAGTAGTGGGGGAGCCGCCATGTTGCGCGTCATCGAATCTGCCGGTTCATTGTTTACATTTCTGTTTCGCTGCATTTTTAGTGTATTTCACAGAAAATTACAGTTTCGGTTCGGTTTAAAAGTAATATTTCTTTATAAAAGTATTGTGTATAGTGTTCAGAAGGATTTGCGTGATAATTAGACAATTTTATATTGCAAATACATTAGTGGATAGCATGATACTATTACTATTAAGATATGCTCACGCGCATGAAATTTTCTATCTCACTTTCTCGCTTCTACGTCATTCTGTGACAATAACATTCAAACCAACCTATAATTTTGATTTCGTGCAATAAAAGCTGTATTTTTTTTGCATTTACTTTTTAATTGTTGTTTTTTGACCATTTATTTTAAATAAATAACTACATATAGTGTATGCAATCGTCATCATGGTTATGTGCGCTGTGCTAAATTGTAAAAACAATAATAACAAAAAGGCAAACAGTTCTACAAAAAAGTGCCGGTACTTTTCTTTTCCCAAAAATAAGGATATTTGTGCTGTGTGGGTTAAAAAATGTTTTCAATCTCGAAACATCAATACGCAGACTGCACGAATTTGTTCTATGCATTTTACAGAAGAGGACTATTGCTTAAAAAGTAGGCTTTTGAATTACTCGCCAACAAAGAAAAGACTTAAACCAGACGCAATTCCGTCAATAAATATGTTAGTTGTAAATTCACCTAGTAGTTGCAAAACATTTTCATTGCACTCAAAAAAGAATACTTTAGTAAAATCACAGGTGAAACAGTGTAATTTAATAAAAGAGTTTGATGAGTAAGTATTTTGCTTTGATTTCAAATATAATATCTAATAATCATAATATTTTTCATTACTCTATCACAAAACAAGTTTGGGTTCCACCAGCATTATTAATAATGTGGAAAACGCTCAAGAAAACGGGATAGACAATAGTAGCAACTCGAGTAACAATGAAGAAATTTTGAAAAAAGCTACAAAAATTGATGTGTCGATGCAGACAGACAGGTTTTTATATTAATAATTGTTTTGTTCGAATAAGATTGATTTAACACATAATTTTTTTAATTAGTTCAGAACAAGACAGTCTTTTATTAAAAATGGAATTTTTGAAAGCCGAAAATTTGAAACTTGCGGAGAAAATTAATGATGGATTGGATTCTGGATATATAATTAATAACAAGTTAGTAACAAAAGAACCAATTCTAGAGCTTCTAGAAGTAACAGAAAATTCGGATTTGAATATTGCCCATAAAATCAATTCTTCGTATTTAACGGTAAAAAACGCTAAACGACAAAAAGTTAAATTAGCCACCAAATTGATGTCACACACAATATCAAAAGCTGTTTCACGAATGGGCCAACTTAATTTATATAAAAATATAAACAATAACTGGTTAGAATGTTCTAACTTTTTCAAAATTGTTAATGATTGGTTTGATATATTTAATTCAAAGGTACCAGCAAAAGATTCGCGCAGTAGAATAAAAGCTTATGGCTTATGTTTAGATGAACAAAACAAAATACTTGATGAAATGTATGAAATGATCTATGAGTTAAGAAAAAACAATTCAAAAACTTTATTGCCATTTCAGAAAGGAATATTACTTGATATTAAATCTTTAAAATTGCTTTTTAAAAGTTTAAAATCTGATTTTGACATTAAGTATTTGTTAACATACCATCTAAATCAAGATCCATTGGAAGGATTTTTTTCAATTATTAGGAGTATTGGCGGATTACATGATCATCCAACACCACTACAATTTAAATATCGCCTGCGAAACTATATTGTAGGTCGTAATGATGAAGTAATTTCGGAATCATCTAACATAAAAGAAAGTAATATTCCAAATTTAGTCGGACAATCTTCGGTTCAAAGTAATTTCCAAGTTGACATAGACGATAACAAAATTCAAGATGAAATTGTTGAAAAAGACCATTCAAAAATTGTAACTGTAGGGTTGTTTAGTAATTTAATGAATGCGGATAGTGCAGATTTGGTTATAGATGAAGATGAATCTATGATCAATGAGTTTACTGAAATCGAATTGGATGGTTTAGAGAGTGTGGCAGGGTTTATTGCTTATAAATTAAGAAAAACAGAAAATCTTGGTTTTATTCCTAATGCTGAAGACTGTTCAGATACATGGGTAAACCATTTAACAGAAGGTGGTCTAATGAAGCCCAATAAAGAATTTTTGTTAAAATGTAAACAACTTGATTACATTTTTACAAAATTAAATCAAAATAAACTAAAAATTTGTAACAACTATATACAAGAACATATGCATTGTGCTTTTAATATTGATGTAAGTGACCAAGTTAAAACATTATTTTTTAGATGCAAAATGTATTTTAGAATGAGAATACTCAATCGATATATTAGAGAGCAATTCACTATACAGAAAAGAAAATTAATAAAAATTACGAATTGACCTTATTTTATTTCACTTAATTGAATGCATTAAAATTTGGCTTAAAGTTTATTTGAAATTTTGTATTTCCCGCTCATTTTGTCACTGGATGACGCTGTGCGCAATAGATTTTTAGATTGGTTTTACTAGTGAGCGTATCTTATTAGTTTTAGTATCATGAGTGGATAGTATTCAAGTGACAATATAACCTACGTTTTCGTTGTTCCAAGAGCTTTATCCTTTGATAAATTTTTAAATAGAAACAAATAATATAAATAAAACATTAAGTATATTTTTTAATAACCGAAACTTTCGAACCGAACCGAAACTGTAATTTTCTGTGAAATACACTAAAAATGCAGCTAAACAGAAATGTAAACAATGAACTGGCAGATTTGATGACGCGCAACATGGCGGCTCCCCCACTCCTAAAAAAAGTTTTGAGGCAACCTTCCTAGTATATAGACGTTGGGTGAGACCGGTCGCACGAAGGTACGAAGCGATGGATGCATACCAGTAATGAGAGTTGAATAAATCAGTGAATTGAAACCCCGTATGTGATTTATTAACATTGCAACCCACTAACACAACATGGTGGCAGCGTAGTTGATTAATTCTTGATACTTACGTCTCAGAAAGCAGTTATCACAAACCACACAGCACAAAATGGCGGCTTCAAGCATGGTTACACCACCAGATGCATTCAACTTTGAAATGCCCGATATCTGGCCACAATAGAAGAAGCGGTTCTAACGCTACTTAACAGTGTCGGGGTTCAACGAAAAGACAGACTCAGAAAAGACCTCGGAAAAGACCGATCTGCTATTATATATAATGGGTGATCAGGCCGACGAAATATGGTTAAGATTCACAGAAGAACCAAAAAAGTATCAGAAAGTACTGGAACAATTCGACAAGCAGTTTATCCCTCACAAGAATGTGATATTCGAAATATTCAAGTTCAATTCACGAGTTCAGAAGGAAGGGAAAGGTTTGGACGCATTTATTACGGATCTTCATTCGTTAGCGGAATTCTGCCAGTACGGGGACCTAAAAGAAGAGCTCATACGGGATAGGATCATTGTCGGCATGCTAGATTCGGCAAACGCAATAGAGTTGGCAAAACAATTGGAACTTCAGTGGGCGCAGAATTCAGTCATTCGCCAACAGGGGCCGCCAAGTGTTCTGCAAGTGCAACAAACTAACAAAAGGAAAAGTTGGTTTAACAAAAACCAATTTGGGAATCAACGAGCGGAGAGAAAAGGGGACTGGATTAATCGGGACAGGCTTACAGAGTGTGATTATTGTGGTTTGGCACTTCATCCTAAAATGGAGTGTCCAGCGCTCAGTGCGGTGTACAACAAATGCAAAAAGCGGGGCCATTGGACAAAAAGTGTCGCAGCGCGGTAGGAAAACGAGCAGTCTGGTCAATAACAGAAGCAAGTGTGGCATAAGCGACTTGCTCATATTTCGCCAATTACAATTCAATCAATGGTAAAAAATGATACTGTGAAGGGTCTAGAAGTAACATCAAGTTTGTAAGTTTGCTAAGAAACCCTACAAGTCAACTGAAGTTAGAGAAGTTGACATTGGTGAAAGGATTCATTCAGATGTAGCCGGGATTATGGAAGTTTCTTTGATTGGTAAGGCCAAGTATGCTGTATTATTTAAGGACGAAGCAAATGGATATCGTCGAGTTTATTTTATGGCTGGGAAAGACGAAGTTCTAGATAAATTAAGGTTATTTGTATCCGAGCAGCGAGCTGACCGAAACCAAACGATGAAGGTTTTTCGGAGCGATAACGGAACAGAATTTACAGAATTTAAACGGTTTCGTGAATACTTAACAGCTAACAAAATAAATTTTGAGAATTTTGCACCATATAATCCGCCAACCAAATTGTGGGCTGAAGCCACCAACAGCGGCTTATGCTTTGAATCGGGTGGCTACTGGCAAGAAAACGCCTTTCGAGCTTTGGTTTGGTAAAAAGCCAAATGTAGGTCATGTTGAATTATAGTTGTTAGTGATTGATTTCGTAAAGCAAAACAGTTTGATATGTTTATGATTCAACAGCTTTATTAAGAATGAATTCTGACAGTGCAATATGACAGTTGAAAAGAAAAAAGTATTGATAGCAAAAAGTACAGAAATATAAATATAGAAAACAGTATTGATACTCACAAGCATAGTATTATTTCGAATTCAACATTAAATTCAACATTCACTCTTATTCTAAATAATAATTAATATCTAACCTTTAACAAATCAAGATTATTATAAAACAAATGCTTAATTAAAGATCTCGTCAAAAAGTCTGTTAATTGTCTATTTGTTTCAAATAGTTCTATGTCACCCCGAGAAACCACATCGCGAATAAAATTTAAACGCACATCATGTTTTGTTCTTTTATGCAGCTCTGGATTCTTTGCTAACTTTATTTTTGATTGGTTATCTACCAAAATTTTTATTTTTTCTTGTGGAAAACCTAATTCCTCCATAAGAAGACTTAAGCCACAATGCTTCCTTTATTCCCATAACTAACGAAATATACTCAGCTTCAGTGTCTGCAGCAACGGCAAGCAAAACGCGAATTGAGTCATATCAAATCCAATAAATCAATTTATTCACGTTAATAAAAATTTTACATTTTTGTACACTTGTCAAAAATATATAATAAAAGAGGCCTAAAAATATACTAACATATAATTGCTTGACAGAAGCAACCATATATATAAATTACAGACAATTAGGTAAATTTGGCAGACTATTTAAAATAATTATTAAAAACAAAATCTTAATTTTGGTCATTCAGATAGTCATCCAAACTGTAATACGCTTTTTTTATTAGATATGCTTTTACTTTAATTGTGGGCCGATGGTCAAAATAAGAGGCAATTTTCAAAGATTAACAAAAACGATTTTATTCATTCGACATTCAAAAGCAAAGTGTGTCTCTCGTCTCATGCGGCGCACAATCGTCGATAGATGGCGCCCTCGCCACATCTATACTAGGGTCACTGTATTAGGGGGTAACGCCATTAGTAACTTTTAGGGAGAACCTCTCTCTCTATTTCATAAAACTATATTTAAAACTTAGTAACCTGAGAAATGACAATTGAAAAATCTTGATTAATCAAATTGATTTTAATGTCAAATTGTTAATTACCTTTTACAAATGGTGAAAGTTCGTGTGACTGGTATAAGCAAATGCTGCATATCTGGGTGCTTAAATTATAGAAATAAAATAATATGCGACGTGCAGTAGAAAATTTGAAATAAAATCATAACATGTTACGTAATAAAAAGGTTAATTTATAATAAAATGTGTGAAAATGATACTATCTTTTTATAGTTTTTATGTTACCGTCTCCATTCATTACCATTATATATAAATAAATAGAACACGCAAAATTCTACAAAATATTAAATTCATTAAAGTGAATAAAGTTTATTGCTAATTTATTATTTATGAATAAAAATAAATGTATTAATAATTATATAATATAATGTACTTTATTATAATAAAACCATTTAAACATACCATTAAAAATCAATCTCCTTTTATTAAATTCAAAGAAATTTTATATTTTAATCATCAATTCAATTAATTTAAAAATTAAATATATCTTCAAAAATGACTTTTGTATGTCAATTTTATTCGCCAACTCTATTAAATAAAAACGTAACTAAAAATGTATGTGTCTCTCTTGTACGCATTTATTTTAAATAAAGCTATCTCTCTTGCACAATTCATAAAATAAATAGAGATTTCACTGATGGCGTTTCCCCTTAATACAGTGACCCTAATCTATACATCAGATGGCACGCCACCTTCAACTGCGGCGCCAATTTCAAATTCAAAATTTGAAACGTTTACAGTTCGGCCAAACTGACCCTTAATCGTCCTCGATCAATTCAACGAATCAGGTGGTTATCACTAACCAACAGCATAAAACAAAACAATCTAATTCATTAAACTTAAAATTCGTCAAACACGACATAATCATAAGTTTCAATACAAAATCAAAAGTTTCATAGAACAATATAAGACCATAAGTATCATATCGCAATGCAGAATCATAAGTTTTATGTTTATAATTACTACGGGCCAGGGTAACAAATACACGTACGGATTGTTCAATTCAATTAGTTTAATTCGTTTATAGAGATGCCAAATAGTTACAGTCGTCAGGTCTTTATTACAGCCGAAAGGTGAGTGGTCCGGTGACCCTCGTCTTGTGCGCTCCCCGCTAAAGCTATATATTCGTGCGCCTACACAGATGGCGCGTAATTCATATTTGCATATATTACAACTCCTCCCTTTTTAGATTAATATCATCATACAATAAATACAACCATACATAATACAATTACACCACAACATTTCTGTAAATCAATTTTCCGTGTTTTTCCCAGCTGGCTAAGCTTTTGTAAAATGGTCTCTTATAGCTTGACCTAATGATCTGTATTATTTTCAATCGTGAATAATCTTAACGATTTTAACCCACCGGGTCCAGCACTCACCAACATAAAGTACTTATTATTCAAACATTAATCTAAATCAAATCCTGCCGAAGGTTTAGGCAATTTGCGAGTTCTTTGTATTCTTTTACGGGTACTTATTTTAGAAGTTGAGGGTTGTGTACCAACAATTTTAATTCTACTTACGTAAAGTTCTTCTGACTCCTCAGAAATCCTTTCCTTACTCCCACAGCTATCATAGCTGCTTTCCAAATCCGAAATCTTGCTACTTTCGCTATTTACTATCTCACCCCTATCATCTACATTGCTTACATTAATTACGTCATTTACATTTGCTTACATTAATTACATCATTTACATTACTTACATTATTTCCATCACTTACATTACTCGCATTACTTACTATCCTTTCTTCGTGTCTCACTGAATTTTCACTTTGATTTGAGCTACTACTACTTTGATTTTCTGCTAAACTAACATCGTCAACAATCTGTGTATTTACCCTTGAATCTACTTTAGGTGTTGTACCTACGCCAATATTTTTTCGACCCGTAACCTGCGCCACTACCAACCTAGAATTGCTTACCCCTTCTTCGTGAGTTTCAAGCCTTCGCTGAATCTGATTTGTGTGACGTTTCCAAATTTGTCCACTTTTGGAAACTCTGCGCAGATACACGTTTAACCCGCAACGTTTCATTATAGTTACGTTTTTCCAACTTCTATCATTTCCTCTCACATTTCTTATTGAAACATATTCGTCGAAATCAAAGCTTCGTTCTCTTTTTCCATTATAACTTTTCTGTCTCTCTTGTTCTTCTCTCATCTTCTGTACTACTCTTTCATTTCGGGCCTCCATCACTTCGCTTACCCCTTCGCCTTCCCTCAACAAATCCAAACGTCCCCTTATCTTGCGTCCAAATATGAGTTCCGCTGGCGTTTTCTTTGTGGTGATGTGAGGTGTACTTCTATAACTAAATAAGAATCTCGACACCAATACACAAAAACTTACACGTTTATTTTTAGGGTCGCTTAATGCAGATTTTAATTTCGTTTTAAAAGTCTTCACGTTTACTTCTGCTAAACCATTTGATGATGGATTATAAGGAGGTGACGTTACGTGGTTGATTCCATTCATCAGCAAAAAGCATGCAAAACGTTTGCTCTTTAATGATGGTTCATTATCCGAAACTACGGTCTTTGGCAATCCAAAACGACTAAAAACCTCCCTTAACTTAGCCTCCGTTTTTTCGCTCGTGATGTTTCTCATCTCAAAAACCTCTGGTCACTTTAAGTAAGCATCTGTAATCAACAAAAAATTCTTATTGTTTACCGAACCCAAATAATAGATGTGAAGTTTTTCCCACGTCGATCGCGCTATTGGCCATGATGTCAAAGCTGTTTTCGGCGGATCTGAGCGTACCGCCAAGCATGAAGAACACGATCTAACTTTGCGCTCAATGTCTCGGTCCATCCCAGGCTACCACATATAACTTCTCGCAAAACTTAGACCTGCTTTGCTAATTAAATGACCAAGATACTCAATTTCCTGCCTAAAAAATTGGCATTTAGCCCGTTTAATAGTCAATCCAACTTCATTTAAACAGTGCAAAACCTTTTTCCAATTTTTTTATGAGCTTTGGCATGTCATCCCCTGTTACCACAATATCGTCCAGAAAATTTACCACACCGCTCGTTTCCATGAATAGTGAATCTAAATGTTTTTGAAAAATCGAGCTCGCTGGTAGAATTCCAAATGGACAAATTTTAGCCTATACAGACCTTGATTAGAGCTCCAAGTGCACAGCATATCCAACTTTGTAAAAGATTGACCCCCTTTTAACTTATCAAAAACCTCTTCTATACTAGGCAAAGGGTATCTTACCGGTTCTAAAAATCGATTTAAAGTCGATTTGTAGTCGCCACATAACCTTAAAGATCCGTCCGCTTTCATAACTGGTACGATTGAGGTAGACCAATTGGATGTCATTATTGGCTCTATTAAACCTTCGTCATGCATTTGATCCAGCTGTTGCTTCATTTCATTTCGGTATAGTAACGGAACAGGTCGAGGTTTGCAGAAAATTGGCATGGCACCTTTTTTAATATGTAATGACACTTTACACAGATTGTATTCGCCTAATTTTTGCTAAAAACCTCTGGATATTTGTTAATTATTTCATTTTCTAAATTACCAACTACATTAATCTCTGACAAATTCAATTTAATATTAAATTTAGCCAAAAAGTCTCTGCCTAATAATATCAATCCTCCTTGAGGTACCACATGAAATACAATTTTTTTACAAATATTCTTACAAATAACATTTACCTCAAACGCTCCTTCCGGAACAATTAAATTCCCAGTATAACCCCGTAAAACCGTGCTATCTCTCGTCAATTTATAGCTAATAAAATTTTGTTTATACTCTGATAAACTCCTATGATTTAATGATGCACGAGTATCTACACAGTTAAAAATAATCAACTCTATTTTACTCTATACCGGGGGTATATAGGTCCACCGTTTTTAGTGTTAATATTAACACGAAAGCTTAGTGCAAATATAAAGGTAAGTTGACTAAATACTATTAGGTGATATTTTTGTAGTGTTAAGATGAACTTGTTTTTTTTTGTCAATAGTACACTAAATAGTGTTCCTCTATACACTACTTAGAGTAAAGTCCAATATTATGTTGTTAATTTTAGTATTGTTAGAGTAAGTTTTCTCTATGAATAGTGTTATAATATTGTAATTTTAGAGTCAACATTTTCACTATATATTGTAGATTTCCCTCTAAGCACTATGAAAAAATCTATATTTGAGTAGATAATATATAATAACTAGAGTAAATTTAAATAACTTTTTAGGTAAGTTTTTCACTAAAATTAGAAAAAAATAATCAATTTTGGTATAGTATTTAATCCATAACAGAGTAAATTTACCTCTAAGTTTATTTAATGAAAAAGAAGGAAAAATTAATAAAAACCCTTTTTATTGGTGACTAATTGTATTTTTATTTAATACATAATGAAAACAATAACAAAAACTATAAAATGTTTATAAATATATATATATATTAAATCTTTATTGTTAATAAAAACAATTGGCTATGGACTTTCGTCTTTCTGCCTGTGCATAATAACAATAAATAAAATAAGAATTATAACACTGTATACATGTAGAGATGAAAAAAAAATAGAAAAAAAAACATAGGTATTGAAAGAGTGAGTAAAAAAAAAATGTTCTAGAATAAAATACATTTGTAAAGGGAAAAAATTAATAAATATGTAGATTCTTTTGGGGATAAAAAAGTGAGAGAAGGTAGGAAGGGTTTGATAGGATTAAGTTAGGAAGTTTTCGTCAGTGAATGTTTCGTAAAGTGTTTTGGTCGGTTGTTTTCTGAGGGAATTGGTGTCATCACGTTTAATGCAAAGGTCATTCAAAATCGTCCAGTTTGTCTCGTTGTCTTTAAACTTTTGTCTAAGATACTTAAGTCTGTCCGTAATAGTGGTCAAGTTTGTCAGTTCAAAAAGAAGATGATTTGAAGGATTGTGGAGTGGGTTATCTGGATGTCTTATTCTCGTAATTTGTCTTAGTGCAATTCGTTCTGCTGTCTCCAAAATCCGTATTATCTTACTGTTTGAGTTGGTCATAATTACGTGTCCATAGTCGATTAAAGGTCTGCAAATGCTTTTGTAAATGTGTGTCGCTGTCTTGATGCTAATACCTTGATCATTGCTGCATGTTAGGGAGCGGAAATGTTTGGATCTCTTGGTGATTTCTGATTTTATTTTGTTGGCGTGTTTTTGAAATTTATGTTTTTGGTCAATCATCAGTCCTAAATATTTGATGTCGGGGGAAGGTTTGATAGTCGTACCGTCTATTTGGATTGTTGGGGAAGTGTCAGTTATTTTGTGGTTGGTAATGAGGAGTTGCGTCTTGTTGGGATTGGGAGTTAGCCTCCACTTACTGAACCAAATCATCGTTTTGTCTGTCAATTCTTGAAGTTGTGTCATTGTAGAAGTTAAATTTTTGTTGTGTGAAATAAGTGCTGTGTCGTCTGCATATTGTAATATGTATGAATTTAAGTCAACGTGTTCTTTGTCTCTAAATGTAAAGTTATAAATATCGTGGCAGTAAATGTTGTATAGTAGTGGCGAAAGAGGTGAGCCCTGGGCAACGCCTTGTCGTGGAGTAAATTGTCGGGAATAGGTTTCGTTGATTTTAACTTGAAGAGTTCTGTTGGATAAGATTTGATTAGTCATGTGTAGTATGTATTTAGGTAGTCCGAGTTTTTGCATTTTGTAGAGTAGTCCAGTATGCCAAACTGTGTCAAATGCTTTGTTTATGTCTAGGAATATTGCTGCTGTTTTCTTGTTCTGTAGGTATGTCGCTTGAATGTTGTTCGTCAGTATAAATAAGGGATGTATAGTCGAGTGAGAAGGTATAAATCCAAATTGGTATGTCGGTACATGGTCTTTTACTAGTGTCCAGATTCTGTTTTTCAGTATTTTTTCTAAGGTTTTCCCTAGTACTTGAGCTAGTGTGATTGGTCTCTAGTTTTTGGTGTCTGATCCGTCGAGTCCTGGTTTTCTAATGGTTACAATTGTCCCTATTTTCCATACGTCAGGAAAAACTCTGTTCTCCAGGCAATAGTTGAATATCTGTATAATGTGTCTGTGTGTGTCCTCGTCCATATTTTGTAAAATTTTACGTGTAACATTATATTTGCCTGGAGCTGAGTTTTTTCCCTGTATGGCGTCGTAGTATTCGTCTTCTTCGATTGTCGGTATGTCATAGTCGTCTTGTGTGAAAAAATTGTCGTTGTACCAGTTGTTTATGGTTGTGAAATGGTCATTGTCGAAGTTAACGTTGTCTTGAGGAGTAAATGCACTTTCAAAGTGATTTGCGAATAGTTTTACTTTATCCTCGTCAGTAGTGTATTCGACTCTGTTATGTATTAAATTTGATATGTTGAAAGTTTTTTTGTATCGTGTAAGTTTTTTAATGTCAGTCCAATAGGTTTTACCCTGTTTGGATTCGATGTCCTTACAGGTTTCAAACCACTTGTGTTTCCTGTATTCGTACGTCATTGTTTGTATGTGTTTGTTTAGTATGTTCATATCTGATTTTAATTGTCTATTTTCGGTAGTTTTGTATTCACGATACATTTGTCTTTTTCGTTTGATTAGTCTTAGTATGTATTTCGGTAGTTTGTTTTTGTAAAAAGTCTGTTTTGTTCGTGGACAGTTGTTCATTATGCTGGTCGAGAAGTTATTTTGGAAGTCAGTTATGTGTGCTGTATTAACTGTGTCTTGTTTTTGGAATCTACATATTCTGTCATGTCTTGTTTGATCTTCGTTATGTCAGCTTTGTTTAGATTGATTTTATAGGTGATGTCGGAAGTAATTTGTGTATTTAAAGTAACAGTGAACAATATTCCTAAATGGTCCGATCCTACGTCAGGTGTGAGTTTAATGTTTCGAATTGCGTTTATTAAATTGTCCGTGTGTAATAGAATGTCTGGGGAGGTGTCGTTGTTGTTTGGCATTATGAAAGTCGCGTCTGTGGGTCTTTGAATGAAGTCAGAGTTCTGAAGGAATGTATTTAGTTGTCGTTGTTTTTGTCTGTTCAAGTTGAAGTTTCCAATAATTACACTATATTTATAAAGTGAAGCTTTAATAAATATGTTTTGTTCTAGTCTACTATAAGGATGGATGTATGTAAGGAAAATGTGGATTTTGTCGTCTTGGAATGGAATTGTAAAGTGTGTACATTCGTTAAGAGGGTTGTTTAGATGAGGCGCATTGGCTTTACCCATGCCCAAACTTGGGTGCATAAGCACAAGAGAGCCACCTCTTACGTGATTGTCGTTGTCATTTAGTGTAGGATTTCCGTTTTTTTGTAATTTAGTCCAATTTCTGTAGTCCGTAATAGTCTCCGTTTTAGTCTTGCTTTCAACAAACATACAGCCCTGTACGTTTTGCTTTTCTATGGTGTTGAAAGCTAATGCTTTCTTGTTGTTAAAGCTGTTTATGTTTAAGTACAGAAGTTGTATGTCAGTCATTTTGAGTCCGTAAAGTAATTGTTTGCTGCGTCACGTCGTCTGTTGGTTCAGTTGGGGAGGGTTCGGAAGGATTGTTTAGGTCGAACATCAGAATGTACATTCTGTTGTATGAGAAGTTGACCGCGGTGTCAATGTTGAAATGATGTACAAATTGTCTTCTTAGATTTTTAATTAGTTTGTCTCTGTCGTTATTGATAGGGTTGTTCAGTTCGTTAGTGTAAGTCGATATGATGTGGTCGTGAATCGTGTAAGGTGAGTGAATTCTACTGTTTTTCTTTAAAGTGGTTTAATGTCAAAGGATTTTTTGTTGAGTGATTTGATTGGAATATTGGGTATACCTTCAATTGGTTTTGTGGGACGTTTTGGACATTTAAAGGACCATGCAACATGATCAGTGGTATTGCACGTTGTGCATTTTGGTGGTTCGTTTGTTTTACATTTGTTAGTCTCGTGTGGTCCTAAGCATTTGCTACATTTTGGTGGTGTAGTACAGTTTTCGGTCGTGTGGGTGAATAGGGCACATTTGGAACATGGCTGTGGTGCAGGAGTAGGAGGGTTGCTTGGAATGACTGCATAATGGCGATTTTTGAAAAAAAACCGTCGTTTAGCAGTCGCTCGAACGATTTGATGTCACCGGTGATGATTCGAATAAGTTTCATCGGATTGTTTGTCTGTTTAGAGACGATTCGCTTACAGAATCGGTATGTAATGGTTGTGTTTTTTAGTTGTTCCGCTATTTCTTCGTCCGTAAGTTCGTACTCCATGCCCTCGATGATTGCTGAGTACGACACTCTTGGGTTTAGTTGTTGTTGTCTTCCGTTTGTCTGATTGTCAGTTTGTCGAGTAAATCTAGTTGTTATGTTGTTTTGTTGCAGTCTTTGTAGTTGTTGTTCCAATGTGGCTTGTTGCGTGTTTGACTTAAGTATGAACCCTTTGGATGTATGGATGATGATGTCCTGATTGTTTGGTCGAACTTTCTGCCATTCGTCGGACATCGCAATTCTGGTTTTTATGTGTGTGTTTGGAGTGATGTAGTAGGTGTGTTGGTAAAGTTTGTGGGTGATGGAATTCTTTTTTGAGAAGAATTGTTTTGTGTTTGACTGTGTGGTTGGAGTATTTGGTGTTGTCGTCTGCAATGTTGATAGTCGTGTATTTGGTGTTGTCGTCATGGATGTTGCTAATCGTGTATTTGGTGTTGTCGTCTTTGATGTTCCTGGTACTGCGTTTGTCTTTTGTGAGATGGATTTTTGTCTGTTTAATTTTTTTTGCGTGGGTTTGTCTTCAGCGTTTTCTTCCTTCCTCGGTCTTCCTCGTTTCTTTTGAGATGGGATTTTAAATTCCCCATTCTCTGTGTCACCGTCGGTCGTTATGTCGCTGAATCTGGTCCCCATGTATCGTCCGTTGTCGTCTGTGTCCATGTCCGTGGTGTATTGTGTGTCACTCATTTTAAAATGAACAAAAAGACAGCATATGACTGGGGTTTGAACCCTGCCCACTGCTGTCCTGTTGCGATCGAGTCGAGTGCGTCTAGCCTTACGGCTACCGCGGTTCTTGCAAATACGGCTGGAGCGCCTGCTGCTTCCGTTGCCGTCACCGAGAGTTCAGGATTGCCTCGTGCGGCAAGCGATTTTCGCCTCTCTACACCACCCACACCTCGCGGCACAATCACAATCACCCCCTCACTCGCACGAAACTGCAGTTTTGTTTTTTGGTTGTCTTATGCGTCTTTTCTTCAGCTACGCGTCGGTACACTTTTCGCTTATAAACTTTAGATTTTTAGCTAACTTTTTGGTACTTTTATGCGGAGTAAACACCAGCACGTGTCACTCGTGCCACAATAGAGATTAGATTTTCTATATTTAGATAAATATATTTATATTAAAAAAACAAATTAAAAATTCTGCACAACAAAAACAAACATATAAAGCAAAATGTATGATACATATTTTCAAGATACATATACACGTAAGAAATCAAACTAAAAAATATATTAAACAAGCTGTATATGATAATGTAAATTTTAAAACACATACTGGTATTTAGGTACCATATACCAAAAATTAGTTGATGAGGTACTTTGGTGTACATTAAAAGGTTCCTGAAATCTGAGAGTCCTCAAGTCAAGCACATTAACATTAGCGTCGTTTGGTATTTTTAGTTTATATGCATGTACGTTTTTATCTAGTTCTACCGTTGAGTATTTATTTGTTATAAAAAAGGGACAATTTTGTATAAGAATTATTTGGAAAATCGCACAACTATTTAAGCAACCAATAGAATGGCCGCATTTAAGCTTGTTGCTATAGTTACAATTGATCAACATCAATATTTTTTGGAAATATTTTGGAAATATTTAGAATATTTCCGATGTCACAATGAAAGGTGTTGTCAAAATTAATTTATTGGAAAAATTGGTAACATTAAATGAATCCAACAAATATATCAAAAAAACTAATTAAAATTAAAAACACAGTGATTGTAAGTAGTTTGTTGTTGGTTTCCAACGGAAGCAGAAGTGGAAGTCAAGTAAGATAGATGAAAAACTAAAATAGATGTAGAATGGAAATATCTAGTAGTAAAATGTCATTATAATTTATTAAATATTTTTTAAAATATAACATCAATTAAGAGTTGTGCGATTTTCTTACCGAATACCATTCGTACAAAAATTAATTCCGAATTTTTTTTATCGCTTACACTCATGCATTAGTTAGCGTGAGGAAATCTGCCCTCGTCTGCGACTCGGGCAGATTTCCACGCCAACTAATGCATTCGTGAGCTTAAAAAAATTTTCTGGAAATAATTTGTGCACTTATGGTATTACATGTGAAAATCGCACAACTATTTAAGCAACCAATAGAATGGCCGCATTTAAGCTTGTTGCTATAGTTACAATTGATCAACATCAATATTTTTTGGAAATATTTTGAAAATATTTAAAATATTTCCGATGTCACAATGAAAGGTGTTGTCAAAATTAATTTATTGGAAAAATTGGTAACATTAAATGAATCCAACAAATATATCAGAAAAACTAATTAAAATTAAAAACACAGTGATTGTAAGTAGTTTGTTGTTGGTTTCTAACGGAAGCAGAAGTGGAAGTCGAGTAAGACAGATGAAAAACTGAGATAGATGTAGAATGGAAATATCTAGTAGTAAAATGTCATTATAATTTATTAAATATTTTATAAAATATAACATCAATTCAGAGTTGTGCGATTTTCTTACCGAATACCATTTGTACAAAAATTAATTCCGAAATTTTTTTATCGCTTACACTCATGCATTAGTTAGCGTGAGGAAATCTGCCCTCGTCTGCGACTCGGGCAGCTTTCCACGCCAACTAATGCATTCGTGAGCTTAAAAATTTTTTCTGGAAATAATTTGTGCACTTATGGTATTACATGTGAAAATCGCACAACTATTTAAGCAACTAATAGAATGGCCGCATTTAAGCTTGTTGCTATAGTTACACTTGATCAACATCAATATTTTTTGGAAATATTTTGAAAATTTTTAAAATATTTCCGATGTCACAATGAAAGGTGTTGTCAAAATTAATTTATTGGAAAAATTGGTAACATTAAATGAATCCAACAAATATATCAGAAAAACGAATTAAAATTAAAAACACAGTGATTGTAAGTAGTTTGTTGTTGGTTTCCAACGGAAGCAGAAGTGGAAGTCGAGTAAGATAGATGAAAAACTAAGATAGATGTAGAATGGAAATATCTAGTAGTAAAATGTCATTATAATTTATTAAATATTTTATAAAATATAACATCAATTAAGAGTTGTGCGATTTTCTTACCGAATACCATTCGTACAAAAATTAATTTCGAAATTTTTTTATCGCTTACACTCATGCATTAGTTAGCGTGAGGATATCTGCCCTCGTCTGCGACTTGGGCAGATTTCCACGCCAACTCATGCATTCGTGTGCTTAAAAATTTTTTCTGGAAATAATTTGTGCACTTATGGTATTACATGTGACCATTTTTTCAAATTGTGGATGGTTATTCTTCTTTACACAACAAATAATTGTATCATTTTTATAGCGATACCCACACTGTAACCATTTTAAAATAACTACATGTTCGTTATTATCGAAAGAATCAATTTGAGTCATAATCAAGTATTTATATACATATTCAGAAAACGAAATTATTGTTTGTGGGCCTTTTTGATAATTGATTTCGAAAAGATGATGAATCAAAAATAGTTTGTTTTTGGATACGAAACGAAAGTGTTTTGGCAATATTTTTAAAAATTTTGAATTTAGTTGCCATGTTTTCAAAACCGCATGCTTGCCTTCATATCGCATAATACACCACAAATTTGTCAATGGTCCCATAAGATGAATAATTTGAGGATAATGCGACATAAAATGTAATTTCGGCGTAATGTGATGATTATAATGTTTAATAAATAAACTATGATGTTGTGATATTAGCATGCTTAAATTATCTACCATTTCAGGAGTGATAATTTCTGAAAAAATAATACTCGTAATTTCTAATAAAAGTAATATGACTTTCCACATACTCTGCAACTTAACTGTCAATTTTATATCTGCGATCAATAAAGGAAAATATCGAATAAGACACCAAATTTGCATTGCTCTTTGACCTATTAAATTCCGAACTTTGTCTAAAACTATAGGACTTGGTTTGACGGATTGATTTATTTGACCATAATCAAACAATTTAATCCTTTTATTCAGAGGAACTAAAGATATCGATTTGCTATTGATTAATGCAGATGCAAATAATTTTAGCCCAAGAGGAACACACGCTTCAAGAGTATCGTGCATTATATCAACGGAAGCAGAATCAAAAATTTTTAAATAACTAAGATCATTTAAAATACTTCTAAATTTAACGCCACGTACATTGTTTTCCCCATGTTTAACCACTTGCTTACAATGCATTTCATACATTTCAGATGTTCGGAAAGTATCTTATTTTTATCATTACACAATTGTTGAAGTTCAGTTTTATGACCAACACAAATTCTGCAGTAGTAATTGGCCTGAAAAGATTCTACCATCTCATGTAAGCAATTCGCTCCCAGATTATAGTGAGATAATGACACAATTGTGCCCTAAATTGGCTCTTCAAATTTATCGGTAACTAATCCATTTGATTCCAAAACTTTTAAATCTCGAACTATTGGTTCCAAAATTGTATTGATAGAAATTGACTTGTGATTATCAGAATTTTTTAAATCGATTGAATAAAACAATGCCAACAAATGGATGTTTTTTAACTGAAACAGCAATAATTTGGAAAAATTCAAAATTTTAAAGTATATGGCTCCCATTTTGTGGCATCCGGTTTTGGAACCTAATGGATTAGTTGTCTCAAATTCATCAAAATATATTTGTATGTGTAAAGCATATTTTTTTTCTTTAAATAAAGCATTGTTTTTGAAATATGTTTAAAATCATTCGATTGTTCATCTACATTGAATAATATATTAGAATTTGACTTTGAAAGTATTAATTTTAAAGTGTCTAAAATAGAAATATATTGGAATGTACCAGGTACAGATTTTTCAACACTAAGACCATTCTCAAATACTTTCTCAGACCTCATACCAATTGACATTTCTTTTAGTTGTACCCATTCTGCTTTTTTCAAACGTTTTTCCCATTTATATGCTGTTTTAATGTGATTAAACTCGGTCTTAATCTCCTTATAATTAAACTGAATGCTATTAGAAGAGAGTGTTAAATTTTCAAAAACATTTTCTATCAACTCGTACACTATTTCATATAAAGCTTGTTCTTTTGAATATGGCAACGACAAAACTGAAATCTGATTACAAAAAAATTTAAAAACTGTTTTATATTCAACATGTTCTTCTGTTTCTGTGAGATTACCTAAGTTTCCTGTGTCTGAAGTGTCGGAATAATTTGTTTGGCAAAGATTGGATTTATTATTTTCAATATTTAAGTTTATGAAATCTGGCTTCAATTGAATCGTTTATGAGAAAAGTAGTATTGCATTTCTCTTCTGTTAAATTCTTTTCATGTTTTTTAAGTGTTTTGTCAGTCCACTAAATGATTTAAACGACAATTGGCAGTTTTTGAAACCGCACTCAAGAACTAAATATTTTTTATCAAATAAACAATGCAAAATTAGTAAATGTTTGACTAAAAAGTTTGATGTTGAAAATTGAGTTTGGCACAAATAACAAAAAAACATTTTAAATATTATGACATCAAAATTTAATTAGACAATGTTGTACTGAGTTCAATCATTTTTGCAGTATATGAGTTATTTGTTGTAATGCCAAAATAATGACTTTGACAGAATTCCCAAAAGTGGGAAATGAACTCATCAAACTGAATGTTAAACACAAAGAAACTCATAAATAGTGTTTCAAAAGCTGTATAAATAGAACAACCTTTTGGGCAAGGGATAGTGTGGCCCAGGGGATGTCCACTTTTACCAGCACGATGGGATATTTCGATTCCCATACTAAAATGAGATAAAATATATTCCTTACTCTCTATTTATAGGAGTTCACGATTATGTTACGATTGAAGTTAGAATGGTGTAACTGTTAGAAATTCATGATGTTTGCCTTTTATAAAATTGTTTTACTAGTTACAAATTTAATAAATATCTTTCTACTTTAAATTAAAATTGTGCATATATAAGTGAGTGTAATATAATTTTTATACGTGTAAGTATAACATAATTTTAAATACAATTTTAATCAATAATATACCAGTTTTGATGTCACACTGTGTTACATTTAAAAACTTCTATGTTTTGACATTGTAATTTCATTGTAAGGTCTCTGCACTTCATTGCGAATTAGCAATTGTGACGTTTGAGTTTAAAGTGAGATTTGAAAGTGTTAAAATGGTTTTTCCATGTTGTTGTGTGCCGGGATGTGATAATAAAGATGGAATTAAGCACAGGATCCCATTAAAAAATAAGGAACCCAGCAAACACTAATTTATTTGGCCATTAACGGTTCATTTATGTCGTGCCTTAACAATCAGTTTCGGGCCAATACCGGCAAACAGTAATGGGTCCGCATAAAAGTGTCCTTCTGGCCTCAAGTGGGCACCGCATTGTAATGCCGCTATGGCTCGTTGAAGGCTCGGTACCGTTCCTCCGACGTTTATTTAAGGATAAAAATGCTGGAATAATTTTGGACCACTTCGGCGTTTTCCGTAAAATAAAATTCGTACATTAATTTTAAAATTTATATATTACGTCAAACAATAGAAAACAGACTATTATAATTAAAACAATGAACATAAACTATATCTTCAAGCAAATAAAAAAGAAACAAATAAACTATATAGAATATCCAATATCTTATTAATATTGTGTAAATTTTAATATCACAACTAGAAAAAGCTTTAAAAATATGCTATTCATAAAAACATACACAAAAACTAAATATATATCTTTCAGTAGTTAAAAAAATAAAAAAGAAACTGGAACTATATCATTAATAATGATAATTATTATTGGTATAGAACCAGAAAAAAAACATAATACTAGATTGTAATAAAAACAAAAAACATAAACTTCAATAATAATAACTCAAAAAAACAAAAACAAAAACATTATGTATATCAAATATCACAATAATAGTTATTCGGTGTTAACATTAGAACTTGATTTCTTAGAACGTCTTGACCGCCCTCCCTCTCTATATCCAGCCCCTCGGAGCCATACTTTTGTAACGGACTCCACGTCGTTGTATGGTGTATCTTTAGATAAAAGATTTTTTCTAGAAGCCACTGTAAAATAATAAACTATTAACTAAAATATTCAAATTAATCTATGTAACTTACCAAGTATGAGATCTAAAATATTTTTAAGACATTGGAAATTTTCTTTATTTTGGCCAGTCCAATTATATTTTTTGGCCACATCATTGGTAATAATTTTTGCCAAAATTCTTTTAACTGTATCGCTGGAGTTAGCACCACCCACTGATCGAAAAACTTGTACCTATAAAAGCATTACATTAACATTTTACAAAATATGGTAAAATATGCGTTTACCATTGATGCAAAGTAATTTTTATCTCCGAGATTTTCATTAAATTCAGATAAATCTTGAGATGATTCAATTGAAACCCAGGCGGTCGAGGGGTAACTTTTTTTGGAATTATCATTTTCCTGGGTCATATTTTGCACAAGTGTTATTAAATAGTTTAAACTATATTTCATTTCTTCTTGGGACTTTAACATTTTTTCCATTAAAACTAAAAATAATATGTGAAATTTAACAAATAGTTATACTGTTTAATTGACATACCTTTATTCTTACTACATACAACGCTAGCTTTTTCCACCAATGTAGATTCATCATATCCAGTATCAAATTCTTCAAGAGCAGGCGATTTGGATTTACTGGATTCTCCTGAAATAGTTTTAGATAGCGATTCTGATAATACAGATGGAGTAGTAGACCTAGAGATGCTTTTCTCGTGTATTATAGATTTAGGAGTTGATGTTCTTGATGTTACCACATTTGAATCTTTTTTGGTAGTACTGAATGACTTTAACTTAGGTAGTAACGGACCTTTATCATCAGAAGATGTCGGTAGGTTATATTCCATACCGCTAAAATGTTTTGGTGTAATTTTTCGCTGACCTTTTCCTCTGTTATTGTTTGAATCGCTATCTTCCACGCTGGATTGGCTTCTTAAAAATCTTAGTTTTTGATTCGTTTTTTGATAATTTTCTAAAGTAATTAAATTAATAAATAGATATTGTAAAAAAACATTCATTGTTAGTGTTACCATTTTGATATTTGATATAAATTCTAGATCGGCTACAAGTTTCTTCTTCTCTTTCTGTTAGAACATAATGACTGTTCAGAGCTTGCATATACATTTTTTGATTATTGAATGAATTTGGCCAGCAACACTCTAATTTTCTTCCAATTTTCCGAATCCAATTTGATGAGATAATCTCCATAGCGGGTGTGTTTTCTTTATCTACTTCGTCGGGAAACTCTACCACTGCATAATATGGGCTTGAATATTAAAAAAACAAATGTATTAATTTAAATTTAAACTTGGGAGGCTTCAATTACTATTTATATTTGATGCAAAAGAGGAGCGCAAACAAATCCATCATTGTGCGGTAATATCACCAATTTTTGAAATACTTCAGATATCAAAATTTTTTAAAGCAACTGCGATTCGTCATGTTTCATGTAAAACATGTATAACACGCTGCTATCAGTTGGATAACTTAAAAATGATCCTATTTTTTTCAATTTCTTGCCAAAAATAAAAACATCATCACCAAGACTACCAATAAAATGTATCAAAACAATATCCAAATTATTTAAAAAAACACAATTGTTTCCTGATTTAGTGGTTAATATGCAGGATTTAAAATCGATTTTTTTGTAAAATAAGCCCCCAACTTCTTTTATCAGGGCAATTTGTGAAAATAGGAATTTAATTGGTTTTCCAAGTAAACGTATGTTTATATTTTGTTTTCTAATGCAAGATTGATCACCTTCTTTCAATCTATTTACAACTTGTTGTAACGGAAGGTTGGATTTTCTAATCAATTTTTTTAGTGTAGACATGTAATTTTCAAAAGGAAAACAGCTCACAGTTTCCAAGGATCCAAATAATTGAGCATCTTCTGCTAAATGAATTAAGCTGTGTACATTATGGATGCAAAATTCTTTCCCATATATATTGACACAATCTTTAACAAAAGCTCTAAGCAATTCATTGGCACAATTATTATACTCCACATTTAAATTTTTCTGTAGTAAAATAGTTAACCCAAATTTGAACAGTAAAAAGTTATTATAATGCCGCTTTGGCAACTTATTTTTCAATATTATTGGACCCACGTATAAAATAAACTGTCTGTATTCAGTGGCTTTCCAGTGTTCAAGTTCATCAATTGATCTGGGTTTACGATTGAATTCTAATGGCCAGTATTTAACTATCTCTCTGGTTTCAGTATTGAATAATTCTTTGTTCAATCTGAACAATCGACTACCGTCTCTCCAAGTAAATAGTAATTTTTTTGCTACACCCAGGCAATAATTATGCATATAATCAATGGGTACCTGAGTAACAAAACCAATATTTAATTGCAGCAAAGGACTGAGACCTTTTTGATGATCACTGTAGTTAAATTGTAAAAAATCCTTGTCTGTTCGAGGTGCGGCTTTTAGATCTAAGTACACCATTCTTCTATTAAATGATTCTCCTTTTACTAAGCATTTTCCGCATCCGTAATATCCATTGTGTCCTTTCGTATTTAAAATAAAAGACTTTGCAGGTGTGTCACAACAAAAAGCTCTTATTATTATTTTTATAGTATTGCCATTAACAATTACACCGTGCTTTATCAAATTTTTGACTTCGTCAATAAATGTATGAAAATATTCATTTAATGGTGGCTTTTTTGCTCCACAAAAAGTTGCTACAGGAAATGGAGGAGCACTATCATTATTTTCAAAATATATTTTGCATAAAATGGGCCAAAATGAATTATTATTTGATTTATGTATAGGCAAACCATCGATATTAAAATTCAAGAAACAATTAGTTAAATTATCATAATCACTTAAAATTTTGCACAATTTTGAATAAATCCCAAAATAAAAAAATCTTCCGTTGACACCCATCTGTTCAACAGTTACTTGTCTTGGTGTTTTTAATAAAGTACGAGCGTCTTTTGGCAAAAAATTAAGTTAGTAGGATTTGATCTCAGCCATGTCAATAATTCAGAAACTGCAGTGGGTGTTATAGAATTTTTCAAATACCAACTTCTCAAAAACTCTTCATTTGTAATTTTATAAATTTCATTGTCTTGTTCAGAAATGCTACTTAACGAGTAATTCTCTTCCTCATTACTGCTACTTAATAAACTATTTTCTAAACAATCAATATCCAATTTATTTTCGATCTCCTCTAAATAAGTTGAAGTTGTAGCAGTTGTTATAGGTAATGCAGTTTGAGTGCACTCGGCAGTTCGAAGTTTTGGATTGCTCTTGGAAGTCGAAGTTGTTGGTTGGGCGTAGTTAAATTCCAAATCTACTAAATTGATTATATCATTCGCTTTTTTCTGCAATATTCTGCGTTGTTGTTTTTTTGATTTATTTTTGAAAACACCTCCTTTATTAATAGCTTTGACGAATTTGTAACTATATAGAGATAAAAAAATTGTTTATAAAAATTGATTGACAAGCTAGCAACTTAATTCTACGGCTAGTTTTTTCTTCATTTTACCGCAAAAGTGCAAACTGCAAGATATGCAAACTGTAACTTGAGTGTGCAAGAACGAAAAAACTTTAGAATTTCGTTTAATTTAAAAAAAAATAAAAAAAAATGAAGAAAAAATAAAAATAATTAATTTTGAATTTTATTTTAATTAAATTTTGAATTTTATTCTAGATATAAATAATTTCTATAAATATTTTACAAAAAAAATCAAAAATTAAAATTAGTATGTTTTTTTTTTCAAATTTTGAGGTGCGACATACTATTTTCAAAGTCAAAACAATAAGAAATTTTCTCTCTCTTGCACATTCTAGTTATATTATATGCCTCACTCGTTTCACTGCATTTGCCTATAACTATAGTCTGTCCGTTTATGATAGACTATTACGTCATCAATTGTATATGACGCAATCTAAAGGTATATTCCGATTAACCCTGCGGTTAATTCGCCGAGCAAATTTACAACCATGTTTTTCAGTTCACTAAAAAGGCACTTTTGCCTGGCGAATGTGAATTATACTTTATGCGTGACCAACAAAACGTTGGTAATAAACTAAATGTCACTAAAAATAAAATCTTTCTCGCCCATTTTCTCAGTTAATACCTCATATTATCGCCTAATTTTTATCGCAATATTAATATTATTAATTACTAACGGATTTATGCCTAAAATTAATTGGATTCTACCGTTTTAATTTTTATTTTAGCAGTTGGTTTTAACTACGTCATAACTGCTAAGCAGTGACGTAATAGCCTATCATAAACAAACAGCGTATACCGCGGATTGATAGTAAAGTCAGCTCGAGACGAGCTGATTGACCAGCCCTTCACTGCACACTGAAAATTAAATACTAAAATAAAACTAATTACTGTCTAATTAAATACTATACAGTTTATCTTGACACGAATTTATTGAGTATGCAATGCAATTGAAAGGCTGGGTCAACTCGCTTCGAGCAGACTATAAACAACATGCCTTAACTAAATTTTTGTGAGTTCAATGACATTTAGTGCATTGAGAAATTACAAAGATGCAAATGCTATTCAACTACAAAAACTATATAATAAACCGAGCAATAAACTACAATGAAGCTAAAAGACCTCGTAAAAGACAAAGTATTGTTAAAGCACAAACAACGCCATTACGGATTTATGTACACACAATAGTATTTGTATTATAATTATTACTTACGATTCAGATTTGTCCATCATGAACGACATAGAATGACAGCTAACTATTATAAAATCACTGTTCACGAATCACGTACACGGCCTGACACAGAGGAAAATAATGGCTTCCGCTTGAGCTTCGCAAAGAATTGACGGGCAATGGCTATGGCTCACAATAACTGCACAACATGATGTGCGCAGTGGCGCATTGAATATTATTCTCTTTAGTGCTTCTAGACCGATCTAAATTTAAAAATCATTTCGATATTTGAAAAAATTCAAATTTAATAAATAAAATTAATTAATATTTTACGAAAATTGCTTAAAATAAATGTTACTAACAATAAATAAATGGGCAATAAAATATGCCAATTTTATTGTTATGGTCCATTAACGGGACATTCTCGGCTGTAATTTTACATTTTTATTATAAAATGCAATTATATTTAGGTATTCAATAAATGAATCGCATTTAATAATTTTTAATTACGAAATTTATTTTGTGTTGATGCGAATTAGATTATGCACGAGTATCAATTTCATTATTGTGGCTCAATATTGGGGCGATAGCGGAAAAAACATACATTTTTGCCGTCACTTATTTGCTAGCGTACCGTTGACAGTATGCCTTTACCACAAGGCTACCATCATTGCCAATAGTTTACCAAAACATGGCCATAACTCTGTGTTTGCTGGGAAAAGATGAAGGTATGGCTTAATAATATAAATTCTGCACAATTGTTTGTTTTAGAAGAAGCTGATAAATTGGAGAACCATAGAGTTTGTGAAAAATATTTCGAGGAGAAGTACAAAGCCACCAGCCATCGTTTGACGATAAATGCCATACCGACTCTTTATCTTCAAGGTATGTACGATTTTTATTTGTCCACAAGTAAGTTGCGTTATTTCGCGGCGCGGCGCCGGGCAGTACCGGCAAAACTGCGAAAATTGAAACATGCGGTGAATCCAAAAGCCATGCTACGGTTTTCGGTTTTCATTCGTCTCGGTTTTCAATTAATTTGCTTTTATTATTAACTTTATTTATTTATTTATTTAGTGTTACTTATTTTATTGTTTATTTAAGGGTTAGGAAGGAGGGACGTGCCTGTGGAGGAGCCAGAGGATGATGAGCATGACGACCCCAATCCACCAGATGCAGAAGAAAATCCTGAAGGTGAAGTCGGGAGTTGCGTTGATCATGAGAATGATCATTCATATACAGCTCCGCCACCGTTAGGTGCGTATAACGTAAACACTAGTAAACAATAGTGAACTTTGTCGCATCTTTGCAGGGGAACGGCTTCCACCAGGAGAGGATGCAGAAGAAGCTGCGGCACCACAGGCACAACGTAAGTTTTTATTTCATAATTTAATTCGCATGTGATTCATTTAATTTGCATGTCTTACCGAATTACACTCGAGCTTTTTTTGTCGAACTAGTAAAGTTGTATTTTTCTGAAAGCGAACTTGGTTGCTGAAAGGCAGTACCACGCAAAAAACTGCTACAAAAAATGACTCGTCCTGCGGACTCGTCATTTTTGCAGAGTTCAGTTTTTTTCGTCGTATAGCTATAAGCAATAAATTTCTTATTAAAAAATTACAACTTTGCGTTCGAAAATAAGAAAGCTCTTGTGTAATTACATGTGAATAACATATTTTTTACTATTGTATTATTTTGTTTTCAGGGGTAAAGAGGCACTACTTTCCTGTTCTTCGAGCGATGGGCCAGAAGGTGAAGGACTTGTCTCCGCAGTCCAAGGATCTCTACCAGGAATTGACCAAGGTAAAAAGAAATTTTTCACGTTATAAACATAGTAGTTTAGTGTCTCGTGTTGCGAAAAAGGCTGTCGTCAAATCGCCTTTTTATAGAGAGTTGAGTTCTTTAAATCCGGTTGCCGCGAAATTTTTGCTTTCTCAAATTCGTCTTTCAAAATTCAAACCTAAGGGTCGTCGATATACCTTTTAGATGAAAATTTTTTAGCTCTTGCGATTTATAAGCATGGTAGTAAATCGTATAAATTATTGTCCACAATCTTCTGTTTACCCTCTCGCAAATGTTTAAGTCGGTTATTGAATAGAATTCCTTTTGAAACCGGTGTGAACCAAGCTATATTCAAGCATTTAGAATCGGTTGTTAAAACATTAAAAAGTCCTAGGGATCGTTTTTGCACTATTATGTTCGACGAATTTTAGTTAGAGGCTGGTATATCGCATGATCTTTGTTCAGATGAACTATGTGGTTTTGTAGATTTAGGAATGGGTTGCCGCAGACCCGAAATCGCGACTCATGCAATTTTGTTTATGTTGCGCGGTATCGCTCGAAAATGGAAGCAACCGGTTGCTTATGCATTTACAAATTCCATCAAAGCATTCGATCTTCAGTGTTTGCTCAGGAAAATTGTAATTGCAGTTGAAGCTGCATTAAGTTATGTCAGATCGATATCGGCGTAGGGGGAACTCGAACTTTAACTTCTTTAACTGATAATCATATCAATCCTGAGGGTAAGCACAAAATGAAAGTCTCATTAGCTGCCCAAGTTTTAAGTAATAAAGTCGGTGCACTTATGAAATTACTTTCCACCTCTGATTTGCTGGACACTGAAGCTGCTCAGACCGCTGAAGTTCTTCTTTTTTTCGATCAATTGTTTGATTCCTTCAACTCCGGCGTTCGCTATGATAAATCTCCCGGAAAAGTTTTGCGTTCAGCATTAACATATAATAGTCTTCATTATAGTTTTTGGGCTGACGCAAAACGGTTGTTAAGAACTATGAAATTTAAAAATAATACCGGCGCATTATTTTCCGTTTCTTCTCTGAAAAATTGGCTAGTCAATATTGATAATATCCGGAAAATATGGAAATATTTAGATAACGAGGAATTTACTTTTTTTACGATTCGTTCATTTAACCAAGATCTCATAGAAAACTTGTTTGACTCCATAAGAGCAATTAATTACCGAAATATAAATCCCACTTGCGGAGCGTTTCCTTCCGCGTTAAAATCTCTAGTAGTATGCAATTTTTTATCAAGTTCTTCTTTTGGAAAAAACTGCGAAATTGATGAATCTTCCGGTGCCTTAAGCACATTAAAGATTTTTGTTCAGCAAACAATCCCTAGGCAAGAATCTCGCCAAACTAGTTCCCAATTAGCAAACTATTTTAAAAAAGTCGATTCTATCGTAAACAATTCCAAAAATAAAAAATCTTCATTTATTGGTACTCTATCATTGAATTATATTAGCGGATATGTTTTTAAGAAACTAATCAATAAAATCGGAAATTGCCCAACCTATGAAAATAATATAGCCTGTCAATCTTCTACTTCTGACCACGCATTAATTTCAATTCGTGAAGCTTTTCCTAATCGTAGATGTCTTAAATATTGCAATCCTCGTTTTGTCCACAGCGTTACGTTTGTTTGCCAGTACCTTTTCAAAATTCTCCCATTTATTCTACACGTGGAATCTATTCGTGCTTTCCTGATTGAAAAACTTTCTACAATCGATATATTTTCTTGGAACACCTGTCCTGAGCACCGCGAAGGTAATACAAAGATTTTTTTAAAATTTATTATTAATGTTGTTTTATATAATTTTATAAGTATGTCCAACCGTATTCTAAAAGGTCGCGAAACTAGGCCCTCCTTAATAAGTAGTAATTCATTTTTTTTGCTTTGTAATCAACATTATATTAAATATCGAGTAAAAGTTCGTAGAGTACCAGTACCTAGTTCAGTATCTAGTCCAGTACCTAGTACCAGTAGAGTCCCTTAAATTCGGTGTGGCTTTCAGCATACAATTCTTCTTTTTTGCATTTTTATTTTTAATTGTTGATGGGGCAACTCTGCCATAAATTGATTTAGAATTATAAATCAGTATATGACGGTCCCAAGCCCGATAAATAATAATAACTATTGTATTTGTAATCTTGTAATCGTGTAAATTGTATTGTAATATTTTATAAAGAGGAGGGACCCATCAACATAATTCTATTTATTTTTATGTTTGATTTTATATATAATATTTTACTTTAATGTAATCATTTATGTGTAAATATGTCCAAAAAATGTGTAAAAAATAATAAATATTGTAGAAAAATTATATTGTTTAATTTACCTTTAAAATAGTAATAATAATAAAAAAGATTTCATTTAAATTTACCGCGCAAAATATATTTAGCATGGCTACAAACCATTCGTCAGCAGATGCCTATAATTCTCGTACTTTTTAGGTCTATAATTGACTAACCAATCGCGAGATGGCGTTAAAATCGCTTCTAAATCGCCCTAGCCTTTTCTACATAGTGTCCAATCTTCTCTCTCCATTATCTCTGGTGTGGCCGTCAATGATCAGATCAAAGATTATGTCTATTAGATGTTTCAAAAGCATAGCATATTTGACAACACGCGCCACAGTGTGTGAAGCGTGCACTAGCAGGATTTTTAGCTAAGATTCGAACCTTATTTTTGCCATCGACACTTGTCAGCAAACTTGACAGCCTTGGCCTTTGAGCTTCTGTTTGACACTGTTTATTCCTTTGCTTGTTCAAACCACATGTTTCTTTAATTTATTGTGATATGTGAAATGTTTTTTTTGGTACTCGGTGTTTTCTGGTTCGCCAAGTGATATAAGTTTGGGCTCGAGTTTGTGAATTATTTAATGGATTGTTATTATGACGAAAGTTACACGCCGCTGCATATGCCCAAGTTGTAACAGTGCTTATGTTATTGGAAGTAAGGACAACAAACGATTTTTTAAGGTTCCTGAAGACGAAAAAAAACGAAAGTGGTTGTCTAAAATTAAGAACATGTGCAACATAGATGAACTTTTCTCTAAGAAATCTATTTATTTTTGTGAAGACCATTTCGACGACTCATGCTTTTTAAGCGGACTTCGTATTAGACTGGACCGCGACGCTGTTCCTAATCTATTAAGAGACTCACTGGATAGAGGTAAGAAAGTGTAATCTTCAAAGTTATTGCATTATTAACAATTCAAATGACATTTCAGATATTACTTATGGTGATATTTCAGATGCAACTACTGAAGTGATGAATCCTGGGCCATCAACATCTGACCAATCTTCTGTAGTAGATTTAGAAAATATTTCGGAAATTGTTGAATCAAGTAAGCGCACAAAATAATAGTCGCTTTTCAGTTACATCAAATATCTGATAATCGGGCCTATGATATACCGTTTATGTAATAAATTACTGTATATGTTTATATTGATTTTAATTGTTGAAACAATCAATTTTAATGTAAACAAATATGTATTTTTGGTACATAACCGATATAACATGGGCCCAAAATAAAAATACACCCCTTAATCGCTGCGATAAATATATGTAAATGGAAAGCGACTTGTATGTTCAGTTACGATAGCATAAATAGAAATAGCAATTGTAAGTAGTAATAGGATACTAGTATAGAGATATATGGTATATTGATTGTAGGTGGTGGTAGAAAATGTATTAGGATTAAAGATACTTCAATATTATCAAATTTAGGATACAAAAAAGTGAGCAGCCTTTTACCCAATGAGCGATTTTTATATAAAATAATTATAAATAGAAATGCACATATTTCGAAATTGAAGTCCACTATTAAACCCGCGAAGGAAATGGACAAAAATGAGACATGTATTAAGAAACTACAAGAAGCTTTGCAGAATAAAATTTCTGCTAAATACAGTAAATATCACTTGCAATTCCTTTGCAACCAACTTAAAAACTTATCGAAGATAAGACCTAGCTGGGATACACAAATGAAAGTATTGGCATTAGCTGCGTTCAAGCGAGGTTCCAGATGCTATCGGTTTTTACGCAAATTTATTCCACTACCCAGCCCAAGCACTGTTAAAACCACATTATGCGGAATACCTTTCAACACAGGGATAAACGAACTTTATATGAAAAAATTAAAATGCCGATTTGAGAATATGGACGAACAATCAAAATGTGTAATACTACTGTTTGACGAAATGGCAATTGCCAAAAACTTTTATTATGACACCGCTAGCGACAAAGTGTATGGTTACGTTGATTTAGGATCAATTGGTAGATTCAACATAGAATGGGATCACGGATTAGTTTTTATGATCGTGGGCTTATATAAGTCTTGGAAACAGCTGATTGCTTACTTTTTTACTAAGGATCAAATAAAAACGTCTCCTTTACAAGTGATTATAGCAAATACACATACTTTTCATTTATTACATTGCTTATTTATTTGTAGGTTTTAATTAAAGAAGTAATTAATCAGTTGCATGCCCATGGTGCTAAAGTTATTGCAACCGTATGTGACCAGGGCTCAACAAATCGAGCTGCAATTAACAACCTAATAAAATTAAATAAACCCCGGAATAAAGAAGATGGGCCATATTTTGAAGTAGGCGGGAAAACTATTGTGGCACTATACGATGTCTGTCATATTTGGAAAAATTTAAGAACAGCATTATTCAATTACAATATTCAATTTGAACCACATAAAGTTGCGAAATCGGAACATATTGTTGCCGCATATGAACATGATGCAAAGAAGATGTTTCAAATTATGCGAAAAATCAAACCATACTATTTTCATATCCACAAGTCATTTATTAAAATGAAGGTAAATTTTGCAGTTCAAATCTTGAGCTACACGACGGCTGCTGCTATAAATGCCTATAGTGCAACTGCCGAAAAAGATTCTTTAGGAAACCCAATTGTCCCGATGGAAGCAATTCACACCGCAGAATTCGTTGAGCTGCTCGATAGAATGTTTGATTCGGTGATTTCTAACGATGTAGTTCCATCGCCATTAAAAAAATGAAATGTGTGATATCAAAGAATTCGCCACACATATCATTTTGGAACGAATTTGTTCCCAAAATTGAGCAGTGGAAGTTTTTAAACAAAAAAAAAACCAAGTCAAGTCGAGCGGTGCGCGCATCTAAAAATAATTAAATATTTAAATAATTTTTTTTTTTATAGAGCTCCATTCTGTCGGGATGGTTTAGTGTCAACGTTAAAAGGCATCAAATAAATTTGGAGGGTTTGCCAAAAGTTGGACTTTAAATACCTTCGCACTAGATCTTTAAACCAGGACCCATGGGAAAATCTCTTTAGTTCTATTCGACAGAGTGGTGCAAACAGATCGAACCCAAATGCATATCATTTCGTTGCGGCAATAAAATCGTCAGTTGTCAACTGTTTGGTTGGTTCTGTTCGAGGAGGAAATTGCGAAGATGACAAAACAACTGCGTTAGAAAGTTTGCATGATTTTATAGAAAACCCACAAAAGGAAAAATTAAAATTAAATGAAATTGATTTTGATATAGATGTACAAAATTCAATTACGCACTCTGAACATGGTCTAGTATATGTAGCAGGATACATCTTAAAAAAACTTCCCACCACGGAATGTGTTCAATGTAATATTGATTTAAACGCTACTGATATATCGGGTGAATATTTATATTTAACATTAAGGGAATATGACGATAAGAAACGTTTAAAGTACGCCACGATGAATATTGTTTTTGTACTTGCGAAAATATATCAAAGAATTTACAAAATTTTACCAAAATGTGGCCACATTAATAACATTAAATATAATATTGATAAACATATTTATAATAATGTTAATTTTAATTTCAACTGCGAAGATCACTGTGATCAACTAAAAATAAACATTATAAATGTTGCTTCATTATTGATAATTAGAAAATATTATAATGATAAAAATATTATGTTTACTACCAACAATCCAAAAACTGATTCAAAAAAACTGAATAACTTAAAACATATGTGATTCAATATATTAACTATTATTTTTAACTAAGGGCCGAAATATCTATCTATTAATAAAGTATTAGACGAATAAATTATCTAATTGGCAGTTATTTTATTACTTAATATCGAGTTTAATATTGAAGTAGATTTTCGGGATTAATTGGACAGGCAAACAAAAAAAAAAAACTTCAATTAACTGACCGGTTTCGTTTTATAACATAAAACTTCCTCAGAGTCTACAATAATACGACAGCATTAGAACAACGGAACAAATCTATCAAATAGATGCAAAAAGTGTATAAAAATGTTCATAATGAACAAAAGAGCTAAAATATAGTATTTATTATTCTAAAATTTAACATTTATTTAAATATCAGACGAACAACATACATTTTTTTAATACTTTAATCAATTTAATTACTCAAAGTAAGACTTACCAATTAATAAATGTAGTGTAAAAAACTAAAGTTGATAATCCATACATGTGAAGTAGGAAATGGATGTAGTTATGCATATTTATTAAAAATGAAAGTATAGAAAAATTTAAAGACTAAAAATCACCAACAATTATAATAACAGAACAGTAAATTTAATGTTTTATTAAAGAGGTGTATGAAGAGAATGAAGTAAAAGACGTTCAAACTAGTGCGCTATGTTAGAAAAAGAGCAGGGAAGAGTTTTTTATAATGACAAATATTCAGTGTTACAATTTTTTATAAATAGGTTAAGATTTATGTTTGAAAATATTTCTATAAATGATATTTAAATTATCGATATCTGTTCTAAATTGTTGGGATTTTGGTTTATATGTAACATTTCAGCAAGAAGTCTCTTCTCTAAATTCGACTCATTGTGTATAATTTTCACTTCATCAAAATTTATGTTGTGATTGGAATTAATTAAGTGGGCACACAATCCAGTGTTCTCTTTTTTATCTTTAACATCACGTTTGTGTTGTTGCATTCTATCTTCTAGTCTTTGTTTTGTTTGCCCAATGTTAAAATACACATCGAGCTTAATATCATTGGTATTTTATTTAGATAATCACTAAAAATGGCAAATTGAATATTTATTAAAGAATACTACTAGTTGGTATCGCGGTGTTGTCAATTGTTTGTGGTTCAAATAATTAAATACATGTATTCGACATTTATTTGTGTAATAGTTATTGGAATGTTTATTAGGAGATGGATATCTCAGCCCTTAAATTTTTTTATTTTTTTAATCGATGGTATTTACCTCAATATTTAGAAAAATATTTTTTTGTAATTTTTCATTGAGTATATCACTTTTTAGTCAATTTTTAATGACGTCACTGTACGCATATTGATTTATTATGTTTTAATTATGCTTATTATTATGCTTATTTAATAAAAAAAAAACTAAAATTGAATTGTATTTTTATTTTAACCATAAAACAACATCTAATAAGTAAAATATAATTGTGCATTGATTTAAATTTCGCGCTAAATTGATTAGTTAAAACTACACACACAGTGGCGGGAGTGTCTCTACAAGTTTCTGAATTTTGACGCATGATTCATACATCTAATAGACATAATCTTTGGATCAGATTATACTGAGTAATTGCGCCTGGGTTGGTCCCTTGAGCCAATATAAAAGGTTGTCTGTTACCCAATTTCTTTAATAATTCTTCAATTGGTATGTTTGTCTGGAAGAAATAGTTGTTTATTGTTTGTGAAAATATTGAACAATAAATAGACTTACATTTTTAAAAACTATTAATTTATCTTTAAAGTTTAAAATTTTATTCTCTTTCTTTTTTGTTCGTGTTGTTGGAGGAAGCATATACAGTATAGCTAACAGCGCCCGAGTTGGCTTATTCCATATTGAAAAAAAAATATATTTTTATTTTTGAAATAACGTATAACATTACAAGATCAAACGAAGTTACCTAAGTGAAGTTCGATCTTGATTATACGAACGCCTCGCTGAAAAGATCACACTCTGTAGTAACCCTACTACTCGTCAGATATCACCACATATTCAAAGAAATTCAAACTTCGCGCCAGCGCCCCCACTGGCGCCAGCATACGCAACTAACTTCATTAATTCAAAGCCGATGTCATGTCGCAACCGTCTTGGGCTGCGCAGCCCGAAGGCTAAGGGGATAAGGGTGGGACTGATCTTTTCAGCGAGGCGTTCGTATAATCAAGATCGAACTTCACTTAGGTAAGTTCGTTTGATCTTGTAATTATACTCTCGCCTCGCTTTCAAGATCACACTCTGTAGATGTTGAAAGCTGGTTGCGACACTATCCAAATAAACATGCAATATTATTTATTATTGCGACAAAATGCGAAGCAAAAATTTTTAAAATATCTAGAGCGATAAAACAGTGTTAGCCAGGGACCCTGATGACCTTGGATCAGTGATCAAGGGTCTATTATAAAATTTGAAAAAAGTCTCTGACTCCTCGGACCAACCCGCAGTGCGTCTAATGACGTCTAGGTTGACACCCTTTCGATGTGCGGCTGATACGGATGCGTGGCGAGTACTATATGCCGAAAAAATGTTGGTATCCAAACCGCTCATTCCTAAAGTCGACTTTATCCAGCGTCCAATTGTCTGGGCTGATGCCTGGTGGTAGGGCTTCTTATGCGTGATTAAAAGTCTGTCGCACGAAGATGGTCTAAGACTAGAAGTCACCTGTAAGTAGTGACTCAATGTAGACGCCGCACAAATGCTGGGATCCTCCTCAAAGAACGGTAAAAACAGGGTAGGCTGAATGCCCCCTCTTTTTGAAGTCTTTGTCCTTAGAGGAATTTTTATAATCAGCGCATTATCTCTTTCCTCTATATTGACAATTTGAATTAGAGACAGAGTCTGTAATCGGTGAGCCGTCACTAAAGCCAATAGTGTTACCAATTTTGTCGTCAAAAGGCTCAAACTTAGAGATGTGTTAGAGCCTAAATTCTTTATGTAACTAAGGACAATTGAAGGATCCCAGGTGGAGTCATATCGCGGTGCCGAGGGCCTTAGATTATAAACACCTTTAAAAAATCTTCGAACAGTTGGTTCCTCCGAAAAACAGTGATTGGTCAAAAGAGCAATCGCAGATCTGGCACTGTTGAGTGTACCATATGAAGCCCCTTGTTGGTACCACTCCGAAAAAAAATCCACCACAAGAGGCACCGTCACTTGGAGGGGATTGACTCCTTTGCTATTACAGAAAAACCACCATCTACGAAGAGGTCCCTCATACTGCTCCCAAGTTGCCACAGTAATGGAAGACAGCATTAAGTCCAAAGCAGGCGAAGAAATAGATTTTAGGCGGAGAGCCGTCCCGACAAGCGTCCTGCCACCAGGGAAAGGCTTCTCCGGAGTGGGTGTTTCCTGTTGGGCAAGGAAAGTAAATTATCTTCTGGTCCCATTGTTATAGTTTTGCCTATTAATAAGGACATAAGCATGGGGTACCAGGGTTGTGATGGCCAATCAGGTACAACTAATATACCTTCTGCACGGTCACAGACAATCTTTTGCAGAACCCGTAAAATTAAAATAAATGGCGGAAAGGCGTAGAAAAAATAATCGCTCCATACAAGAGTGAAAGCGTCGACAGTAAAAGCTTCGGGATCTAGAATCCAAGAAACAAACTTCCGGCATTTACGGTTAGTGCGGCTAGCAAACAAATCTATATCTGGTTGGCCAAACAACGAAACTATTTGCCGAAAAGCTGGTTCGGCAAGAGACCATTCGGTTTCAGAAGGAAGCTCTCGCGATTCACGATCTTCATCGACATTATCAGATGATTTTATGTAAGACGCAAATAACCAAATGTTGCGCGTCTCACACCATTGCCAAATATCTCGTGCTACTGAGTTCAATTTAGAAAATTGTACACCACCCATACGGTTGACGTAGGAAATGGCTAAAGTATTGTCTACTCTTAAAAGTACCTCACAATCAGATAGTTCGCTAGCAAAGCATTTGAGGCCGAAAAAGATGGCCAGCAGTTTTAAATAATTTATGTGACAAGCTTTCTCAGAATCAGTCCAAAACCCACTGGTTTTCTTTTCACCGCAGACTGCCCCATAGCCAGTCAAGGAAGCATCGGTAAAAATCGTTGCAGCAAAATGGAAACGTCTAATTGGACAAAAATAGTTTCGTAGGTTATTCCTCCACCACAGCAAATCCTTTATTACTTCGGAGGAGAGAGACATGAATTTGTCATAATCTCCTTGATCACGCTGAAGAGCCAAAAATTTTGCTCTCTCTAAGCGCTTAGTATACATCATACCATAGCGTGTACCCGCACAAAGCGACACCAAAACACCTACTAAGTGTGCGAAATCCCGAATTGAACAAGAGGTTCGGGTGAGAAATGCTCTGATTAGTTCCCTAGCGCTCTTCTGCTTCTTGAGAGGAACACCGATTGTCATACGCTCTGAATCGAACGTAAAGCCCAAATAATCACAACTTGTAGAAGGAGTCAAAGAACTCTTTGGGAAATTAATTAAAAACCCCAATTTCTCTAACAAGGAAACAGTGGCTTGAACGTTTTTAGAGCATTCCTCAATGTTTCTGCCAAAAAGCAAAAAATCATCTAGATAAATCACAGAAAGGTAGCCCAGTGCTCTAAGATAAGAAACCACCGGTTTCATTATCTTCGTAAAGATCTGAGGTGCCACATTCAGCCCAAAACACAAACAATTAAATTTGTATAATTGTGCCCCAAAAGCAAAGCGAAGATACTTTTTATAAGCTTTATGGATAGGAACTAAAAAATATGCGTCCTTTAGGTCCAGTTTTGCCATAAAGTAACCTGGTCTTAGCAGTCGCATAACAGTGCCTTTGTCTTCTAGTTTAAAATGCTCTGTATTTATAAAAGCATTCAGCTTTTTGAGGTTTAAAATAAACCGCTGAGAGCCATCGGATTTTGGCACAAGAAAAATATTGGAGATAAACTGATTCTCACAAGGAGAGCACTTTGAGACAGCTCCTATCTCTAATAAATTGTCAATGGAAGTCTGAAGGTAATGCAGTTCCGTGGCGGACCAAGTTGGATTTGCATTGATTTGATGCTGGGTAACTTCCCTAGCAAACGGTATTTTAACACCCTTAACCCAAGAGAGAACACATGGGTCGGAGGTAATTTGATGCCAATTATTCAAATAATGGCATAGTCTGCCAGCGTACATGCTTATGTTATTTATCGGCGCTTGTGTGACCTGGAGTTCTCCCATCGGGTGTCCTGGCGCCCCTTGAGGAACTTCTGTGGGTGTTTTTTGGCCCCGGCTTGGTATCGGGGTCCGTCTTGCCGCGGCACTTGGTGTTGGAAGCGTGACGAACCCTTGAAGTTTCCCGAAGGTTTAGGAAAGAAAGACTGTGCCTGTTTTGGTTTTACGGCCGGCTTTTTTAAATCCGAAGAAGCCTTGTCAAGTGATTTGGCTACTTTGAGGCGATCTGACAAGTTGTCGCCAAAAAGCCAACCACCCCCTTCGACCTCAGTAAGGGTGTCTGCCAAGTCTTTATTGAGGAGGCCTTTGAGCATCATTCTTCTAGCCTGTGTTTGTTCATGATGAACAGCAGCTACCAAGCGGGCAGAATCTCCCATTAACTTAATGAGGTTTTCCTTGTCCATTTATTTTCCTCGGTCAACAACTTATTGAGCGCTTGGCCTTGAGCAGACAAGCTGGCTCGCAGCATGGACTGGACTTGACTCAACCGGTCATCTCGCTTGATTGCCGACTCCCCTACCGATTTCATAACCTCTTTGTTGACATTTGGTGTCATCATCAAGGGGCAATTAGAAATTGGTGGATACATTTCCACCAGCTCAGAACGAGTCGCTTCCTTAAGGCCGCCTGAGAGAATACCGGACCAAATGGAAGCCAGATCAGGGTGAATTGGATCAGCACTTTTTAGTGGAACCTTCCTCTTCACCCAGAAGGTGAAGAGTCCTCTCGTCCAACGGCGTGGCCACCGGCCCACCTATAATCGTCAAATCGGTATAATACCTGGATTATGTAGCTCCCCAATTTTAAAGTGTAGGCCACCACCTTTGACAAGTGATTAGGCCACCACCATTGCCTCATGCAAATGAGGTGCAAAGTGGATTTTTTGCCCAGCAAATGGGTTAACTGCACATACAAATGTGTTTTGCCCATACAAATGGGTTTAATGCGCATACAAATGCGTTTTGCCAATACAAATGGACTTAATGCGCATACAAATGCTTTTATTGCCCATACAAATGGGTTTATTGCCTATACAAATAGGTTTCGTCTAAGTCAGCAGGAAAAAATGTTTCCATAACCTAAAAAACTGACACGTTAGTGGAGCAATTTTTACCTTCAACTGCAACTGCAGATCCTAAATCTTGCAACGAGTCCGTTGATTGAAGCGATGGCTGTTCAGGCAAAGAATCGGAAGGTGTGGAATTCAGTGCGCGACTTTCAGCTTCACGCAAAGTCCGACGCTGTCTTTCCCGATCATACCTTTCCAAGTGTCGGTGAAATTTTTCAATTTTTCGAGCATGTCTCGACTCAAATTCCGACTCCGACGACTCAGAGGATGTGGAATGCCTTCTTTTACGTGATTTATGCTTTCCCATAGCTTAAATTCGCACAAAAAACAGTGAAAAATGATGAAAAAACACGAGCGTAAGAAAAAACGTGGTTAACCTCTGACACAAAGTAGAGTAATGAAGTTAGTTGCGTATGCTGGCGCCAGTGGGGGCGCTGGCGCGAAGTTTGAATTTCTTTGAATATGTGGTGATATCTGACGAGTAGTAGGGTTACTACAGAGTGTGATCTTGAAAGCGAGGCGAGAGTATAATCAGAAGTATACCAGGATCAGAACAGTCTTTAGCTAAAATTGAGGCCTCTGGATATTTCACAGAAAATTCATATATCTGTAAGATTTTGTCGATGTCTTTAAAAAAACGTTCTTCAAAGTTAGATTCTTCGTGTTTTTTCAAGTAATCATTGACAATCTGAAAAATATGGTTATGTTAAATACGTTAAAAAAATCAATTCATTTTAAGTCAAAGTTATTAACTAGATACTCTAAATAGTAATTAGGTATTAACTATATGACCTGCTTTAAGTTAACCAATTTCATTTGCAATAGATGAAGATAATTTCAAATTTACTGCATGATACTACAAAAAAAACTGCAAATAATGTTTCCAAGCCAGGACAATCTAAGAACCTAGGAAATATTTCCAATATCCCTATTCCATTAAGAGTCCATTTAACTCCATTTTTGCTTTTATTTCTTTAAGGTCTAGTTTCATGTTTGCATTTTTAAGGAAATCAATAGTTTCTTCTATCAGAGGGGTCATTGCTAGTTTTTTTCTTTGTGGTTCTTCATTTTCTTTGCTATCCAAAGTTTTGCGTTTTTGTTTCAAACCAGTTGGCTTACCAATTGTTCTTGTGCGGACCATTGTTCTCAAGCGCCATGAGAGATACCTTTCCCCTCCATTGTTGTTTGTATAAAATGCTTCCTAGGACGAAAACATTAATGCGTAAGAGTATATAATGTTGGATACCCTGTATATATACATATTAATATTCTATTATGATCTGTTAAAATATCTATTACTGCTTAGTGCTTAGTTTGAAATAGATAAGTTTGTTTTTCTATGATTACTGGGAAATCCGAATAATGCTAAATTAAAACAAAGAAGTTGTCTACTAAACGTAACATTAGAAATCATCTTAATTACTTTGTTATTTCCGTTAGATGAATAGAATACCTTTTTAAAATTGATAAGACAAGATATAAAATAGATGTTCAAAAACAACAAGTAGCTCAGTTACGAAACAAAGTCGGGTCGCGAAATAAAGCTCAAATCTAACGCATTTCCCAGTGAGTTCAACTAAATATTTAAGTGTTTATATTGTATTACTCGTACCACATATAAAACCAATTGTTCGTAAGTGTCTAAATGCCTAATTTGTGAAGTAAAACTAACGGACTCCCAACAAAATTTTTGGTGTCAGAAGTGGGATTTGTTAGTGCGATTTCTTAAACCGTAAGAAATATTCAACGAATGCTTGAAGTAACGGGTGAAATCGTTCCTTAACACAGCAAGTTGGAGAAAAAACCAAGAAGATTCGTCTCTGTCAATCTGGGTTCCAATTTTCTGGTGGATTTCAATCCTTTGGTGGCGATACTACATAAATTGCAGTAAGTGAGACTTTCTTTACGATTGTGGTAAATTTGTGTTGTACATTCCTATCTATCGCTTTTAACTTTTAATATTGTTAATAAATAATTATCAATCAAAATGTCTATTATTAATGGTCAAGAGGCTCGAGCTAATTCAGCTGCGTCTACAAATTTTTCTGATATTGTAGCTGATGATGATATTGATAATCAAGAACACTTTACATTACAATTTTTATGTTCGTTAATACCAAAATCATTCAGCGGAAACCGTTCTGAATTCAACGAGTATTCATCGTGTCAAGATTAACCGGTAGCGTTCGTGTTCAGTTACAGGGAAAAGTATTTGCTAATTGGCATGAATTAAAAGAAATTCTAAATCTTACTTTTAAAGACAAAAAACATTACGTGCAACTTATGGAAGAATTAAATTCTATGAGACAAAATTTGGATGAATCAGTCTTCTCATATCACGAAAGAATCGACAAAGTTACTACAAGAATTCTAAGTACTATAAATTATCGCAATGAGAATGAGCAAAGAGGTAAAATTGAAACAATTAAAGAAATAGCACTGAGTCGTTTCACATTTCATTCAATACCTGAAATTTCTCGCTTTTTGAGGTCTCAGCAATTAGATACTCTATCTGACGCATTGTCTAAAGCTTTGGAGGAGGAAAGAGCTATTAAAATGTCTAAAACCGAATTTCACAATAAAATAAATTCAAGTGTCAAAAAATTTTGCACATTTTGCAAAACAAATACACATAATACATCAACGTGTTTTAAGAAAAACCGTAATAATACGAATGTTCATACAAATTCAGCTTCGAACTACAGTTCAAACTCAAATAATTCGCAATTGAATTCTAGTACTTCAAGTACTATTAAATTCTGCAAATATTGCAAGAAACAAGGGCATCTCATAAATGAGTGTCGCAAGCGCGAATATAATAATCGAAATCGTCAATCTCAAAATCAACAAGCTCCTAATGAAATTTAAAGAAATGTTCATTTAAACTCCATGCAATCCCAGGTAGTTGCCGGCCCTGTGGATACGGAATGGAATTAAACGGCTATGATTCAAAATCAAATAATAATTCCCGTAAATCACAAACAATGTGTAATCCGGGTCAATCTAATTCTAGAATCAAATCAATTAATGTTCATCTTATAAATCAAAATACAACATATATTCTATGCAATTTCAAAAACATCGAACTCAAATTCTTGATTGATACAGGAGCAAATGTATCACTCATCAAATACGAAAGAATCAAAGCATTCCTAAATCAAACGGACCTTGATCCAGAAATAATAAATTTACATGGTTTAAGCATGAATCAACCAATTCAAACAATTGGTAGCATAAATCTTAATTTACGAATTTATAGTAAAAGCTTTCACATAAAATTACATGTGGTTAATGGTAATACAAATATTCCATTCGATGGACTGATTGGAAACGATTTTTTACAAGCTGAAAGTGCTGAAATTAATTTTGAAAAACTTAGTTTGACAATCAAATCATTACCATTCCCAATTCAACTACATATGAACTCAAATCCATATTCAATTTCTGAGTCGTATTTTCTTGAACCTCGTTCTGAAACTCTGATAAAAATAAACATATTAAATCAAAATCTTGAATGTGGAATCTATCCAGAAGTAACAGTATGTGATGGTGTCTATTTAGCCAAGTCAATTGTAAAGGTTGATAAAAATAATCAAGCAATCACCACAATATTAAATACGAATCCACATAAAATTAAAGTTTCTTCCATTAATCTACTTCTAGAACCATTTGAAGAAAACGATGCATTCATTCTAAATTTAGGTAGTAGAAACAATACTAATGAGTCAATATCATACCGGCTAAATTTATTAAAGGAAAATCTCAGACTCGAACATTTAAATTTTGAAGAACGCGACTCAATAATATCCATTTGTGAAGAATATAATGATATTTTTCATTTACCAAATGATGTTTTAAAAAATACCAATGTATTAGAACATAAAATCAAGTTACTAGATGAAACTCCAGTTCAAACCAAAATTTATAGATTTCCGGAAGTACATAAAATTGAGGTAGAGAAACAAATTAAAGAAATGTTAAAACAGAAAATTATCCAACCTTCAGTTTCTCCATATGCAAGTCCTTTATGGGTTGTTCCAAAGAAAATTGACGCTTCGGGTAATCGAAAATGGCGTGTAGTCATTGATTATCGAAAGCTAAATGACATTACAGTAGGAGACGCTTATCCTTTACCAAATATCGAAGAAATTTTGGATCAATTGGGAAATTCTAAATACTTTACAACTTTGGATCTGGCTAGCGGATTTCATCAAATAAAAATGAATTCGCAAGACTCTGCTAAAACTGCTTTTTCAACCCCATTTGGTCATTATGAATATCTGAGGATGCCTTTCGGACTGAAAAATGCTCCCGCTACTTTTCAGCGAGCAATGAATACGGCACTCACAGGTTTGCAAGGTTTACAATGTTTTGTGTATCTGGATGACATCGTCATCTATGCTAGTTCACTAAAAGAACATTCTTTAAAATTAAAATCCATTTTTAATCGTTTAAGAACGAATAATCTCCAGTTACAACTAGACAAATGCGAGTTTCTAAGAAAAGAAACAACTTATCTCGGGCATGTTATCAGTGATAAGGGTGTTCAACCTAATCCTGAAAAAATTAAGGCTGTTGCGCAATATCCTGCTCCTCAAAATCCAAAACAAATCAAGCAATTTTTAGGCTTAATAGGATATTATCGTAGATTTATTCCAAATTTCTCTGCTATTGCAAAACCCCTACAACACTATTAAAAAAAAAATACAAAATTCGAATGGTTACCTATTCAACAAGAAAGCTTTGAAACATTCAAATCAATTTTAACTTTCTGTCCGATATTACAATATCCAGACTTCAATAAAGAATTTTTACTCACTACCGATGCCTCAAATTTCGCTGTAGGTGCAATACTATCACAAGGTGATGTTGGAAAAGACTTGCCAATTGCTTATGCATCTCGCACCCTAAATAAAGCTGAAACTAATTACTCAACAATTGAGAAGGAACTATTAGCTATAGTATGGGCAGCAAATCATTTTCGACCTTTCTTATATGGCAGGAAATTTACAATTTATACAGATCATTGTCCTTTAACATGGTTATTCAATTGTACTAATCCAAGCAGTCGTCTTTTACGATGGAGATTAAAATTGGAAGAATTTGAATATGAGGTTAGATACAAACCCGGAAGAGTAAATTCAAATGTGGATGCACTATCTCGCAATCCAATCAGTGATTTTCCCAATAGCTCTAATTCTGATCAGTTTTGTGGATTAACGATAAATAAGGAAAAAATTAAGGTTGAAAAAATTATTAATTCATCCCTTCCTACTAATTTAATGAATGTTGAAACAACTCCCGATTTACCGCCTCCATTAATTCCGCTACATACTTTACCTCCAAATGAAATTGGTCAAATAATGCGAAATATTGAAAATAGGAATCCTGTACGGAACCAAGTCACATATCAAAAGCGATATCAAGTATATCCATGTAAAACGGAACTTTTCAACAAAATACCAGATTCTCAAATCCTTCTAAAAGAAACCCAAACATATCAAGATTTTATCGAGTTTCATTATAAAAAACAAACCATTTCAGAAATTCAATTAATAAAAGATAATTTGTTTACTAAATTTCCAAATTGTTTAACATATTCAAAAGACTTAGATGAAAATAATTGTTATTTTCACAATCTAAATTCATTTCAAGATTTAGCCTCAATTCCGGAAGATATACATCTATATGACTCAATAGCATTAGCTAATTCAAAAAATGAAAAAACATATTTAATGTTTGCAAAATTAAACCATTTCGACAAAGTATCCTACAAAGATTTATTTTATTCATTCCAAAATTTAAGGAAAAAATTAATCCAAGATAAAAATTTTAAAATATACATGAAAAATCCAATTGAGGATTATTCAAACTTAAAACCAGACATGCTAAATGAAGTAATTGAATTTGTATTTTTAAAATCTAAAATGGAAGTAGTTCTTGTAAATAAACCTAAAATTAATCCAATAACAAAGGAAGAAGTAAAGCGTATACTTGAGCAAAATCATAGTTCAGCAATATCTGGTCATTCAGGATTTAATCGTACTTATAAAAAAATCAAAGAAAATTACAAATGGAGTAATATGAAGAAAGATATTAAACAATTCATAAAATCTTGTCAATCTTGCCAATTAAATAAGACTAACAATAAGCCTGGAAGAGCCAAAATGCAGATTACGACTACCAGTGAAAGACCTTTTCAAAGGTTAGCTCTAGATATTGTCGGTCCCTTAGTTCTAACCGAAAACGGGAATAAATTTATTCTGACTATGCAAGATGATCTTACAAAGTTCTCTTTTGCCAAGCCTATTCCAAATCATGAAGCTAAAACAATTGCTGTCCATTTACTCGAATTTATAACTATTTTTGGAATTCCAGAAACAATTCTATCAGATAATGGTACGGAATTTGTTTCAAATATTATTAAAGATTTAAATAAATTATTTAAGATAAAACACATATTCGCAAGTCCATACCATCCTCAATCGAATGGTGCACTTGAACGTAGTCACCTAACCCTAAAAGAGTATTTGAAACACTACATCAAAAATGATCAAACAAATTGGGACGACTATGTTTCACTTGCCATGTACACATACAATACACATATTCACAAATCTACTAATCTAACTCCATTCGAATTAATTTTTGGCCATAAAGCATTCATACCCAAAGCATTAACATCTACTCCAGAATTCAGATATAGTTATGATGATTATTATACAAATTTAAAATTTAAACTCAACAAAGCACATGAATTAGCAAGAGAAACAATTTTAAAATGCAAAGAAAAATCAAAACAATATCATGACAGTAAACACATTAACGAAATTCATTATGAAATAAATGATCTTGTTTACATTCTCAATAAACAAATTAAACCGGGATATAGTAAGAAATTATCTCCAAATTACAAAGGACCTTATAAAATTATTAAAGTCAATGATAATAATTCAGTAGTACTTGAAATTAAACCAAACAAATTTTCAACATACCACACTAATTTGTTAAAACCCTTTGTTTCAGATCATAATGTTTTACGCTAAAGCATTCGTAATACTCATATTATTCATTCTAATATCATTCATATATCCACACAAAAGTTTACCTTATGACAATCAAATAATAGAAAAACATTCAGGAATATTTTATTACAATCTTGGCCATGCTAAGATTTCTGACGATAAATACACTTTATTATCATACACGAATATTACATTCTATCACACAAAATTAAAGTTTATTCAAAACATTTTTACTAAAACTTCTAGAATTTGTTCAGAAATGGAAAGTAGTGAAACACGTTCATTTCACTGTTTTGACTCTTTGAATTTAATAAAAATCCAAATTCCTAATCTCGAAAATAAATTTGAAACTATCTCTCACATAGTAGGAAGAAATTCGAATATACGGAAGAAAATAGGTATATTTAACGGTGCTTCATATGTTTTCAATTGGCTTTTCGGTACACCAGACGCAGGTGATGCTCAATTTTATTCCGACTCAATAAAATCACTCCTAGAGAAAAATCATGATGTTCAAATGCTCATGAAACAACAAATCAATATCATATCGAGTGCAATAAAAAATTATAATGAATCTGTAACATCTTTGAAAGCGAATGAAGAAAAATTGAATGATAACATTAAAAAGTTTAATGATTTTTCAAAACAAACAACTGCAGCACTAAATCCTTTAATTCATGCACAATTAGTAACCGATCATGTTAGTATTTTAGTACAACTTGTTGGCGAGTTAAATGAGCAGTTTGATGTACTTATTTTAAGTATATTGTTTGCGAAACAAAATATATTGCATCCTTCAGTGATAACACCAAAGGATCTTCAAAACGAATTATTAAAAATTCATTTGAATTCAGATCATAAATTTCCTATCAACGAGTATGATTATCAACAGATATATCAGTATTTTTCAATTTGTGATTTAAAAGTCGTATATGTAGAAGAACTCTTAATATATGCATTACAAATACCTCTTGTCAAAGAACAATTATTTAATTTTTATAATTTAATTCCCTTACCTGTTAAAGTAAATCATTCAAACATTTATACTTACCTTGATCCAACCTATCCATATCTTTTAATGAGTACAACACGAACACACTTTAGTCGTATGAAAGATCTTCAATCCTGTAAGAAATTATCGCCTGAAGATTTTATATGTACCAACAACGCCATTCAAATAACTGCAGAAAATCCAGTGTGTGAAACCGTCTTGAAAAATCCATTTGTCATGAAAATACCAGAAGACTGTCCAATTAGAACTATTCATGCAAATTTGGAATTATGGCATCCATTAAGTACCAATACATGGATCTATGTGATTACTAAACCAATATCAGCTACTATTAGTTGTGATAAATTCGACTCCAAAATGTATGATGTAACTCTTCATGGTGCTGGTATCTTGAAATTAAATACCAATTGTAAAGCTTTTACGTTTACAACCGTACTTGCTTCAACATCCAATCAAACAAGCAATTATACCAACTTCATTCCGAACATCAATATAGCTGAAGATGATTGTTGTCGAAAGAATCTTGAATATTTAACTAATTTAGAAATGAAACCAATGGAACTGAACAATTTAAATCTGGATGAACTTCGACACGCACAACACAAACTCAAACAATTTGATCGTATTCTTGAGATGAATATAGAAAAATCATACATGGTTCACCATACTTCTTGGATTAAGATTGGTATCTCAATCATCACCCTAATAATAGTAATATTTATTTTGTATTGCTGTTGTTACAAATGTAACTGTTGGCGGTTCCTAAGTAAATTCTTTTCCGGAAAACCAAATTGTTGTCCTTCTATTTGCATTACAAATCATAACGAACGACTTCACTTAAGCGAAGAACAAGCCATACGATTAAGTGATCTACAAAGAAGGCAGTACAATGATGATGAACATCAACCTCATCAACATGGCCCAACTTCAGTGATTACTTATGTTGCCCCACGAAGTAGACGTCAAATGCATAGTTCTCGATCAAAAGACATTGAACTATAGAATGTATCAAGTGTTAATTTGAGTGTAAAAGATTCACATCTCTTCTTTTAGTTTTTATATATATATATATATTTTATATTGTATAAGTTCGTAATTTTAAAACAGAAGTAGGTAATAACAAACAAATCATAAAAAAGAATCTTTAATTTTGTTTATTTTTTTTTAACAAACAAAATTCTTAAGGGGGAAGGTGTTGGATACCCTGTATATATACATATTAATATTCTATTATGATCTGTTAAAATATCTATTACTGCTTAGTGCTTAGTTTGAAATAGATAAGTTTGTTTTTCTATGATTACTGGGAAATCCGAATAATGCTAAATTAAAACAAAGAAGTTGTCTACTAAACGTAACATTAGAAATCATCTTAATTACTTTGTTATTTCCGTTAGATGAATAGAATAACTTTTTAAAATTGATAAGACAAGATATAAAATAGATGTTCAAAAACAACAAGTAGCTCAGTTACGAAACAAAGTCGGGTCGCGAAATAAAGCTCAAATCTAACGCATTTCCCAGTGAGTTCAACTAAATATTTAAGTGTTTATATTGTATTACTCGTACCACATATAAAACCAATTGTTCGTAAGTGTCTAAATGCCTAATTTGTGAAGTAAAACTAACGGACTCCCAACAATAATTAGTTGGTCGATTCAATAGATGGTTTTCAAAATAAATAAAAATTCTTATGCAAAATTTAGATTTATGTTACTTACATATCCCGTTTTGCCATGTTGATTCCGGAGGTTTGGAAACAATGAGATGATTGCAATTCCTACGTTTCTTTTGGCAAATTCTGGAACTTTTTGGGAGTATTTTTCCACTAATACTGAGCATATAATATTTACCAGCTTAATTCTTGTAGAATTGGTTAATAGTTTATTAGCATCATAATTATGAAAATAAGTGTACTTTTATACACAAAATCTTCGTTGTTTGGAAATAAATTACCAAAACTGAAAAACATTGCAGAGGCTGTGCAAATTGAACAGATTCTGTTAATGGGATATTTTTATGGGGTATTCCAAGGAAATTGCAATACTTTGCCCCATGCTTGGGTACGTTGGAGGATCATCACATGGTAAAGGTACAGTGGCCAACCAATTATCAATGACATTATCATTCAAATAGCTAGCATTGCTTAAGACGGTATCAATTTGTGATTTAAAAGTCGTATATGTAGAAGAACTCTTAATATATGCATTACAAATACCTCTTGTCAAAGAACAATTATTTAATTTTTATAATTTAATTCCCTTACCTGTTAAAGTAAATCATTCAAACATTTATACTTACCTTGATCCAACCTATCCATATCTTTTAATGAGTACAACACGAACACACTTTAGTCGTATGAAAGATCTTCAATCCTGTAAGAAATTATCGCCTGAAGATTTTATATGTACCAACAACGCCATTCAAATAACTGCAGAAAATCCAGTGTGTGTAACCGTCTTGAAAAATCCATTTGTCATGAAAATACCAGAAGACTGTCCAATTAGAACTATTCATGCAAATTTGGAATTATGGCATCCATTAAGTACCAATACATGGATCTATGTGATTACTAAACCAATATCAGCTACTATTAGTTGTGATAAATTCGACTCCAAAATGTATGATGTAACTCTTCATGGTGCTGGTATCTTGAAATTAAATACCAATTGTAAAGCTTTTACGTTTACAACCGTACTTGCTTCAACATCCAATCAAACAAGCAATTATACCAACTTCATTCCGAACATCAATATAGCTGAAGATGATTGTTGTCGAAAGAATCTTGAATATTTAACTAATTTAGAAATGAAACCAATGGAACTGAACAATTTAAATCTGGATGAACTTCGACACGCACAACACAAACTCAAACAATTTGATCGTATTCTTGAGATGAATATAGAAAAATCATACATGGTTCACCATACTTCTTGGATTAAGATTGGTATCTCAATCATCACCCTAATAATAGTAATATTTATTTTGTATTGCTGTTGTTACAAATGTAACTGTTGGCGGTTCCTAAGTAAATTCTTTTCCGGAAAACCAAATTGTTGTCCTTCTATTTGCATTACAAATCATAACGAACGACTTCACTTAAGCGAAGAACAAGCCATACGATTAAGTGATCTACAAAGAAGGCAGTACAATGATGATGAACATCAACCTCATCAACATGGCCCAACTTCAGTGATTACTTATGTTGCCCCACGAAGTAGACGTCAAATGCATAGTTCTCGATCAAAAGACATTGAACTATAGAATGTATCAAGTGTTAATTTGAGTGTAAAAGATTCACATCTCTTCTTTTAGTTTTTATATATATATATATATTTTATATTGTATAAGTTCGTAATTTTAAAACAGAAGTAGGTAATAACAAACAAATCATAAAAAAGAATCTTTAATTTTGTTTATTTTTTTTTAACAAACAAAATTCTTAAGGGGGAAGGTGTTGGATACCCTGTATATATACATATTAATATTCTATTATGATCTGTTAAAATATCTATTACTGCTTAGTGCTTAGTTTGAAATAGATAAGTTTGTTTTTCTATGATTACTGGGAAATCCGAATAATGCTAAATTAAAACAAAGAAGTTGTCTACTAAACGTAACATTAGAAATCATCTTAATTACTTTGTTATTTCCGTTAGATGAATAGAATAACTTTTTAAAATTGATAAGACAAGATATAAAATAGATGTTCAAAAACAACAAGTAGCTCAGTTACGAAACAAAGTCGGGTCGCGAAATAAAGCTCAAATCTAACGCATTTCCCAGTGAGTTCAACTAAATATTTAAGTGTTTATATTGTATTACTCGTACCACATATAAAACCAATTGTTCGTAAGTGTCTAAATGCCTAATTTGTGAAGTAAAACTAACGGACTCCCAACAATAATTAGTTGGTCGATTCAATAGATGGTTTTCAAAATAAATAAAAATTCTTATGCAAAATTTAGATTTATGTTACTTACATATCCCGTTTTGCCATGTTGATTCCGGAGGTTTGGAAACAATGAGATGATTGCAATTCCTACGTTTCTTTTGGCAAATTCTGGAACTTTTTGGGAGTATTTTTCCACTAATACTGAGCATATAATATTTACCAGCTTAATTCTTGTAGAATTGGTTAATAGTTTATTAGCATCATAATTATGAAAATAAGTGTACTTTTATACACAAAATCTTCGTTGTTTGGAAATAAATTACCAAAACTGAAAAACATTGCAGAGGCTGTGCAAATTGAACAGATTCTGTTAATGGGATATTTTTATGGGGTATTCCAAGGAAATTGCAATACTTTGCCCCATGCTTGGGTACGTTGGAGGATCATCACATGGTAAAGGTACAGTGGCCAACCAATTATCAATGACATTATCATTCAAATAGCTAGCATTGCTTAAGACGGTAACAGTTGATCCAGTAGATGACAAGCCTTAAATAATATTTTGACTTGTAACCGATTTTTTTTATGTGTATAGAAACAATTAAAAATAGTTATTTATACAACAAGTAGCAAACTGTAAGTTATTTTTTCACCAGTCGTAAATTTGTCCAACGAGGCGTCAGCCGAGTTGGACAATACGACGAGTGAAAAAATAACTAATTTTGCTCGTGTTTTATACACTATTTTTTGCAATTTTTAATTAAAATAATAAATATTAGATATTAGTTAATAATCAGATGACAATCGGTTGCTTTATTCAAGCTTAATTTGTTATTAATTGAAGCAAGCATTTTTTTATATGCGATTGTAGGAAAAAGTCTTTTTTCACGCTTTTTTTAGAACAATAAAAAAAAGAAGGCCGTTTCAACATCAAAAATGGCAACTAAAAAGATGTCATTTTGATCGAAAATTGCAAAAAAATGTTTATCTTATTAAAGAATATGAAAATAAAATAAACACTCAAAGTTAAAAAATAAATATTGATACAGTGTTTGTACTGATTAAAAAGTCAATAGGGAAAATGTTCCTTAGAATTAATTTTCTCAGCTGCTTTTACATTCATTCATAAATAATATGCAGTGCAAAACAAGCTTTAAAATATGTTACTCATTTAAAAAGAAATTGCATGCGTATAATTAATTAATGTAATTTATTATTGGCAAATCATAGGGGCTTCAGAATCGAGGGTTGATTGTGAAGCAGGCGGTATATAGAATAATTTACCATCTTCGTCAGGCTGCAGCGGTGATACAATTAACAACCCCGATTTGTTATTTTTAATTTCATTATTTACAAAATCCCATATAACTGCATCTTCTAATATAGCAAGTTCGGAATCCATAAAGAAAAATGGATATTTTATGTTTGGGAATTTTTCCCGAGCTAAAATGGAGCGTGAATTATATTATTCGTTGGCCAATCACAAGCAATTGATTAAATTCAAACACATTTCATATGCAGTAAAAAACATTAATAAGTAATATTCTGAAAAAGGATAAAATTTCTTCTTGTAATAAGACTATATTCAGTCAATATTCAATTTACAAATGAATTTGATCTTGATATTTTATTATTAAATTCTCGATTAAATAGTTGACTTAAATACTTACCAATTTCCATATAGTTTTCATATGTCCAATTTTCCTCAATTTTAACAACCTTTGTCAAATTAATGTATCTAATCCTAATAAACGCCATGCTCCAATTTCACAAACACAATTACTATCACCAGTTATACTTATTGTTCTACTATGATTTATGAATGATACTCTTCTAATATGTACTATAGTTGCGCAGTTGAACGATGTTATACAGATGCAGAACGCTGTCCGTATGGCAATAACACCAAGGCCCCGTTTTATAAAACACTAATATTTACCAGCTAGTAAATACTAGTCTAGGACTAGTAATTTACTAGTGTAGAATTATTTTGTTTCATGATGTACACTTGTATTTTTTATTTACACTAGTATTTAGCAGTATGAGAATACGGTTTTACAAGTGTACTTTATAAGTGTATTGATGTGTGTTTCATATAAAAAATTTAACAAGAGTAAATTACTAGTAGTTTTTAATGTTTTTATTAATATAGAAATCCCAATAATGTTTTAAAGAACTTACATTCTATAATTTATTTGGTTGATTCGCTTATTTTATTCCTCAAAATGTCACGCACAGTTAAGGAGCTAACTATTTTACGCAAAATTCTCGAGGAAAAAGATATTCTATTTGGTTCCTTTTCTCCCTCATTAACTAAGCAGATGAAAAATGAAAAGTGGGTAGAAGTGAAAGATGTAGCAGTGGCCTGTGGATATTTAGACAAGGAGAAAGATTATAACTATATAAGAGACACAGTTTGGCCTAATCTGAGGAAAGCTACAACGGTAATTATGTTTTTAAAAATTCAGAAGTCAAAATTGTACGGCAAAAGAAACACAATAAATATGAAATATCTGGTTTTCAGAAAAAAGTGGACAACTCCAAACCAACGGGTAGTAGTGGAACAGGTAAGTTAACTGATATTGATGAAGTTATACTTCAAATTATTGGTAAAGACTCGCCTGCTGTAAGAGGTCTAGGTGAAACTGATTCACTAGGTATGACATCTACACAAAATAAAGAAGTCATACAATATATTGAAGAAGAACAAGAAAGATCAAATTCTTCAGCACAGGTACCCCAAGAGAAGCCGATTGCTGGTAACAATTTTATAATGTATTTTTTATCTTATTTTTATTTGAAATTTTTAGAAAAAAAGAAAAGAGTTTTGGTTCGTTCTCTCTCTGAAAAACAATCCATCGATGACTTGAAGAAGAAGAAGTTGGAAGCAGAAATTCAAAGTATTGAATTGAGTCAATACAAAACAAGGTTGGAAATTTTAGAACTTGAACGTAAACTTCAATTACCACCATCGAAGTATACTCAAGAGATTTCTGGTTCAAACAAACGAATTATAGTTGACAATGATGGAAAAGAAATTTATGAACTTTAAATTAATTTAATTTTATTTGGACAATTGATACTTTTTTTATATAATGATTTTTACATTGTTTCATTAAAAAAATCATAAAAATACTGCATTTTTTCTTGCGCTCCCACGTTGTATTCTTCATCAATTTTATTGATGGGCTCTTCATCAACATCATAATTAATGTAATTGACAATATCATTTTCACTTAGAGACAAATTACATAGCGCTGCGCAACATGTGATTACTTGACAAGCATATTTTGGTTTTAGTATTAGATGTTGGAGGCATGGAAATTTTTCTTTCAATACACCAATAGCACATTCAACAAATCTTCTACTTGCTTTGTGTGCTCTAAGAAATCTCTGCTGGGAAAGGTTTGCTTTATCGCGTATCACTGGAGGAATTAACCAATTTTTGGAAGGGTAAATTGAATCTCCAAGTAAAACTGCGTCTGGTGCTGGTCTCCAACCAGTTTCCATTTTTTGACATAAGCCTGACTTACGTAGCACTCTAGCATCATTAACAGAACCAGGCCAGTCAGCGTAAACGTAATAAAATTTTAAATCTGGCCTTGCTACCAACATAACATTCAACGAATGATTTCCATGACGGTCCACAAAAGCAAGTTCATTTATACTCGGAGCATCAATGTTTATCAAAGTTCCATCTACAGCACCACAAACTAAAGGCATTCCGGCAAGTGAATAAAATTTCTTAATAATTGATTGAACATCATCTGCCCAAGATACTAATTTTTTTAGTAGTTTATCAGAAGATTAAACGAACTTACCTTAAGTGAAGTTCAATCTTGATTATATTAGCGCCTCGTCCGAATGATAATTATAATTACAATGTAGTACCTCTACTCTCCGCCAGATGTCACACAACTTTTAAAGCAAACTGCACAACTCTTCTACCAACCCCCATAGCGCCGTCATTCTAACCATCATTTCTTCAAAGTCTTAATTTGCAACTAATAACGGGTTGGGATATAAAATTTATAGCATAAATATTTATGAGATAGGGTGGGACTTATCATTCGGACGAGGCGCTAATATAATCAAGATTGAACTTCACTTAAGGCAAGTTCGTTTAATTTTCTGATTATATTACGCGCCTCGTCTCTCATGATAATTATAATTACAATGTAGATGTTTAAAGCTAACACTTAACATTAGTTGCGGAATCAATATGAGCTTTATTACTCCCAGAAATGCAGTATAACATAATCATCTAATTTATTTTATATTGTCTGTAAGCACAGTTCTAGCAAAACCGTTATTTGTACATAACGGTCGATTATAGAATTTAGCAAATGTTTGAGATTGCGCTGTCCAACGTTGCTGTAATGGTATACAGACTTACGCCATTTCTATAAGCAGCCGAACTGGATGCGTCTCTTGTATTGTCTGCAGTGAACACACTTGTGTCCACACCACTGCTACCTAAAGTTTTCTTTATCCAACGACAGATTGATTGAGTCGAAGCTGCATGATAAGGTTTCTTAATGGTAATCAACAGTCTGTCGCATCCAGCTTCTCGAACCTTTTTTGTTCGTTTCAGATAACATATCAAAGCGCTTGCTGCCTTAACTTGAGGCCTTTCTTTAAAAAAGGGCAAGTATAACGATGGTTATATTCTATTAATACCCGATGTTTTTATCCGGTCGGGAATTTTAATCTCAATCTCATCATTTTTTATATTCACATCCTCTTGTTTAATCAAGGACAATGTTTGAAATCGGTGAGCTGTGATCAATGCCATTAACGTAACTACCTTGTACGTGAAGTCTTTCATGCTGATTTCTTTATTAGGATGTACGGTTGAAAGGTGATTCAATACGATTGACGGATCCCATGTTGACGAATATTTGGGTTTTGGTGGCTTTAGATGTTCAATACCCTTAAAGAATCTCCTTAAATGAGGATCGTTTTTTGTTTCTGATGTTATTAGCCTGATTGCTGATCTACAAGTATTTAAGCTGCCATATAACGCATTGGCACTAAAACGTTCAGACAAAAATTCCAAAAGCAACTTCCTTGAATTATTGAAAACATTTTCATTTCTGTTTTTACAGAATAGCCACCACTTTTTTAAACTTGAATTGTACTGCTTTGTTGTTGCCGTGGAAAGGGATGATAACATTACCTCAATTGCAGTTTCTCGGATTCCATTTAAACAAAATCCCTGCCGGATAAGATTCTTACCACCAGGGTAAGTTTCTTCCATAGTGGGTGGTATTGTCTAAATGAACACAATAATTGTTCATTAGGTTTAAGATAAATGGCCTCACTAACTAGTAATTTTGTGAATAATGGGAACCAAGGCTGTGCTGGCCAATATGGTGCTACAACTATACCGTACGACTTGCCCGAAATAATTTTTTGCAAGACTTTTGACAACAAGCTAAACGGAGGAAATGCATAGAAATAGTACTTCTTCCAATTTAACGTAAATGCATCTACCGCTAACGCCTCCGGATCTCTTAGCCATGAAATAAACCGTGTACACTTTGCGTTATGCCTACTTCGCGTTAAACCGACAAATGCTGTTAACAACTCAAGATAATTTATGTGACAAATTGATTCCCTTTCATTCCAAAATCCATGTGTTTTATCACTACCACAAACTACACCCCAGCCAGTAGTTGAAGCTTCCGAAAATATTACCAACTTATACTTATGCTGTCGAATAGGATTCGATGCTATAGGAATATTTTTTATCCACAAATTAAAATCATCTGTTAATTCAGATGGTATGTTCATTTTTGCATTATAATTGTCTTGAACATTATTTAACATTAAAAATGTTGTTCGTTCCAGATTTTTTGTGTAGACCCAACCATAGCACACTCCTGGACACGCAGATACTAGCAGGCCTAATATTCGTGCAAAATCTCTAATTTTACATTTCGGCTTTTTTAATAAAAATTTAATTTGCTCTACGATGTTTTCTTTTTTATAACCAGGCAGTTCTAAACACATTGATCTTGAATTGAAAATGAGTCCCACAAATTTACATCTATGGCTCGGAGTTAACGAGCTCTTAGTATAATTAATAATTAATCCTAATCGTTCCAATATTTGTATAGTTACGTTAACATTACGAATACAATCACTTTTCGAATTTCCCAATAAAAAGAAATCATTTAAATACACAATCGATACAAATCCTTGATTACGTAAATAAGCTACAATAGGTTTCATCAATTTTGTAAATAGCCATGGAGCCGTACATATTCCAAATGGAATACACGTATACTCAAAAAGACTACCATCAAAACTAAACCGTAAATATTTACGATCCTCTTTGGCAACTGGGATTAGATGATATGCTTCTTTTAGGTCTATCGAGGCCATGTAACAATTTTGTGTAATTAAGCGTGTAGCAACATTGCGGTCTTATATTTTAAAATGTTCAGAAGTTAAAAATTCGTTAAGCTTTTTTAGATTTAAAATTAAACGAGATGAACCGTCCGATTTTGGAACAACAAAAATTGTTGAAATAAATTGTCCTGCACTCGGTAAACATTTAGCAATGGCACCCGTTTCTTCCAAATGATCAACCAATTGCGAAATAGCTACTTTTTCGTTCTTTGACCATATCGATTCTAAAGGTTTACACAACTGTGTAACTGGTTTATCGAATGGGATTTTATATCCACTAATCCAAGAAAAAATAAACGGATCATTGGTAATTTTTTCCCATTCAGAAACAAAGCAAGACAATCTACCAGCACAGCGTGTGGTATTTTGTATACTTACAACTAACGGCGTCTGTCGTCTTTTGGATATCGTTTCGGGCTGTAGGCTTTCTTGGTTTCTCTGAACTTGGTTTCTCTGAAGTAGGACAGTAGTGTAATAAGGGGATTCTAGAACAAAGGGTTTGCCGCCGTTCAATATAAACAAATGAGTAGCGTTATCATGTGTATTTCTGAGAATTTTATGTGATAAATGTCGGCATCGATTGTAATAATTGTAATCATATGTGATAACACATGTATGAATGTGTGATAAGTAACTGACCATTTTAAGCCATGGGGATTCTGAAACAATGACGTCATTGTATAAAAAAATTGTATCCAGAATGTATAAGAGGATTTTCAAGCAAAATGCTGACATAGCAAAAAACACTATGGGGATACTAAAACAGCGCAGTGCATAACAAAATCTGTGTTTAGTCGCGCATTTTATTATGCGAAGTGATATTTGTATTGAAAGATTATTTGCTCAGAATTATTATTATAAAAAAAGTGTTGTAATATTACAGTGGAATCTGTCAATTATTTTGTGATAATTATTTTATTATTGAAAATTGTGTAATATTATTCATTCAACAATTGAACTTCATAAAAGAAAGATATCACAATAAAAGTTGATATGTAAGTTAATTTTGATATTTTTTATGTTTTGATTTATACTATTATACTTTATTTTTATTTTATATAGTAAAAAGAAAAAAAATGTGGACTTGCTATGCGTTTGATAATTTAAACAAAGAGCATGAGGGCGAAGAGGACACATTTGAAAATAGGGTACGACATCATATAGGGGTGCTAAATATTCTAGCTATGGAATATTGTTTGGAACAAAATAAGTTAGATCCGATTCTGGAACCCGAAGAAAATGCCAAGAAAGAATTGGATTGTTACAACGCTATAGAGGCTTGTGAATATTATTTGAGCGGGAAAATTGATAAGACCCGTTTGAATACGCTGCTATCTAAATTTCAACAACCGATGAGAAATAATGGCAATAATGTGGATAATAATTAGTTTGTTGTTTGAATGAAATGTATTAACATGAAAATAATAAATAGTTATTCATTTTATTTTTGATGTTTTATTATATTATATTTTATTACAAATTCTTTAATATAACATATTACAAATTATTTTTTTTTATCCAAGAATTATGCGAGTTATCAAATCCTAACCATTTGACTAATAAATTGTCGCCCCGTCTTTTGAGAATTTTTTCTACCAAGTATATATCAGGATTTTTAACTTTCAATAATTCTTGTTCGTAAAAACACCCTTCAATTTGATTGTTTCGATAGTCTTTGATCCTATATGTCCTCGGATTAGTAAATAAAATTTTGTCGATCGTAAATATTTCTGTAGACCAATTCGGGGTGTACCCTTTTTCAAACACTTCTTTATATTTACTAACACGTACTTGTTCACCCAATCTGAATTTCGACTTAGTAGAATCAATCATTTTTATGCGATTAAATGATTTTTTGAGAACATCTTTTTCATTATTACTGTTTACATCTGCAGGTTTCATTCCGATAGTGCGATGTACTGAATTATTATAGTCTTCCAACAATGATGGAAGGATGTTTACCCATTTATATGATCCTTGTAAGCTAAATCTTTTCCACATTTTCTCCTTTAGTGTGCGATTAAATCTTTCACATATACTGGCCTTTAAATTACTATACGTTGAATAATGATTTACATGGTATGTAGTTAAAAGAGCTTTAAATTTGGAATTGTAGAACTCTTTACCATGATCAGTTTGTAAGTTTTGAGGACTTCGCCCGCCAGATAATACTTTTGTCATAGCTTGAACTACATGTTCAGCTGATTTTCGCCTTAAAGGCACCGCCCACGCATATTTTGAAAAATTATCAATAACTGTTAGCATGTAATTGTAACCTTTGTTTACTTTTGCATATGGAATCATTTCAACCAAATCTGCTTGCCATGATTCATCCAAACCTTTTATAATTACATGCCTTCTACGATAATTTCTTCGGGCAGGAGCATGCAATTCTTTTACTAATTGTTCTTTTGCTTCACTCATCTTGATACATCATTTAATAATGTGATAACATCAAAATAATTTATGTATATAAAGACTTTTTTATATTTATATTTAATTATATATTCTTAAGTTGGGATTTTAATAAAGTTATCTGAGCTTCTAAATAAATAATATGTTTACTGGTTTGCTCGATAAGACTTTGATATTCTTTAAAATTGTTTTCTGCTAGTGTTGCTGTTGTTTCATTTTTATTCATGATAACTAATAGCATATTGTTTATATCCATTACATCGTTTTTTACTTGAGTCATATCGTTATAGATTTTTTGTATATTTTTATTAATATTTTGGGCCGTATTGTCTACATAATTTTTATTGGTAGCATCATTTTCAGCTTCTGGATTTGCTACATTTCGTAAGAGTTTATTATTAATGTTAAAATGTTCATCATTTGTTAAAAGAAATCCAACTCCAGGAGGACCGTGTGGTAGAATGCTGCCGCGTATGCTTTTATCATTTGTCCAGTGATTACCAAACTTATCAACACTCATGTTAAACGGTCTTGACTTTAAATGCAACTAAGCAATTAGCTTAAATTCTTATTAATATATAATACCCGCTTCTCGTAACTCTTCCACTATTGATATTATTTCATTTTGATGGTTGTTGTTTCCAGCTGCTTGCGATGCAATTAATAATCTTAGACGATCAACTAATTCATTTGGATCGTCCCAATATGCATAATCTATACTAGGAGGCAAACCTTCTATTTTCAAACTTTTAGGTAACCCAAAACCTTGCGCATTTTCTAATTTCATCGATGATCTTCTTCTTTTTGATCTGCTACTTTTATCATCTTCAAATAGTTTTGATATATATTTGCGATATTTTTCTCCTTTTGATGCGGAAATTTTGCCGCTAGATTTATACTTTTGTTTATGACCGTTAGATGTTATCAATATTTCTTTGTAATTAGCATAGTCATTTTGAGTAATAATATCATCATTAGGTAACTTCTTAAATAGTAACTCTAGTAGACCCTCAGAAATCGGGCAACTAAAATCTTTTACACTGATTTTACTATCATCGAAATATATTGGGCTGTCACCAATCATTTGTGTATTGTTTACCACTCTTACACCAAAAACATGATCAAGATTTGAAGTTTCACTTTTCATCGTTGAAAGTTTTTTATATTTACTGATAATGTTTTTGTTATCATTATCCTCTTTAATGTTATTAACTTCTAATTGTTTCATTAAGTTGCTGCTTTTCGCCACTTCAACTAGTTCGTTTAACGGGTTGGTAACTGAACTTAATTTATAATTCAACTCATCATCCCATACCATTTTACCCAATTTTAATAATCGATGTTTTCTTCGAATGGCATTACTAGTTGATACAATCTTCCGCAAAATATTTCTTTTCTCATTGCTTTCTACTACCGACATGTTTTGACAAGTTTGATATCAAGTTGTAAATTGACTTCAAATGTGTCAAGTTGAAGGTCAAGTTTAATGTTAAGTTCTTTTGTTTAAGTTAAGTTTGAGGTTAAGTTGTAAGTTAAGTTCAGACGTTTAAGTTAAGTTCAACGTCAAGTTAAATGATTCAAGTTAAGTTCAAAGTCAAGTTAAATGATTCAAGTTAAGTTCAAAGTCAAGTTAAACGATTCAAGTTAAGATGTCAAGTTGTATGTTAAGGTCAAACATTGAAATCAAGTTTTACAGAAAACTAAGATGTTAGAGAATTAAACTGTTTAAGTGCCAATGATGGAATGATATATATATATATCTTTATTCAGATATTTAAATAATTTTTTTTAAAAAAATATGGTTTTTATTTACTTATATCCACAAAACAATCAAATCCCTGACGATAA
>OY744565.1:2822376-2936376 GCA_963556235.1 Cryptophagus acutangulus | reverse complement strand
TCGGTGGAGGACCATCAATCTGATCTCGACTGGATGTATTATAATGTTGAAAACAACGCCTACAGTCATAAATATTTGGATTAAGCTTCAAATTGTTTGATAATTTTTCCCAAACAGATTCTATACAATCAGCGGCAAATGTGGTTAAAAATTCTATTGGTAAACACTCAATTTCTTGAACTGTCATTAACGCAAGTTGCTTCTTTTGGTAAAACGATGAAATTGCTTGACCTATTGTGGGTTTTCGATTTGATATAAACCATTTTTGTAAGAGTTGGGCATTTTTAAAAGCACAATAATTAATATTTGCATTCAAATGTGCTGAAGAGCATTTTTGGAGTACTATTTTTTCTTTTTGTAGTAGCTTCAGAGCAGGGCACCCCATATTTTCTAAGTTCTCAACATTAGAAAAGCCACACTTCTCCAACCATTGTTGTTTATCTAACCCTTTTACATAAATTGTCATAGCCCCATTCAATGCATCATGAAGCACATTGTTTAAATTTTTGTATGGAATTCCAACAGTTTGCCAATGTATACCATGATGATGATTCAGAAGCCAATTCTTTGATGGTTTTTCAGAACATAAATATTCCCAATCATTTGGAGCACTAAATACAAATACTTTTGTATTTTTAGGATCATCAATTGATATTAATGCTACTTCTTTAAAAATAAATTCGGTTTTTTTCATAAAACCTTGAAAATCTGCAATGAACTCCATCATTTGAAAGAAAATGTTACACTAACTTCTGTACTCTACCGCTAATTGGTTTATACTCAACTATTCGATCATGCAAAATTAAACAGTAGGCCGTTGTATTTCGAGGAAACCTTTCCTTTGATTCAAATTCTAAACGAATATCAACAGGGGCAGATTTAAGAGATTCGTTTTGTTGAGAACAATCTATTAGAATAAGCGGAGCAATATTTATAAAATCAGATTTGCTTAACAACGGTTCGCTTTCATGTAAATAATAAGCACTTTGAAATCCTACATACATCTCATACAGTAATGCATATTGGTTGTGCTCTAAGTCTAAATTCAAATTTCCATATGGATATGATTGGGAATTTAAATACAACTTAACATTATTAAGCCGACAATGATCGAACTTACTGATATCCCTTGCAGCATTATTTTTACGACCAGTTTGAAAACCTAGAATTACAAACCGAGGTTTTTCTAATTGAGTAGTAGTTTTTATTGTCCAAATTTGTTTTTCTGTTGTTTGAAGCATAGGATATTCATATAACTCCCATGTTCGAAAACTCATGGAAATTGTTGGATCTTTTTCAATAAAATGTAACATTTCAACCTTATGTTTGTCGGCAAGTGTAATATATGGAACTCTCCACTCAATTTTATTTAAAATAAACTTAAATGGTTCAGCTTCTGTTTGGATAATAGCATTTAAATCAGTTCTTGACCTAACAAGGATAAGTTCATGCTTAACATTAACAATAACTTTTAGATAATCTTCAGCAAAACCCAACAGCATATTAAGCGGTATAACTACATCAAAGTATCCTTCAGCATCGGTAATGTTAGTATCAGGCTTATGTTTCCATCCAGCATTTTCTAACATTTGACTTTTGTTTACATTAACAGAAAAATATCCTTTTATCGTTGATGTAATTCCAACATTTTTACATCTATCTATTTCTACACCGTTTAATTCGTAACGAATTTCATCAAATAAATGGCATAATCCATTGTTGATAATTTTTGTGTGTGCTACAGCAGTACCATCTTCTTTTAACAATCGACCGAAAATATGCAAACAGCTTTTGTTGGGTCTGACATATAAATCTTGATTTTGAATTGTTATACGAATTTCATCATTGTTGTTAAATGTAGACGATGCATATGGTTGATGTGCATGAATTTCATTATTAGATATTGAATCATCGAACTCTACATTTGCACGAATATTTAGCATATTAGCCATCATTGAATCTTTTTTTAATACGTATTGATAGCGCTAATGTAACTCGAAAGGACTTTACAAAAAACAAGCGTAAATGTTTGGAAATCACTTTAGTACAATTAAATTTTATTTTACAGCTGGTGGTATCTTCGATTTGATGGGGGCAACTATAAGATTTAGACTCTCCAATGTTGCTCTGCTTGCAGATGTGAGTGCTTTGATTTGTGGTGCACGAGTGACCATCTTCTTGCATTGTTCTTCTTTAAAATATGTTTTGACAATTCTTTTTAGAGAACTAACATCATTATTTCCGTTGTAAACAATTCCCATTTTCAATATTTTCTTACGTGCAACCTTATCGTAATCACTTCACCTCTAAAATTGACCAAATTATTATCTTGATCGAGTATTTGAAGAGTTATATTATCTATTGAACGTGTGTTTATTGGTAAATAGATAACGTTTACAGGTTCTTGAACTATTTTATAACCAGGTGGAACAATTGGGAAAAACTCATATAACGTATGTGCTTGATGGTCATTTAAATATGCACCGCTAATAATATTGCATTCGATTCGTATTGAATTAATTTTAAGAATATCAACCGGCAGATCAGATTCATGTTGAATATTTGGCTGCAAAACATCGTTTTTAAATCCCAATAATTTATAGATTGAATCTTTAGGAGTAAAGTTTATGGTTCGATTGCATTTTAACAAACACTTTAAAGTATTATTATTAGCTTTCATTTCAAAAACGATTCCTTTGCTCTCTACTTCACTCTTTATATATTCAGCAATATCTGTTAACTCATACGAACCCACAGGCAAATTAACAATAAAATCATCTATGTACATTTTGTTATGATCCACATCTATATTCGGAATGGAATTAAAAGTTTGAAAATTAACCAAACCTAATTCATAATTTTCACTTTCGGATAGCTGTATTGGAGGAAAATAATTTGTAGATAACACTGATCCGTTACCAGACAGTGAAAGGGTAAACGACATCGTTGTATGGTTGGATATCAAATGAACAATTTTCAAACAACTGATATTTATTTATCATTGATATAATTGATTACAGAGAAATTTTAAACATAAGTGACCACACACAAATGTGTTATAGTTTTGAAAAGTTTCATAGTTATAATTAACGCTACCTCCTAGATATTTAACAACTTCCGCTGGTGGTCGAAGATTTCCAAAGCTATCAAAATACATAACATTACTTCCTAGCTTTCTGTAGCATACCCAATGGGTACCAGGACCGTTCTTATCATCTAAATTTACAATTCCACACTCGTTCTTATTAACTTTCTTTGGCAGATCGTTTCTCATAAACACTCCACGAAAATGTTTTATTTTAAGCTGTTTTGCATAGCAGTAAAGCTCACTATCGGTTAACGCTCTATCGGGTAGCTTATCAATTAGTTTTTTGAATTTTTTGAGTTATTTTTAGGTGGTGAAATATATAAACCATAGCCTTTCTTATAAGGTTGCATATATAAACCATGACCACCAACTTTTACTGCTTCCATAGCTTTATTATGGCGTTGGTTTTCTTCGAGTAACTTTTTTGCTGCACCGGCATCGTTAACAGCTTTAGCAATACCAGCAGCCCCTCCAGCTAGTGCTCCAATCGCACTTAATCCCGCAAAAATAGGAACAAGCATTGGTAAAAATCCTCCAGTTTTAGGAATTGATATAATTCTAGACTTTTTTATATTATGCTTTCCACCAACATTTTTTACTAAAGCATGAACAGTATTCATCGCACATTTTATTGCGGTTTTTGAATCGGTTATTTTTGCATCTTTAACTGCTTTCTTCGACATGCTTATAAGTTTCTTTAGAGACAAAAGTTTCTGTTTCTTTTTGAATGTTGTTTTTAATTTTTTATTTGTATTTTCAGAAAAGCTCTGTCCCATACCAAGTTTAGATTTTGCTTTCATTGCATTTGCCACAGACCATGCTATTACTTTCTCACCCATCTTTGCGTCTTTTGCAAAAACTCGCTTCCATGCTCTTTCGGCTAATATTTTATCAGCTTTATGTCGATTGGCAAGGTTATCTTTGTTTTGTGAATATGCAATATCATGCTCCTTACATGAGGCATCAAGAGGATTTATACCAGGATCTCCATTTTGTAAGCGCTTTGCTAATTTAGTGCCTGGGCCACAGTACTGATATCCTGGTATATGCATTTCGAAAGGAAGATTATTAATTGCCCAATTAAGTACCCCTTTTCCTTTGACTGCCTTGCGTTTAGTAGTTTTTTTCTTATTCTTACGATCCATCTTTACCCATTAACCTTCACTAATCAATTGATTATAATTGTATTGTGTAATGCTGTATATAAGCAGTTACCATCAAGATGCGATTCAATAAACAACAAGATAGTCTGAAAATTACAAACTACGATTTGTTAACAGACAATAAAACGTCTATAAATAAAAGACACGGGGAATTATTACCAAACACGATAAGATGCATAATTTGTGGGCCTTCAAATTGTGGAAAAACGAATGTTTTATTATCATTACTTATGCATATAAATGGTCTTCGTTTTGAAAATGTTTACATTTATTCAAAATCTTTATATCAACCTAAGTATGAATTGCTGCGAAAAGTATTAGAACCGATCGAAAATATTGGATATTTTACATTTTCGGAAAATGAAAGTATTATACCTCCAAATGAAGCTAAAACAAATTCTATATTCGTATTTGACGATGTTGCTTGTGAAAAACAAAACCATATAAGAGAGTATTTTAGTATGGGACGTCACAAAGATGTTGATAGTTTTTATTTATGTCAAACATATAGTCGTATCCCTAAACATCTCATCAGAGATAACACAAATTTAATAATTATTTTTAAACAAGATGATTTAAATCTGCGACATGTATATGACGATCATGTTAATACAGACATGAAATATGATAAATTTCAGAACTTGTGTAGGTTCTGTTGGAAAGACAAATTTGGTTTCTTAGTTATAGACAAAGACAGAGATGTTAATATCGGGCGCTATCGTCAGGGGTTTGATTGTTTTGTTAATATAAGTAAATAACTGACATATTCGAAGAGAAAACAAAAGTTCTTTAAATATGAGAATATAAAGATATATCTATCATTCCATCATTGGCAGTTACACAGTTTAATTGATTAATAACTTAACTTTCTGCAAAACTTAACTTTAATCTTTGAACTTAACATACAACTTGACATCTAACTTAACTGAAACGTAGGAACTTAACCTACAACTTGACCTCCAACTTAACTTAAATCATTTAAGTTGAAGTTGAACTTAACTTAAACGTATGAACTTAACATACAACTTGACCTCAAACTTAACTTAAATCGCTTAACTTGACGTTGAACTTAACTTAAACGTATGAACTTGACTTACAACTTGACCTCAAACTTAACTTAAATCGTTTAACTTGACGTTGAACTTAACTTAAACGTATGAACTTGACTTACAACTTGACCTCAAACTTAACTTAAATTGTTTAACTTGACGTTGAACTTGACTTAGATATTTGAAGTGAATTTACAACTTGATAACAAACTTACCCAAAAATGTCGTTAATAGAAAGCAAAGATAAAAGAAATATTTTGCGAAAAATTGTATCAACTAGTAATGCCATACGAAGAAAACATCGACTATTAAAATTGGGAAAAATGATGTCGGATGACGAGTTGAACTATAAATTAAGTTCAGTTACTAACCCATTAAACGAACTAATTGAAGTGACAAAAAGCACCAACCGAATAAAACAATTAGAAGTTAATAACATTAAAGAGGATAATGATAACAGAAACATTATTAGTAAATATGAAAAACTTTCAACGATAAAAGGTGAAATTCCAAATCTTGATCATGTTTATGGTGTAAGAGTGGTAAACAATACACAAATGATTGGTGACAGTCCAATATATTTCCATGATGGTAAAATCACTGTAAAGGATTTTAATTGTCCGATTTCTGAGGGTTTACTAGAGTTACTATTTAAGAAGTTACCTAATGATCATATTATTACTGAAAATGACTATGTTAATTACAAGGAAATATTGATAACATCTAACGGTCATAAGCAAAAATACAAATCTAGCGGTAAAATTTCTGCATCCAGAGGAGAGAAATATCGCAAATATATATCAAAACTATTTGAAGATGATAAAAGTGGTAGATCAAAAAGAAGATCATCGATCAAATTAGAGAATGCGCAGGGTTTTGGTTTACCTAAAAGTATGAAAATAGAAGGTTTGCCTCCTAGTATAGATTATGCATATTGGGATGATCCAAATGAATTAGTCGATCGTTTAAGATTATTAATTGCGTCGCAAGCAGCTGGAAACAACAATCATCAAAATGAAATAATATCAATAGTCGAAGAGTTACGAGAAGCGGGTATTATATATTAATAACAATTTAAACTAATTGCTTAGTTGCATTTTTAAACTCAAGATCGTTTAACATGAGTGTTGATAAGTTTGGTAATCATTGGATAAATGATAAAACTGATAAAAGCATACGCAGCAGCATTCTACCACACGGTCCTCCTGGAGTTGGATTTCTTTTAACAAATGATGAACATTTTAACATTAATAATAAACTCTTACGAAATGTAGCAAATCCAGAAGCTGAAAATGATGCTACCAATAAAAATTATGTAGACAATACGACCCAAAATATTAATAAAAACATACAAAAAATCTATAACGATATGACTCAACTAAAAAACGATGTAATGGATATAAACAATATGCTATTAGTTATCATGAATAAAAATGAAACAACAGCAACACTATCAGAAAACAATTTTAAAGAATATCAAAGTCTTATCGAGCAAACCAGTAAACATATTATTTATTTAGAAGCTCAGATAACTTTATTAAAATCCCAACTTAAGAATATATAATTAAATATAAATATAAAAAATCTTTATATACATAAATTATTTTGATGTTATCACATTATTAAATAATATATCAAGATGAGTGAAGCAAAAGAACAATTAGTAAAAGAATTGCATGCTTCTGCCAGAAGAAATTATCGTAGAAGGCACGTAATTATCAAAGGTTTGGATGAATCATGGCAAGCAGATTTGGTCGAAATGATTCCATATGCAAAAGTAAACAAAGGTTACAATTACATGCTAACCGTTATTGATAATTTTTCAAAATATGCATGGGCTGTTCCTTTAAAACGAAAATCAGCTGGGGATGTAGTTCAAGCTATGACAAAAATATTATCTAGTGGACGATGTCCTCAAAACTTGCAAACTGATCATGGTAAAGAATTCTATAACTCCAAATTTAAAGCTCTCTTAACCACATACCAAGTAAATCATTATTCAACGTATAGCAATTTAAAGGCGAGTATATGTGAAAGATTTAATCGCACCCTGAAACAGAAAATGTGGAAAAGATTTAGCTTACAAGGATCATATAAATGGATAAACATCCTTCCATCATTATTGGAAGACTATAATAATTCAATACATCGCACCATCGGAATGAAACCTACAGATGTAAACAGTAAAAATGAAAAAGATGTTCTCAGAAAATCATTCAATCGTATAAAAATGGTTGATTCTACTAAGTCAAAATTCAGATTGGGTGAACAAGTACGCGTTAGTAAATATAAGGAGGTATTTGAAAAAGGATACACACCGAATTGGTCTACAGAAATATTTACTATCGACAAAATTTTGCTTACTAATCCGAAGACATATAGAATCAAAGACTATCAAAACAACAAAATTGAGGGGTGTTTTTACGAACAAGAATTATTGAAAGTTAAAAATCCCGACATCTATCTAGTAGAAAAAATAATTAAAAGACGCGGTGACAATTTATTAGTCAAATGGTTAGGATTTGACAGCTCTCATAATTCTTGGATCAAAAAAAAATAATATGTAATAAATTATATTAAACAATTTGTAATAAAAAATGTAGTTAAAAAAATCATTCAAATAAAATATATAAATATTTTTTTTTTCTTTATTAATACATTTATTTTATTTAAACAATACACTAATTATTATCAACAGTATCACTAGAGTTTTTCATCGGTTGTTTAAATTTAGATAGTAGAAAATTCAGACGCGTCTTATCAATTTTTCCATCTAAGTAGTATTCACATGCTTCAATAGCGTTGTGGCAATCCAATTCTTTCTTTGCACATTCTTCAGGTTCCAGAATTGGATTCAACCTATTTTGTTCGAGGCAATACTCCATAGCTAGAATATTTAGAACTCCCATATGATGTCTCACTTTATTTTCAAACGTATCCTGTTCACCGTCATGCTCTTTATTTAGATTATCCAACGCATAGCAAGTCCACATTGTTTTTACTATATTATAAAATAATAAAAAAAAAATAAAAAAAAAAAAAAATGAAAATAGCAAAATAAATATACTTACCAAAGCACGTCAACTTTTATTGAGTTTATTCTTTGATGGAGTTCAATCGTTGAATGAATATTATTTTGAATAATATTACACAATTTGAATTTACATCAGAAAATATTTATATATGCGCAACTAAACACAAAATTTGTGATACAATGCGCTGTTCTAGAATCCACATTTTTGAAAAATATTTAAAATAAATTTGTTTTATTATTGATTTAAAATATTTATTGGTAAATAATAATTATAAGTATCTGATTATAAATTCCACATAAAATTATTACATATAAAAAAAAAGCACTTAATATTTGGAAAATTTACTTTCTGATCCTTTTGCTGCCTTCATTTTCTTTGCCACATCAAGTGTAATAGAATTCAATGTATCAAACATTTGTCGGTGTTCCTTTTTCTCAATGAAAACTTTAGCACGAGTGATACTTTTTTTCCAAATATCACTGGCTGGTATTCCTGCAATGTCTTTCATATCATAGATTTCTATTTTTACCATATGTGTAGCATCTGATGAACCTGGTGAGGTTATTGTAATAAGACCATTGTTGATTTTTCTTGAGAGCGTTGATGTTAATGGAATAACATTAGCTTCAACATTTGAAAATAAATCTTCAAACGCTCCATTGATATCATCTTCAAGGTTTTGAATATCGGCTGCTATATCCATTCGAATTTGTTTTCCTTTACCACCTGTTGATGGAATAACCATTTGAGAGTTAGCAGAAGAATTTGTAATGGTGGTAGCTGCTCTTTTGCGCTTATTAGATGATGCTGGGGGGTGTGATGGTGGTGGTGGTGGTGGTGGTTGATTTAACAACCCTCCATAGGAGAGCAAATCGGTGTCAAAAATGTCAGATGGAAAATTGTTCATTGTTGTTTTCTTAAAACAAAATTGAAATTAAATGGATAAAAAAATTGAAACAAACGTGTATTTAAGTTATTTATTGAGATAATAAAAGTAAATACTCACCAAAGTACACAACTTTAATTACACTACCTTCTTTTACAAGAGTTAGATTTCAATTGCAGGATAGAATAAATATTATTTATAATGATATTTTCCAACCACTGCGCAATTGTATGAATTATATTTTAGCTTCTGTTGTTGTTTCTGAAATTTCGTACTTTTGCTAAGTCAGCAAATAACTACAATAAAATATGAAGTGTTCCAGTACCGTAACATAAGTAGAAAATAATATTGCACAACTATAAACACAGAATGTGTTTTATAATAATGCGTTGTTTTAAAAATGTTTTTTTTTTCCAGTCTTTATCTCTATATGTGATATGTATTATTTTACTATGCTGACGTCACCGTGTTGTTTCAGAAATGTCGTATACAGTTTTTGCTAAGTCGGCAAATATTTGCACAGCAAAAAATGTAGTGTTTCAGTACCCCTCATAAGCGTACATGTAGAAAATAAAATTGCGCTGCTAAACACAGATTTTGTCATGCACTGCGCTGTTCTAGTATCCCCAGGGTCTTTAACGCTATGTCAGCATTTTGTTCCAGTATCCGTATATACGTTCTGGCTACAATTTTTTTATACAATGACGTCATTGTTTCAGAATCCCCATGGCTTAAAATGGTCAGTTACTTATCACACATTTATACATGGGTTATCACATATGATTACAATTATTACAATCGATGCCGACATTTATCACACAAAATTCTCAGAAATATACATGATAACGCTACTCATTTGTTTACATTGAACGGCGGCATCCCTTTGTGTTCCAGAACTCACATCTTACACTACTAATCATGTAAGTGAAATCATGTAGGATAGAAATACAGAGTGAGTACGAAATACCCCTTATTTTATTTACCAACTACCCCGCTACGACCCCAGTCACCCGAGTCGTGACATATGGTGGAGATGCCTAAAATCTCTGGCAGGTTCTTCGCAACCTGCTGAAAAGGCATTAATTTTTTATTTTTATTTTTTGGGTCAATCCTTATGATTGTTTTCCCTTTTCCGCGAACTACACTAAGTTTCAAAGCCAACTTGTTAGAATGCTGAGGCTGGCATTCAACTTAGTAAAACAACGAAAATCAGGGTTCAAAGCCAACTTGTGCGGATGTTAAGGCTGACATCCAACCTGATACAAAAAAAAACCAGAATTAAAAGCCAAATTTTGCTAGGGTTGCTGAGGCTGGCACCCAATCTGGTACAACAAACAAACAAAAAATCTTGCAGACAGCGTCGGTATCGTATCAACAAATAAAATATGTGTTGTATTTTTTTTTTAACCCGGCCAAACTTCAGCAGCCGTTAATACAAAATGTTGGACTGCTAAAGAAGTTATCACAGAAGATACAATAACAGAAACAACCAAGGAACCGTTTAGGAAAGAACTAGAAGAGCACAGAAGAAAAAAAGAAGAGGAAAAAGCACAAAAAGCACGAGACGAGGAAACCAAGAGACAGAGACAAGAGAAAGAAGAAGCGGAACAAAGAAGAGCGGAAGTAGAGAAACTAGAAAGAAAAATCGCGGCGGACCGAGCGGAAAGAAAAATAAAAGAGCAAGAGGAAGAAAAGAGAATAAAAGAAAAGCAACGACAACAGGAATTAAGAACACTACGAAAAGAAGAAGAGCGAAAGAAGGGACAACAAGACGCAGACGAGAAAGAAAAAGAAGAGTAGAGGAAGAAGAGAGAAAAAGAAGAGAAAAGCAAAGAGAAAGCCAGAATAAGAATGGCAGACACAACCATCTCGGAAGCAACAACAGCCAGCAGGACCCCCGCCATCCCGAAATTTGTGTCACCACAAATTTACAACCCCTGCACGTCAACAGAGACGCCCAAGAACTTTTTCCGCCACTACGAGAGGTGCGCAGTAGCCAATGGATGGGACGAGACTTTCAAAATAAGGTATTTTGGAACGTTCTTAGAGGGAGCTGCGGAAAAATGGTATAAGCGGTACATAGACGCAACAAAAAATGCCCAGAAGACATGGCGAAACATCGAAGATGACTTCCTCAGAGAGTTCGGGGGCGAAAAGACCAATAGAGAAGTAAAGCTCCGATGGGCAAACCGACGCCAGAAAGTTAACGAAGATATTAAAACATATTATTTTGATATGCTGGATCTAGGCTACGAAATAGATCCAGATATGGAAGATGATACGTTCCAGGAATTCTTCGAAAACGGTCTGCAGGAAGAGGATTATCAGACCTACAGCATGATAAGCAGGACCCAGATGAGCCGAGAGGAAATTAAGGACGTAGTATTTAGGTTGAGCGACCGCGGAGCCAGGAGAAGAGAGACTAGCCGACCGACGACCTTTAACCCCCAGACAATCCCTCGCGGAGTCACACCACCGCCCATGTTCGGACAGAGTAACTACCGAAATAATAATAGATTTGATAACCGCAGGCCCATGTTTAATAACCCCCGAGACTACGAAGGCAACCTTAATCGCAGACAAGAAGGGGGCAACTATAGAGGGCAAAACTACAGAGGAAACAACTACAGGCAAGAACAACAAAGCCATCAAGGTAACAACTATAATAATAGCGGTTATAGAGGTAGATCGACGAACGCGGCGGATAATAGGTATAATGCACCTTCGCGAGGACAACTACCCAACACAAGGACGACAGACGGCAGGCCTAAATGCTACAACTGCAATAGACCTGGCCACATAGCGTCAATGTGCCGAGAAAGGCCCCAAAACAACGAAAGAAGGGTATCCTTCGGGAGAGGGTCATCGCCGCACCCAAACGGGGTCGTACGGCACTAAATGACCCAGATGTCGTCCTCCACACAGAAAATGAACCAGTGGGGGCATATAGTAGGATCCTGACGGTCGAGGGTACAGAAAACCACCAAGAAGGGATGGGAATTGTACTCGATACAGGGTCCTCGGTAAGCGTAGTCAGTAAAAGCGTTGCGGAAGGCCTAGAACTGACGTACTCGCCAGCAGTTTTGAGGACTGCGGGAGGATATTCTGTCAACATTTTAGGAAACACCCAAGTAGACATTTGTATAGGGCCTTTAAAAGTTGCATACGAGTGAAAGATAATTTTAATAATAACGTATTAACGAGGGAATTCGGGATACGGCACCAACATTTTGGGACTCGGGCAATGCATAAAGACATTGTTAGGATAAAGTAGGACAGTTCTCGATATAGTAGGGGTAGAAGGATATAATTAATTTCGTTATTTGTTGTTTATGCGCCTTTATTCAGTAATAGAATTTAATATTTTAATATAATTCAGTGCTAAGGAATATTCGTAAGGATATTAGACAATATTTTTCTAAAGTGTTTATTCAATACCTTATTAAGCGAATTTATTAGAGCATAACTAATTTTTTTTTTTGGAACCTTAGAGGCTATTTGTGTGCCCATAAATCAAAAATTAAATGTCAATAAATAAGAATAATAATAATAAAACTTAAGGAGATATTTAGAATTTAATATTTTTATTTTAATTGTTAATATAGAGATAACTTTGCGGCTGAGTGGAGAAGTGTGAAGGAGATTACCACACGCATACCGAGATAGCGCTGTAAGAATAGCCCAGTCTATTCGTGACGAGACGTTCTCTGTGTATTACAACGAGAATGATTAACGAGGTTTTAGTTCATAATTTATTTTCACCGTTTCTTTGGTTCAATTAGCTTCACTCACTCGAGTAAAATTTGTAACATGCTGCATTCTGTATCCGTTAAAAAAAAAAAAAAAAAAAAAAAAAAAAAAAAAAAAAAAAAAAAAAAAAAAAAAAAGAGATAGAAAATCGAGAGGGTAGGTAGTATAGGATGCAATTAAGTTTTTTTTGGTTGTGCGCGTAAAGTTGTTATTGTTTAAGTTAAACTTAGATTGTTTAGGTAAATTGTAGATTGTCTAAGTAAATTTAGGACGTCGTTAACAGAATTAGTTATAGGTTTAGGACTAGGGACATTGTCATGGGAATAATTAAATATTAAGGTAATTCGTACGGAGGTTCGAACTCCCGAGCAAAGATAGCGCCACGCGTTATAATCGACTTTTAAACCAGATTTATGTTACTGGTACCATTTTACTATGCCCTTGTTCTATTTCATACTTTTTATTGTCAAACTTACACTTATAACACTCAACAAATGAAGTGTATCGTTGGTTGCTGTAAAAATACATATATTTACATTTATTTACATTTTTGCAAGTTAATTTTAATTATATGAAATTAAATTGTGCAGTACCTACAAGTGTCTCGTTAGAGTATTCTACATCACAAGTTGTATTAGTTTCATATTGGTGTTTGGTTTATGATGTCTAGTTCACAAACTTCTGCAGATAACCTCAAACCGGAGCATCTCTCTTGTAAATATTGCAAGAAAAGAGTAGTTAAATCGCAGGATTGCAGCAAATGTGGTGCTAGATACCATCCAAGCTGTGCATTGACTGCCAAGGTTCTGGATGCTGATGATATGGTCGTCTGCTGCTCAGCTGATTCTAATATTTCCGGAGGCAGTTTGGTTGTGAATAGCGATGCAAGTGTGAAACTCAAACTCACTCGTTCGGGGGTGAAACGCTCCTGCAGCGAGTTTGGTGATGAGTCTCATAATATTGACGACATGTACAACATGATGGAGTTTCTGCTGTCTAGATTGATTGATTGATTTAATAGTAGCTGATAATGCTGCACTTTCAAAGGCAGCTCGTGAGTGCTCTAAATGCTGCGGTGCCCTTGCACCTAGTTTACCTGCTGCTTCTAAATATGCTACTGCTGTTAAAAGGGGAAAGTCGCACTCGATTGTGATTAAACCTGTCGATGCCTCACAAGTAACTCAAGTCACCAAAACCGACCTGTTTCGATCTATTAACCCAGCCGAGTCCAAAATTCCAATCAAACACATTAGAAACACTAGCGATGGAGGCCTTGTGATCAGTTGCAGTTCTAAGACCGACTCATCTGTATTTGCTAAGCTTGCCACCGAAAAACTTTCTGATAAATACACTATTAAAGAATCTGCTATGTTAAATCCTAGAATCCGAATCTCTGGCATCACCGAAAATTTAGATAAAGAAACAATTGTTAATTTTCTCAAAGTGCAGAATCCACACCTTTTTTCTGATAATAGCATTTGTACCTTAATATCATTTACACATACACGTAAAAACAATAATATTTTTCAGGCATGTTTTCAACTCGACACAAATACCTATAACGAGATCAAATCAGCTGGCAAAGTACTTATAGGTTATGATTACTGCTCAGTGTTCGATGCTATGGATCTGAAGCGCTGTTTCAATTGTTGCGGATTCCACCACATGGCTGTAACGTGTAAGCGTAAACTATGTTGTCCCAGGTGCGCAGGTGAGCATAAAGTCAAAGATTGCGTCACTGAGTCACTCTCTTGCATAAACTGTACTCTTCATAACAAGCGTTTAAATGAAAACAATCCAACAGATCATGCAGCTTGGGAAATGAACAAGTGTCACTCTTATTCGTTAGCCTCTGCCAAATTTAAAGCATCTATTGTTAGTTCAACGTAGCAACCAAAATCTAAGCCAGTTTTCAACACTTTAAGGTGTTATTATCAAAATGCTAGAGGTTTAAATACAAAACTTAACACTTTGTACAATGCGTTTTACTCTGCTGTGTTGCTGTTCGATTTAATAGCTCTTACGGAAACTTGGTTGTCTGATGCAGTTGGTGATGCTGAAATTGTTGATAGTAACATTTACAATGTGTTCAGATCTGATCGTAACTTTGCTGGTTGCGGTAAAAGTCGTGGCGGTGGCGTACTGCTTGCAGTTAAAAGCACATTAAATGCTTGTGTACTGAATCCCAGCTCTATATCCTCGACCTTTTGTAATATTCCTAGTGTTGATTTTCTACTTGTGAAAATTTCCCAAAATTTTAAATACTCCTTCGTTATTGTAATCTATGTTCCTCCTCAATCTTCTAATGATGTTTACGAGCAAATATTTCTTTCTGTTGAATCGCTGTACTGTTTGTTAGGGCACTCACTGCTGATCTTAGGTGACTTCAACCTTCCAAGCTACTCAGATAGTAATACCCACTGTTCCAATAATGCTATTATCTCGTTAGTACAATTATGCTCGTTTTTTGATCTCAGTCAATATAATGGCGTTTTGAATGTTAATGGAAGATTGCTAGATCTTGTACTTTACAATTTTAACTGTACCGTTATTAACTGTTCTGATCCTCTAGTACCTGAAGACCCGTATCATCCATCCCTGGTCTTAGACTTATATACTGATCTTGAACCTAAACGCTTATTTCCTCACACCTCCTCAACTATTTATAATTCCAAAAAAGCAGATTTCTCGTCTCTTTATTGTGAACTTGCAACTGTAAACTGGTCTGAACTTGACTCGATGAGCGACGTGGATATGGCGCTTAACACATTTTATAATATGCTCAATTCTCTTTTCAGTAAATACGTTCCCTTAAAGAAACAATGTGCCAAATCCTATCCACCGTGGTTTAACGCTCAAATAATTCACACATTAAAATTGAAGACTTCTGCATTTCGTAAATATCAACGAGCAAAAAATCCCAATACTTTCAGTATTTTCAGTAAGCTACGAGCTGAACTTAAAGCGCTTATTAAAAATGCGTATTTGCTTTATACTGCCAACATTTCCGCTTCTATCAAATCCGATCCGAAAAAGTTTTGGTCCTTTATTAATTCCAAGCGTCATCTCTCAAATATTCCTTCGTCCATGTCTTTTAATGACACGATCCTTAACACTCCCAATTCCATTGTTAATGCGTTTGCCGATTACTTTTCTGAGTCATTCTCCCGCTCCTCCAGTGACGATAACTTGTTGAATAATTTCTTTTCTGCACCTAACACTAATTCAATACACTGGCATCGAGTTTCTGAGGAGGATGTCTACAAAGAATTGCGTAAGTCCAAAAACAAATTCTCAATGGGTCCCGACTGTATTCCTGCGTTTATTGCCAAAGACTGTGCCTCTGTTTTATCCAAACCTTTGACCATAATATATAATCTCATTCTCAAGCACTCCCATTTCCCTAGCGTTTGGAAAATTACTCGTGTTACACCTATTTTTAAGAAAGGCGATAGAAGTAATCTGATAAACTACCGTCCTATTGCTATAATGTCTTGTTTTGCTAAGTCGTTCGAATCGCTACTATATAAATTAATTTCTTTTAGTACCAAACATATAATATCTACTCACCAACATGGGTTTATATCTGGTCGCTCAACAACCTCTAATTTGGTGTGTAAAACCCAGTTCATTTCGGAATCCCTTGATAATCGTTGCCAAGTGGATGTTATCTACACGGATTTTACCAAAGCTTTTGATAAACTGGATCACAGTATTCTACTTAAAAAATTGAATAATTTTGGCTTGTCGCCATCATTATTACAATTAGTTCAATCTTATCTTGTAGATCGGCAACAATATGTTCAGTGTCATGGGTTTAAGTCTCGGTCATTTAAGCAGGTTTCGGGTGTCCCGCAAGGTTCCATTCTTGGTCCTTTATTTTTTAATTTATTTATTAACGATGTAGTAACTAATTTATCTGTACATCATCTGTTATATGCTGATGATCTTAAAATTTTCTATGATGTTAAAAGCAATTTGGATTGTCTTAAACTTCAGCTTAACATAGATCTAATTCAATCTTGGTGTCTAGTAAACAAACTCCCATTAAACCAGAATAAATGTGTTGTTATGTCTTTTTCTAGATCCAATAATCCTATCTTATTCCCTTACCAACTTAATAATTCCAACCTCAGTAGGCCACATCTAATTTCTGACTTGGGTGTCACTTTTGATCGCAAACTGTCTTTTTTGCCTCACATCCAATCAGCAGCATCCGCTGCTGTCAGACAACTGGGATTCATTTTCCGAAATGCTTACGATTTTGCAGACTGTGATACGCTTAAAGTTTTATATTGTGCGCTTGTTCGGTCTAAACTAGAGTATGCCTGTTGTGTGTGGTCACCTTTGTACCTGGGACATAGTGCCATTTTAGAAACAGTGCAACGCAGATTTTTAAAATTTTATGTTTTTCGTTCCACTGGAATATACCCTCCTAGGGGCTTTCCGCAGTCTGAATTGCAACAGAGCTGTAAGATCCATAGCCTAAGTGAACGTAGACGTTTTAACTTGTTAGTGTTTTTGTCTCAACTTGTAAAAGGTGTTATTGACTGTCCCAATCTTCTAGGCAAGATCTCATTTCAAGTACCTAGGTTTGCCAGCAGATCCAGTATTCTGTTCCATAGCAATGTACCCCACTCCAATTTGCTAATTTCAGCACCTCTTCAGCAAATGTACTCAACTTATGCCAGTTGTTCAAATAAATGCGACATTTTCTGTTGCACTAGAGCTGACCTGAAGTTGGCAATATTGGAGAAGTTTTCATTTTAATTATATGTATATACTCACTTTATCTGTACTTTTTACTGTTTTTGTCTATTATCTGTTGTATTATTATTTTGTCTATTATCTGTTTAATTTCTGTAAATGTGCTTACACCTCACCCGTAATTGGAACTTGTTCTGTGGGTGCTGTATTTATAAATAAATAAATAACAGGGTGTGACGTACCGTAGTAAATTAAATGTATTAAACGTATTGGGTAGTTCAATGCGGTATAAACCAAACTAGCGCCATATTTAGGCTAGGTGATGGCACTAGAATAACCTACGAGGCCGAGTAGAGAGACGGAGCGAGATCGGTACGGGACAGACCACGGACGCACATAAACCCGTTCGAGTTTAAAAAAATTAATTACGATTAGAATATTTTTTTTCGGTTACTTACCACTTAACTTAACACTTGGTAATACTTACCTTCGGGACCCAGTGGAAGGTAGGATTGGGAACTAGAGACCGGGGGTAAAAGAAAACACTTGTTTGCGAAAAAATTTATTAAAAATTTATTAAAAATTATTATAATTATAAAAATTATAATTATATAATATTTATTTATTAAAAAAATTTATTTTTATTATAATTTTAATGGCCGACGGGGCAGCGGCAGTCGCGGCTCATCACCCCGAGTCGACCACACCGCGAGCAGAACACCACCCGCTTACCCTGGCACCGGGATCGGCGGTGATATTTTCTGTTGAAACAGGTAATGGAAGTGAGTACTTAGTTGCAATCCTTTGTAACTCGTCAAATAATTGCTCGGGCGGCAAAATTCGATAGGAAATAATTCCATTTTGAATTAATAAAATATCATTTACATAGTTTTCCAAAAGATTCTTAATTTCATCTGTCATTTCAATTAAAAGAGTTATATGATTTGATAATTGTAATTCGAATTTTATTTTGTTTTTTATTTTCATAATTTGGCTTGTTTTTTATTCTCGTAACTGCTCCTAATTTATTAAATTTTTGTAAGTTTTAATTTAATGTCACAATGTTCTCATTCATGCGAAATAGTGAAGTATTAAAATTATTAATGGTTTTAGAAATTATCTATACTTGCTGCTGCATTAACACATCTGTTTGTTTTTGATTATTCATTAAAGCATTTATAGAATCTGTATAGAACTGTGCGTCATCCGCATCTGGTACTCCAAAGAGCCATTTGAGACCGTCACCAATTCCATTAATTAATCCGCGTTTCGTACGGGGATGTTTATTAATTCGAATTTGATGTGCGATAATTCTGAAGGATTTTTCAATTAAAGATAATTTCATACTGATATGAGCAAGTTGATTTTTACAATCAAAAGCATAATGTTCTGAAATTGCAAAGTTGCAAAGATCGAATGATTCCACATAATATTTATTAACTATCTCCATTTTGGAATGAAGATTGGTAAGATTGTAATATGTTAACAAATTGAATTCCTGATTTGAAATAGATGTTTTTCCTAAATTATGATAGAAAAGACCAGAGGATTTTTTATTGGCATAATTTCGTATTTAAGTTTTGCTAGTGCTTGGGAGAGAGACAGAATGGAGAGAAGAACAATCATCTTCAGATTCTTTATCTTCCTCTTGTTCCAAATCTGAAATAGTATATGGCTTTAGTAGATTAAAATGATATGTTTTTGTTGTGGTGGGATTAATTTGTAATACTGCATTCTGATTGTCATGAATTTCTACAATTTCAAATGGTCTTTTATAGTTTGGTACCAATTTTTTATTCTTTCTTTTAGATTGCATATCCAAAAATAATACTCTATCACCTACTTGAAACTTATATGTTCGTTTATGACTTTTATCATAATGATGTTTAGATTTCATTTTTGCTTCAATGAGATTTTCTCGAGCATTTTCCCAAATTGTTTGTAGTTTATTAGTTAAATTTTTTGCCAGATCTGAATAGTTAGGTTTGAAGACTGGCTTATCTATGGAATTTGGAATTCTAGGGTATTGACCAAAAACTAACTCATAAGGAGATTTTTGAGTTGCCTTATGAATTCCAGTGTTGTAACTGTATAAAGCAAAATTTAAAAACTCATCCCAATTATTTGTTTCCTTATTTACGTAACACTTGAAATAGTCTTTTAACGTAAAATGGGTTCTTTCCAAAGATCCGTTAGTTTGGGGGTGATATGGAGAAGCACTTTTTTGTTTTATGGTCATCAACTCATTAATTTCTTTAAAGGTTTTTGAATTAAATTCAGTTCCTTGATCGGACAAAATGTTCGACGGGAATCCAAACTGCGTACAGAATTTCAGAAAATGTATAGCCACATTTTTGGCTTTATGGTTGATTTCCGGTTCTTGACTCGGGCAAAGGGCCTACTATGTTAAGAGCAATTTGTTCGCAGAACTTTGAGGCTTTGGTTGTAATAACCATAGGACTTCTGTTACTTTTGAAATGTGTTTTAGATTTTTGACAAATTTGACATTGTTTAATATAATTTCTAATATCCATTTTCTTGTTATCCCAATAATATTTTTCTTTTATCTTTTCATATGTACGTTCAAAACCTTTATGACCGGCTGTTACGGAATCGTGTTTTTCTATTAGTATTTCCTTCATTAATTGTTTATCCGTAATTGTAATTCTATCATCAACTAATATTTTATAATCAAAGTCTGAAAAAATATAATACCATAGACTATTGTATGTATCTTGTCTGATGTTGGCATTGTTTTTTGTAATATCAGTAACAATAAATGACTTAGTTTTATTATATTCAAGTATTGCGCGCAAATTAACAAATGCTTTAAAAAGATTTTCATACGTTGCAGACTCGTCTGTAAACTTTTTTTATAAATGTAAGATAAAGAGTTTGTTGTGGTAACTTTTTAACATTTATCTCTGATACCCGTGGATTAATTGGCAATCCTTGAAAACGCTCTTTGATGTAACTTAAGTAATAATTTTAATTTGAATAGTCACAAGACAATGGAATAATGAATGTTTTGATTTTAGTCACAGGTAAATTTACCTTTTCTGGTTCAGCGATAATTTCTTGCTGATGAAAGATTTTGAATTTCTCGAATATCAGATATTCTATATTTATTTGATTTACGCTTTGGGGTATTCGGCTTAACGCATCTGCAATGGTGTTTAAGGTTCGTTTTTTATATTTAATTTCATATTCATAATCCATTAATTTTAATCGCCAACGTACTAATCGGCTGGATGGATCCTTACAGTTCATAAGCCATGTTAATGGTTTATGATCAGTTAATGGTAAATGGTGTTAATGGTTACAGATCAGTACTATAGCTAATAGTTCTTTCTCCGTAGTTGTGTAATTGGATTCTGCTTTATTTAATGTTCGAGAGTAATATGATATGGGAAGATCGCGGCTTATTTCGCCTTGAGAGAGTACTGCACCGATAGCCTCGTTAGAAGCATCTGTTGTTAATATAAATGGCATTGAGAAATTTGGATATTGAAGTATGGGCTTTGTAGTTAAAATTATTTTTAATTGATGAAAAGAATCTTCACACTCTGAATTCCATTTAAATTCTTTGGATTCTTTCCGTAGTAAGGTTTTTGACAGTTTAGAGAAATCTTTGATAAACTTTCTATAGTAGCCTACCAGTCCCAGAAATGATTTTATATCCTTAGTATTTTTGGGTGTTTGAATCTAAGTTATTGCAATTACTTTTTGTGGATCGGGTTTTACGCCTGCCTTCGATATTATATGACCTAAATATTTTATTTCCTGATATAGGAATTCGCACTTATCGGGTTGTAGCTTCAGATTATGATCTCGTAGTCGTTAGTAGATAGAAGAGGAGAGTTCTGAATCTTCCCTGGTAGTCCGGACTCTTCTAACACATACAAACATATGTTTTTCTCACTCGCACTCATTTGTGATTTTTTTTTATTTTGTTTTGTTAATTATTACCAAAAATCAATTTTAATTTAACCCTCCCAAAAATACATAAATAATAATATTTTTCTCCCCCGATTATTATCCAACCCTTAAAATATAAATTAAATATGAAAAAAAGCAACATCTGTCGAGGAATCGAACCTGGGACCATTGAATGAGAAGCCGGAGCTGCTAACGCTACACCATCGAGCTAATTAACAATTGTAAGTTTACTTGATCTACATATAAAAAAAAGTGACTTGAGGTCATAGATCGCTTCTCGCAGATACATCGCATTTAGAGTAAATTATTTTATAATACTTACCTGTTCTTTAATTTAATTATTTTTCCTAATATTAATTAAATAAAGAAAAAAATACAAACATAATAAAATTACAAAAGCAATTTATTTACAAAATAATTACATGTTTTACAAGATATTACTCTGGCAATCTATCAATGTTGATAAGAGCTGAAGGCTTATTACAAATAAGTTTCACTTTTAGTACCTCTAAAAATATTTTGCATTTGTAAACATTATTACATTCTTCAATAGCTTCATTAGAGAAAACATCGTTGTATCGTTTCGGTAGCCATATATTAAATTCACCCAAATCTGCCAGCACGGTTCTTTCAACGGCTGTTTCGATGGCTTCAAATCCGTGTATAACATATTTTCGATTTAATTTTAGTTCAGCCAACTTTCTAATTTCTTTAACATTTGTAACTTCCGACAATGCTTGGAAATCCATTATATAGAAATAATCTAAAAAATATTAATAAAAGAAAACATATGTTATAATAATACCGATTTAATAAATAAAAGTGTACTTACATCGTAGTACTCGTAGGGTTATTGGAAAGATGATTTGATGCAGAATGAATAAATTAATTACTATAATCTAAAATGTAAACTATTTTTTGTTACAATTGCAATAAATATGTTTTAACAATTTTATCAGATTACAATAAAATACAATAACTTACAATCTAATATTACTTATACACAGGGCTGGGCAAAATACTTCACTTTTGTATTTCAAATACAAAATACAAAATACTTTGTGCAAAGTATTTCAAATATTCAATACAAAATACTTTATTTTTTACGATCTATTTTGTATTTAAAATACAGTATTTTGTATTTTAAATTTAGTATTTTATATATCAAATACATTTTGTATTTCAAATACAAACCATCAAAAACTTCAAATAAATAAATGAATAATGATATAGTCTTATAGATACTTACCTTGCTTTGTTATAAAACTTAAAACATTTATTAAGGGTAGAAGTAAATTCAGGTAAACTAACGTGTACATTAATTATTAAGATTAAATTCTACTAAATTAAATAATACAAAATAGAAGAACAATGAAACTGACGTTACATTCATTACACATATTCCTGGTTTCCTTTCAGAAACACTAGTTTTTGTAGAGACTTATCACTCATTGACCCCCTAGCAGGAGAGTTTATAAATCCTGTAAAACAAAAAAAAGATTAATATTTAAGACAATAATTACTAATTAAAACATTCGGAACAATGCAGAATGTTATTCGAATTTTATTAGTTTTTAGGGATTAGATAAAGATTTACCTGCATAGGAAAACAGACGTTCTACGGCTGCTGAAGAACACAAGCTAGTGTTGTATCTTATGAACAACTTTTTGATATTTGGATAGTTATTGAGGGAAGTGAGAGATTTTCCTTTGTCATTAAAATAAGAGATTAACTCTAATTCTTTTTGACTTTGCTGCTTCTTCTCAATTTTGTTTGGAGAAAACACAAAAAATGAATCCTCTGTGTCTGCCTCGTCACTGCTGTCTCTGTCTGAAATTCCACGTCCGAATTGGAATTCCATTGCATTAACACACAACTCTTGGATCCGTTTTCTTTCATTATTCAGATCTTCTGGTAGCCATTTAAGTTTAAACATTGGATGGAAACATGAAGCTAGAATGGCTTCATTGACATCAAAAGATAATATAAAAAAATTTTGAAATCGGCTTTGAAGAGAGTTTAACAATGGAGTTAAAATAGGTCCGATATGACGAAGTGCCTTTAACTGTATACTACGAATATGATGTTGCAAAGAAAATAATGTGGGCAACAACTGTTAATGCGAAGTTCAATCGGTTTCGCACCAAATTAAAATAAACAAAAAGGTAAAACGGCGAACAGTGAAAATGCACTTACCTTTGGTTGCTGTTGTCGTTGAGGTTGATGATGGTGAATCCTCGTCCTGGTGGTACAAAGATGAAAAGCGAAGCAGGATGCGAAAGCGAAAAGGAAGGAAAAGCGAAGCGAAAAACGAAGGAAAAGGAAAAGCGAATGAGCAAATGCAGGAAAAATACAGCGAAATGCATAAAAAGCGAAAAGAGTTGCGAGTAATACGGCGCGTATTCGAATAGCAAAAGCGAACTGGTGAACGTTAACGGTCGAAGCGGGAGAGCGGCTCCGCTGGCCACGATCGTGAACGCTCGAACGCCAAAAAACAGTGCAAAAACACAAAATTCGCCGTTTCTCGAAACTAAGAATGTTAAAGCAAAAAATCTATCTCTCTCTGTCTTTCTACAATAAAACAATTAAAACAAAACGAAAACGAACGTATAGAACATACCGCCCACCAAAAACGCGGAACGGTTTTTAAACAATCGAAGGATTAGGCAGTGGGCACAACTTGACCACTGGGCGCTTCAGTTCGCCATTAGCGGTTTTTACCGTTACAACCCGAACAATTCCATCTGGACCCGGATGAGTTGTGACAACACGAGCCAGATTCCAATCCCTCGGTGGAACTAAATTGTTCTTGACCAATGTTAACGTGCCAAGTTCAATCGGAGTCGAAGGGATCGTCCATTTACTCCGTTGTTGTAGCGTATGCAGATACTCTAAATGCCAACGCGACCAAAAATCTTGGTGGAGACGCTGAAGCAACTGCCACCGACTTAAGCGATTTAGAGCGAGGTGCGTAAGATCTGGATCCGGCACGGCCGAAATTGGCTCAAGTGACAAAAAGTGACCGGGAGTCAAAGCCGAAAGATCGTTCGGATCATTGCTCAGCGGACAAAGAGGTCTCGAATTCAACAGCGATTCGATCTGGACAAGTACCGTAGACAGTTCTTCAAATGTCAAAACTTGGTCGCCGACAACGCGATACAAATGGGTCTTGACCGATTTAATTCCGGCTTCCCACAAGCCTCCGAAATGAGGAGCAGACGGAGGATTAAAATGCCATTCGAAACCTTCCTTGACAGCAGCATCCTGAATAAATTGCACAATCAACTTATTGGCTCCAACAAAGTTTGTGCCGCAGTCAGAAAAAACATACGAACAACGACCACGGCGCGCAATAAAACGACGAAAAGCGGCTAGAAAGCAATCGGACGACAAATCTGACGCGAGTTCAATATGCAAGGCCTTAGTTGCGAAACAAACGAATAAGCAGATATAAGCCTTTGTGCTCTTTATCCCTCTACTCCTTCCAAGGGTAACGTTGAAAGGACCGCCATAGTCAACACCGACGCACGAAAACGGTTTTAGTTGGGACAAGCGTAGAGTCGGCAAGTCACCCATCGGGGGTTGGACTACGGAAGGATTCAGACGCCAGCAACGAATGCATTTAGAGACGATACGAGAGATAACGCGTTTAGCAGACAAAATCCAAAATTGTTGTCGTAAAAGACAGTGAAGCGTCTGGGAACCGGGATGCAAGTAACGAAGGTGGAAATGCTCAATCACCATCTCAGTCAAACGATGAGAGGCAGGAAGTAGCATCGGATGTTTAGCATCAAAAGATAGCGAAGAGTTGCGAATCCGTCCGCCCACCCTGAGGACATCGGCTGCGTCCAAAAACGCAGATAATTTCCGGAACGGATTATTTCTAGGACCAACATGTAACGAAGCGATTTGATCACGAAAGACATCTTGTTGTACATGCCTTACGAGGATTCTGAGGGAATGGTCGAGTTCTTGGTCTGACAGCGGAGCGGAATTACGAATCTTTGATTTGCAGTTTGTTATAAACCGACGGCAATAGGCAACAATACCCTGAATCTTTCGCAAGGAAGAAAAACGATTCAATTAGTCGTCCCACGGAATCGACTCATCTTTCGCGACTGCGACTGTCAACATCGTTGTTTTCTTCTCCTCGAGAGAATCCTCAGGCAAGACCCCTTGTTTGTATAAAGCGACTAGTTCGGAATCGGGACTCTGCAGAAATTTGGGCCCCGCCCACCAAAGCGAAAAGGAGACTAAATCGGAAGGCGATAAACCGCGAGATGCACAATCTGCAGGGTTGTCTTCCGAACGAACATGGAGCCAAATAACCGAAGGTGCGAGTTGTTGGATCTGCGTGACACGATTTGCCACAAAAGTTTTCCAACGATGAGGAGAAGAGTTGATCCAAGCGAGCGTTACTGTCGAGTCCGACCAACCAAAGCAATGGTCAAAGGTGATCAAATTTTTGTAAGTTTTGACGGTAAAATCCAATAATTTAGCGAGCAACAGCGCTGCACATAGTTCAAGGCGAGGAACGGAGATTCGCTTAAGCGGCGCAACCTTAGATCTGGCACAAAGTAAATGAACATTAACTTGGCCAACCGCATCAGTAAATTTAACGTAAACTACCGCGGCGTATCCCGATTCAGACGCATCGCAAAAACCATGGAGAACGCAAGATGTAAAAATTGAAGCAAAACAAAAGCGCGGTATTTTGAGACTGGCTAATAGAGGTAATTGCGATTTGTAATTTGACCATTGATCAACGATCTCAGAAGGAGGTTGTTCATCCCAACTTAAATTCAAAGCCCACAAACGCTGTATGAGAACCTTTGCACAGAACGTGAGAGGGGCGAGAAATCCAATAGGATCGAAAATACGAGCGAGTTCTGACAAAAGAGTTCGTTTGGTACAGGGGCGATCTAAAGGCTGCACTTTGTATGTGAAACAATCCAGATTTGAATTCCACTGCAAACCTAAAATTTTAACTATTTGTTGTTCGTCGGAATCAAACGAAAGCGGGTCGATTTGACAATGAGTTTTGTCAAGATTATCCAAAACGTCGGGGTGATTACTAGCCCACTTGCGAAGCTCAAATCCACCAGTTTGCAAAAGTTGAGTCAACTGATGGCGCAGCGTTAAAGCTTCTTCGATAGAATTGCAGCCGGTTACAATGTCGTCCACGTATACGTCTGATAATAGCACTGAGGATGCTAAAGGAAAACGATCTTTTCCATCCATCGCCAGTTGTATTATTGTCCGAAGGGCTAGAAACGGAGCGGATGAAACGCCATACGTAACTGTATTCAGCTGATATGTTTGAATCGGTTCTGTTGAGGAAAATCTCCATAAAATCCTTTGATACATTCGATGCTGTTCTGAGACCAAAATTTGCCGATACATTTGACGGACATCAGCGGTAAAATCGACAGGGAAAAAACGAAAACGACAAAGCAACGTTGCAATGTCTGGTTGAAGTTTGGGACCTACCAAAAGCGAATCATTTAGCGAGAATTGTTCCGAAGTTTTTGCCGAAGCATCAAAGACCACACGCAATTTAGATTCAATAATGCCCGTTTTTATCACACAGTGATGCGGAATGTAATACGAAAAAGGAGTGTCATTCGATTCGACAAGCAAATGCATATGTCCAGCGTCACGATAGTCTTCCATGAAATCGTGATATTGCTGTTTAATCGAAGGTTCCCTATTTAATCGTTTTTCCAGTGCAATTAATCGACGTTGGGCAATAATCTTTGAATCTAAAAAGGCAGGAGGTTCTGCCTTAAATGGTAATGGGACGACATAACGTCCGGACGCTTGACGAAAGTAATTGTTAGCGAAAATTGTCTCAGCGCGAACTTCGTCTGGACAAGCGGGTGGTGGCAGCGCGATCTCTTCTATCTCCCAAAATTTCTTGACAACCAAATCAAGCGAAGGTTCCGATACTAACGAACAAAAGGTATTTATAGATGGCGAAGCAGAGTTGGAGTGGAGATTAATTTTTCCCATGAGAATCCATCCGAGGGTCGTGTTCCAGGCAATTGGTTCCTCTGTTTTACCTTTCAATCGGCCGTCTGTCATAATATGCGCGAAAAGTTCAACCCCCATCAACATGTCGATGGTTCGTGAAACGTGATACTCAGGATCAGCTAGGTTAATATTTGACAGATGCGGCCACGGCGGCGGAGAAAACGACATATTGGGCATATCCCCACAAATCTTGGGAATAACAACGGCCTCTAGCCAACATTCCCGGCGCGGCGCATACCGAGAGCGATAAGTACAAGTTATGCCAGACGAAGATTTGGAACTCATTTGATCTAATCCACTGATGCAAAACGATAGCGAATATTTTGATAGACCTAAACGAGAAACGCAACTTTCGGAAATGAAATTTGCCTGACTAGCATTATCCAACAGTACACGCACAGGCTCAAAGACACCCTTGGAATTCCGTATTTCAACAACAGCGGTCGACAACAAGACCGTAGACTTGGCAGGAATCATCGTAGTAAACGAAGTAACCTGATGAGAATTCGAAGGATGGTCCGAAGACGGCGCGGAACTAGTAGAAGGAAGCGAAATATCAGGTCGATCGGTCTGGAAATGTAACAACGTGTGATGTCGTTGCGAACATATCCGACATCCAGACGTTGACTTACAGTCTTTTGATTGATGTTTTGACCCTAAACAATTCAAACACCACTTCTGCTGTTTGGCCACACTATAGCGATCTTGCGGAGTTTTGGCAAGGAATGTATTGCATTTATAGACTAAATGATCGGAGTTACAAAGCGAACAAGAATTGTTAGTTTTCACGAAAAACGAAGAACCGCGTTTAGGCAAAACGGAACGAGAAACCGAAGAAGAAACGTTGCGAACTACATTAGAAGGTTTGCGAATCGAAGGTGTAGCGGCATCATTCACATTCTCAAGTGCGCTGCATTGTTGTGAGACGAAGGCGATGAGCGAAGCAAACGTCGGCATTTCCGAAGAACTAACAGTAGAACCAATTGTGAGTTCGAAACGTGTCATACTTTCTGTGTCAAGTCGTTTCATCAACATTTGGAACATGATAAAGTCCCATTGATCGCAAGCAAAACCGAGATTTTTCAGAGCTGCTAAATTCTCCAAAAAAATATTTATAAGCGCACGAAGCGACTGAGCGGAAGGCTGGCAATTCGAAAGAGTTGGTGCGCTATCTATGGCTTTCCAATGTGACGAAGCTAATAAACGTTTATTGTCAAATCTTTTCAACAAGGTATCAAAAGCGATCGGATAATTATCGTGCGATTTGGGAATGCATTCCAACAACGACAATGGAGCATCTTCGAGACATGAAGTTAGGAAATTGAATTTTTCTACATTTGACAGCGCGGCGTTTTCATGAATAGTAGCGGTATACATATCGACAAAAGGTTTCCATTTACGGAGATCCCCATTAAACTTAGGTAACTCTAAGCGCGGCAGCCTCACCTGACTCTTAGCCAACGTACCATCTGGCGTAGTCACTTGGGCCGAAATCCCGTCAAATAAATCACTATACACGGCCTTAATTCGATAGTACGAATCATAAAACAATTCCCGAACTTTCATTTGTTCCTTCAAATCGGCACCCTCGATGGTAGCCATCGCAGTCAAAATGGTACCCTGGAGTTGAGTAAACTCGTCAAACATACCGTCGATGTGAACATATCTGGTTTTGAACTCAAGGTACAAAAATTCATACGCTTCTTCCTCGCTGTGGGCTTGTTCCGCAGCGCGTCTTAGCTCCGATAAACGCGAGATGACATCTTCACGAAGCGCAATTGCTTGTTTCAATTTAGCAGCGGCGGCGGCCATAGTAATCAACAAGTTGACACGAAAAAATAAATTGAAAGTTTAGGAACGAAAGCGTAAAAAACGAAAGCGAGTTTTCGAAAAGCGACAGAGAAAAAGCGAAAATTAAAATGAAAACGAATAAAACGAAAGCGAATTTTCAAAAAACGACAGAGAAAAGCGAAAATTAAAATGAAAGCCAATAAAACGAAAGCGAATTTTCAAAAAAGAGACAGAGAAATTGCGAAAATTAAAAACGAAAGCGAATTTTAACTCAACGAGAGAGACAGTTCAAAAATCGAAAGAGATAGAAATAAAATCTAGGCAAAAATCGACGAAATAGATCAAGGTCAGAAATCGACACACAGTGCGAGCGACAAAAAAACTGCTGTAAAGCGACGCAAAAAACCCGCACCAGAATAAATGCGTAAAACAACCGAAACAAAATGGACTTTTGATAAAGTCAAGCGAAACAATTAATTCAATTAATAATCGACAGAGAGAGAGAAAATGGTAAGAAAACGATAGAACTGCCAGTACCGGAATATCCGGTTCGAAGGACCAAAATGTTAATGCGAAGTTCAATCGGTTTCGCACCAAATTAAAATAAACAAAAAGGTAAAACGGCGAACAGTGAAAATGCACTTACCTTTGGTTGCTGTTGTCGTTGAGGTTGATGATGGTGAATCCTCGTCCTGGTGGTACAAAGATGAAAAGCGAAGCAGGATGCGAAAGCGAAAAGGAAGGAAAAGCGAAGCGAAAAACGAAGGAAAAGGAAAAGCGAATGAGCAAATGCAGGAAAAATACAGCGAAATGCATAAAAAGCGAAAAGAGTTGCGAGTAATACGGCGCGTATTCGAATAGCAAAAGCGAACTGGTGAACGTTAACGGTCGAAGCGGGAGAGCGGCTCCGCTGGCCACGATTGTGAACGCTCGAACGCCAAAAAACAGTGCAAAAACACAAAATTCGCCGTTTCTCGAAACTAAGAATGTTAAAGCAAAAAATCTATCTCTCTCTGTCTTTCTACAATAAAACAATTAAAACAAAACGAAAACGAACGTACAGAACAACAACTGTCCATAAAAACAGTTTTTTTCTTGTTGTAAAAAGTCCAATGCAGTGGCTACAGGCTTCATTACGATACAATATTCTTCTAAATACTCAAGCTCCACGTCTTTAAATGCTGCTTTGTACCCTAACTTATTATTAAGTTCATTTAGTGAGTCTTTAAATTTGAGAAGGTGACTGGTTGCATCATATACAGAATTCCAACGTGTTGGACATGGATATATTAAACTGCAATGTAACATACTTGTAATGGTTTCGGAAGATGTGGGTCTTCTCGAAGCGTTCCAAAGTGCAGTACACTTTCCAAACGCTGTGTGGTGTACTCTGGATACAGCAGGCGTACTTCTTATTGCTTTATTGAAATCAGTTGTGGCAAAAAGGTTCAGCGTATGACTGGCACATCTCAAATGATTAGGTAAAATTATAGAGTTGGTTTCAGAATTTTGTTCGTTAAAATTTGAAAGGTCTGTAGATATTGTTTCAAATTCAACAATATCAATATCGTCGGAGTCCAAATGGACACTGTCACTGTCTTCAATTTCTGTATTTGCGTCCAAATCAACATCATAATTTTGAAAAATATTTATGGCAACTCCAAATTCTCCAAACGCTTTGACAAAATTCGATCCATTGTCGGTAATTGTCGATACAAGTTGCTCATGTTTTATGCCATATTCCGAAGAAATATCGTATAATAATTCGGCAACTTTATCGTAAGTATGAGATCCTTTAAATCTACGGCAGTCTAAAACACAACTCTTGCGATCCAGGTCTTTATTTATCCAATGAGCCGTTACACCCATAAAACTCTTATGCTTGGTGGACCAAATATCTGCAGTAGTACTAATGAATTCGACATTATGCAAAGTTTGCTTCAACTTGTCGGTTACGCGGCTGAAGTCATCATCAATTTTTCGTCCAATTGTTCGCCTGGACATAACCACTAATTCCTGATTAATATCTGTTATCATTTTAATAAAATGTTCATCGTCGACTGTAGAAAGTGGCTTCATGCTACAAACTACGTAACGAACAATATTTTTATCAAACCGTTTTTGAACAGACATCTTTTGAAATTTTGGGTCATATAATTTCATTTGTGTCAATTTCAACTTTGAATTCTTATTGGTTTTTTCCAAAATTTCTCCGCTAAAATCATTATTATTCCTCTCATCATTTTGGCTTCTGCTTTTTTTTGCTTCTTTATATTCTTCAAATTCTTTCGTTGCCTCAACATGTTTACGCTATAAAAATTTTAAAAATTAGCCAGCTTCTCAAATTTTATCATGCTGATGCTTTGCTATTGCCGCTATTGGTATTTCAGATTGCTGTGCAAATGAAAAACTTACCTTCATATGTAACTTAAAATTAGATGTGGCTTTCAGAGTACCGCTAAGGACTGTGGATTTGTCTTTACACATTAAACATTTTGCTTTTATTTTATTCTTATTACTTTTGTCGACATCCACAATCTCAAAGAATTTTCCATCTAGAATAGCGGGTGGTTTAGATATTGCAAATTCATCGTTTTCGTTCTGATCTTGAACTACTACATCTTCTTCGTGTTGCATCTTCTTTCTTGTCAGTAGTCTAGTCAGTATTTTATAATGGCTAGGCCTAGGCCCTTGTTGTTTTTCACTTGCTGTTGTTGCACGAGCACGTTTTAAAGAACGATGTCGAAATATTATAACCGCACTTTATTGACCGACAGGCGTGTTTAAGTGCGAAAACAGGAGCGTGTTCGAAAACAACTCCAGCGGAGCGCGCTCGAGCGTATATTACAAAGGAAAGGATGCTCTTTGGTTTGCACTTTGCCGACTGGAGTGCGCTGGAGCGCGTTCGAATGCTGATTTCGAACACGTCCACAAAATTAATAGCTTATTTAATAATTTTAGTATTTAAAATACTATCAACTATTAAAAAGTATTTAAAATACAAAATATAAAATACTTTTGAAATAGGCAGAAAAATACAAAATATAAAATACAAAATGTATTTCAAATACTGTATTTGAAATACAAGTATTTTAAACTGCCCAGCCCTGCTTATACATATACATAATTGAAACTAACAGCATCCGAGACAGAATCATATTTCAATGGAGCTATGACCCCAAGCCAATGTTTTAAAAGAACCGGGTAAAATAAAGCGTTTGTCATCATTATGTGACAATGCTACTTTATTTTTTAAAATACTGTACATATTGTGCAAATGTGATTGAAACGTTGTTAGTTTTTTATAGATTCTGGTATTCTCTATTTCAACCAAATTCTTATAGTGGTCTAAATTCAAATCATTTTCAACAACACATTTACTGACACCCTTAGCTTTTTTCGTTAAGCTTCCCTCAACATTAACACAAAATGCCTTCGCCCTGGTCCCATAAAACTCCCAAATAATTTTTCCGGCATATTTGTCCTTAATTTTTCCCAACACTGAAGGGTTTACCGATATTCCGTGCAAATTATTTGGCTTAAAATTGCTAGTATCAAATCTATCTGAATGCAGCTTAATATCATTGTAAAAATGATCTGTTACAATTTCTAAAATCAAACTATCAGTATCGGTATATAAAAGTGTAGCATTTTCTCCATACATTTCCTTAATATACCCATAATAGAATTCATACATAATTATTTTTGATAAATCTAAAATACTGAATCTTAAATATATAGGTTTATCATAAACAACTCTAACTTTTTCCATTTGTATAGCAACGAAATTATCTGTGAAAATCCTACAATTTTTATAGTTTGGTTTTGAAATCAGTGCTTCTGCTCCTATTTTATGTTCAATGTTTTACCAATGAGTAACTAATTTGATATTTACTATTTTGTCTACGTTTTCCATAGTTTTTCCATAAACACTATTATTCATTAATTTATAGTAATTTTTCTCAAATTTGTTGGTGCTAAGGTTTCGCTTGGAAGTGTTTAAATCTATATATGGTTTTAGCCATGGACTCTGTTCAAACGAAAGTACTCGAATACATAAGTCAATTTCAAACCATACTTAATAGCTTGTTTTAAATTTTGATAGTGAATTATGTAGTTTTTCTTATCACATAAATTAGGAATCAGTTTTTTAATGTTTAACTTAGATTTTGGAGAAACTATGGATTCCGGACAAAAGGGTAAATCAGTATGCTGGTCATGTAAATTTAAAGGATATTCTAAATCCACTTCAAAAATAAATCCGCAATTAGATTCATCTGAAATATTTTCAATATCCAATGCATCAATTTCTGATTGGTTTATCCATTTGAAATTATCTCTGGGTAAATATTGAGACATAGCAGCCCCATATAAATTGGTAGCATCTAAGTATGAAATAAATGAAGTTGGTTTTGACGCGTCAAAATTTGGGATGAATGAATTATTAGCTACGGCTTTTCTTTTACTGCATTGACTAACCCCGCCCCGAATGCCCTTTTTCAAAAAATGCATCAAATCAATATCTGTTATTAGTTCCAGCTCAATATCAGTGTACGTTAACATAGCATCCCAACTTAAGCCAGGCGCTGTGTAATATTGAGCTGGATCCAATTTATATGTTGATATGCATACATTTCTGAAATTTTCAAAAATGTCGGGTAGTATTAAAACATCCGATTTTAAATATATATCGGAATAGTCACCGAGAGTACTGCATTGAAACAAATTCCACACTTTGCAGGCGCGCTCATTATCATCCATTGTAATATGTTCTTGTTTTAAGTCATTATAGAAATTTTTGTGTGATGGTAAATTATCATCATTTAATTTCCCCATATCAGAAACATATGAATATGGAAATACTCCTTTCTGTCGAATTAAATTGAACTGTTCAGAAAGAGGAAAATATTTCTTCACTTCACAACATTGTTCATTACTCAAATTATTTGCCAATTGACTTAAGCCAGAAGCGCAAAATTTCAAAGAATCGACAAATCGCAATTTCAAATAAACATTTCTATCAATACCAGTTTTGCGATCTTGATAGGTATCTACTAAAATTTCTTTAGTAAATGAAATATACCTTTCTTTATTTTGTGCAATAACTGAGATATTTTCCTGATTATATGCCAAGTCTTTAATGAACAAATGTGCGTCATATACACTTAAATTGTGAAAGAAAATTGGAATAAAATTTCTAATTTGAAAATTTAGATTACAATTTACATGAGCCGCACCCCGAAAATTTCCCGCTACATGACAATGATCTCTTATTCGTATTTCGTCATCTTTAAACAATTTATCGCAAATGTGACAAGTTTCATCTGTTAAAAACACAAATTCTTCATCAAGGGTTAAAGGTTTCATTGGTATAATTCCTTTCGATAGTTAATATAAATGTATTTAGCGTCGGATTCTAAACGCTCAAAAAAAACTTTAACACAATTTTCGCCCCGATACGTTTCAAATTTTGATAAAGAATCGTTATAATCGCATTTAATGTAATAAGCAAACGAGTAAGGCTCATGCATGGATGTCTTTATCGAAAAGGAACGATCTGAGTTACAAAATAGGCTCACACAGCAGTTTGGGTTTTATAACAGTTTCAAAATCTGCATAAATAACAAATGGCACTTTAAGCTTTTTTTGAAAATTTTCAAATTTTAAGATATTTTTGGGGTACTTATTTCCAAATTTATCCGTTCTGATATCGGTACTCGGTAGTTTCGTATAAACTTTGTTACAATCGGCTAATTTATGTTTTGCTAAATGCTCAGGATTAGAAAATCGCGTCAAACAACCATCACACAGAGATACCCCACCATTATGTTTTCTTAATTGCTTGGATAATAATCTAGTCATGCTCTTAATTAAACAATAGTGATTATTACCACTATTATTACTTATTAATAAAATATTTACATGTTGCAATTTACGAGATTTCGTTAAATGTAGTGGACTACTTCGTATGAAGTAGTTAACTACTTCATACTTTGAAACATTGTTTTCAAACACTTTTTCCAGTCCATATACATTTATCGAAATTTCGTTTAAAATATCGAATTTTTCAATGTCGCATAATTTAACGGGAAACTCATTACCGGTAAAAATTAAATCATCTACATACTGTCTGTATTGTCCAATTCGATTGGCATTCACTTTTACTGGATGAAGACTAGCTAAAATGCCTCGACGTTTTGAAAATTGATGATTGCTTTTCGATCTTCGATTTCTTTCAGCAGTTTTATGTATGAAGATGCACGTAACGGATTGTATTTATTTACATTCAGCTCAACATAGCAAAACTGCTGTAAAGCCCATCCTATGAAATAAAAACATATTAATAAAATATAATCCAAACAAAAAAAATTGAAATTACCGCTTTTTTCTCCTGAAATTCGCTAGCCTTTTCATCAATATCTGCTTTTAAATTCAAATAAACGCTATCAATGAGAGTACTAGAAGTAATAACAGCATTGCGTGTATTGAAGAACTTCACTTCTTCTTCACCAGTGGGTGGTAAGAGATAGTTGCCAAATAATTCGATGTAAATTTTGATTTGACCATGTTGATTCAAATATTGTTTTATGAGTTCAATCAGTCTTGCTTCAACATCCTCCAAATATGCAGTAGCACTCATCAAATTTGGCAAAGTTGCAACAATGCGATAGCTAATTATTTGCGATTTAAAAGCAGTATTGATTAAGGCCACTCCATCCAAATCATCAATTGCAAGTTTTCTATTTGAATCGCAAATAGATATTTTTAAAAATAAAATTATTTGTTTATTTTATTTGAACAAGATTCATAAATACGAACAATATTTAATACGATTGTAATACTTTTTAATTGAATATAATAATATATGTTTATATGAGCCAAGGTGAATCTTAACTAACTATTATTATTAGATTAACAATAATATATAATATCTTAGAACAAAGGGATCACTAATTAAAACAATAGTCTTTGTTAGTTATCAATATCGGTAGACACTAGGTGTACAATATTTAATGTTGAATCGGCAGATCCCATCATATAATTCCTCCCTCATTAAAATTGACATTAGGGGACGTAATGGGTACCTCCCTTGGATTTCTTCGGATGAATGCGTGAATCTTTGGGTACGACTTCCAAATTCCATAAATTATTGCTATCATGGTTCCTACAACAATAAAATATCCCATCCAATTAATTGATTGTAATGAGTCATAATTCGGAAGGTCCATAGGTTTGATTGATTTGATTTGTTTCTCAATTGTATGAAGCTCTGCTAAGGGAATTTCTCCAAGTTGAATCTTCGGTCTAGATTTGGAAGGTAATTCTTCGTAGATTTTAGGTAGAAACATTGGATGACCTGTGTGTTTCATCTCATAGTTTGCGATTTCTTGACCATAATACTCTACTCGGCAATTTTGAGGAACATGGATAAGTTTGTTGCCGTCGATATTTATATATTGGGATTCTTCACAGCTTCCTTTGATTTGAAGAGGATATTTTGTAAGAATAATGACAGTATCTGAAGTGACTTTTTCCAATATTGGTTTATTGATTTCTATTGATACGAAATTGCAAGATTTTGGCTGATTACTCCGTATGATTGGAACAATGCATTCATCTCTGGTTAGATGTTCTTCTTGAATACAGATGTAGCTTCCGGTGATGAATTCGCATTCTCTTGATTGATATTGATGTTTTTCTTCATTGAGTACAAGATAAGGGTATGGAGGTATAATTGTTTGGTTAAGATTTCTAGGTATTGGAATCAGGTGATAATATTGATAACTTTTAGGGTGGATGATTGGAATACTGAGTGCAAATATTAGTTGACTATTTAATACATAAGATCTTGTTTTGATTATTGAATATAGATTTGCAAAGTCTGTCTGAATCAGTTCACTCTGACTGTGATACTCCCGTAAAGCACTATAAATTTCTTGCATTTCTGACACTGAAACAATTTCCGGGTGGAGTGTTCCTAGTTTTGCAAAGGTGACTGCATTTTCAAGTCTTTCTAAAAATTGATTAATCATCTTTAAATTGGTAGCAAATTTAGTAAATAGTATATGACAATATATCGAGTCAAATCGAGTCTCGGTTTCATTGTGAAACTGTTGTAACTCTTCATTCAATTTCTTTTGATTCAAGCTCATTTTAGTTAAACTTTCTTTAAAGGTATCTACTAACTTCTGTGATAACGAAATCTGTATATTTGCATTTTGAATTATTTTATTTTGATTATTTTCTAGTTGAACTATTACTTTATTAATCTTTTCCCCATCATTTGCGTCCAAGTTTCCAAATAATACGCTTGTCCATAGCGAGAAAATGAATCAATAATTGTAAGAAATTTTTCTTTGTTAATCTGAAATACATCGATATAAATATGTTCAAAAGTTGACTTACTACTTTCGGATAACATAAATTTGATTTTATGTGGGTGCCTTTCGTATTTTCCTTGTAGACAGGTCTCACAATTATTTATGAATTTACAAACATCATCATGAAGAGAAGGCCAGTAATATGTACGCCTTAATGCTAATTCGGTTTCATTAATTCCACGATGTACAGTTTTTGTTTCATGTTGAAACTGAATTTTCTCATTGACGTCTTCTGGGCTCAAAACATCCTTTAAGAGGTTGGTACTTTGTAGTAATTTAAAAGAATTATTTTTAAAAGTTTGACGTATTGTATTACAGAATATAGGTATCAATTTAAGATCAAAAAACTAAAAACAATAAGTTATATTTGGCATAAAGTAGTCCTTGAATAATTTGACAATATTTTCTTCAATGTTTTCTTGCGGAAAGATTATTGTTAAGCGATGTTTTGTTTCGAACAATACTTTTTCCGTAACTCTCATTTCTTTAATAAATTTGTTAGAGAAAATCATACATTGGTTATTATACTGGTTTAAACATCGTTCTGTTATTTTCATACCAAGTATTGGATCCTCAAGTGAAGAGTGATTCGTTTCTAGTTCTTCAGTCATCGTCCTTACATTCTCCAAATCTCCAGGAATCGTTCTTAAATTCCCTTTAATTTGAATATCCGACAAAATTTTAATTTTTGGTGATTTGGGTTCTTCTAAATATTGATCTAGTTCCGTCTTAGGTATATCTAGTACACTTTCGTTTCGTAAAAATTCTTCTATATCAAAGTCTATTTCTCCGGCTTCCGCCATGTTCGATTGAGTTTCAATTTTATTGATTGCATTGATTTCGATGCGAGATAAAGCATCTGCATTCGTGTTAGACTTCCCCTGCTTATAAACAATTTCGTAGTCAAATTCTTCAAGTTTCAATCTCCATCTTACTAATCGAGAGCTGGGATCCTTTAAGGAAAAGAGCCATTGTAATGGTTTATGATCAGTAACAATTTTAAATTTGTGCCCAAAAAGGTAAGGTCTAAAATATTTTGCTGCCCACACCACCGCAAGTAGTTCCATTTCGATTGTTGAATAGTTGCATTCAGCTGGATTCAATGTTCTCGAGGCGTAAGCTATGGGTAAATCATTCTTAAGATTTCCTTGTGACAAAATTGCTCCAATTGCAAAATTAGAAGCATCAGTTGTTAGATTAAAAGGTTTTTCAAAATCAGGGAATTGCAAAATGGGTGAATTAGAAAGGATAGATTTACAAAGTTCAAATGCATCAATAAATTCTTTCGAATGAGTTATGGTAGCGCCTTTTTTTAAACAATTAGTAAATGGTTTAGTTAATTTTGCAAAATCTTTTATGAATTTCCTGTAATAACCTACTAACCCCAAAAATCCTTTAATTTCCCTGGTTGTTTTTGGAATTGGGAATGTTTTTATTACTTCAGTTTTCTTGGGATTTGGCAAGATACCGTGAGGTGTCACAAGATGTCCTAAAAATTCAACTTCCTTTCGTAAGAAATTTGATTTATCTGGTTGAATTTTCAAATGTGCGTCATGAATTGTCTGGAAAACTAACTTAAGACTTGCGATATGTTCTTCTAAAGAAGTAGAAAAGATTATCAAGTCATCTATATAAACACAAGTTATGTTTCGTAAGTGTTTAAATATATAATCCATTGTCCGTTGAAAGGTCGCTGGGGCTCCCTTTAAACCAAAAGGCATACGAACAAATTCGTAATGTCCATTTTCGACGCTGAATGCTGTTTTTGGGATATTTTCTTCTGCCATTTCAATTTGATGGAATCCTGAAGCCAAATCAATCGTTGTAAAGTATTGACAACGACCTAGTTTATCAAGAATGTCTGTTATTAATGGAACTGGATAACGATCATCAATCGTTTTTTCATTCAACTTTCTGTAGTCAATTACGACTCTCCATTTTTGCTTACAACTTTTGTCCAATTTTTTTGGAACAATCCAGATTGGTGATGACCATGGACTTGCACTATGTCTAATGATTTCATCATCAAGCATTTTATTAATTTGTCGTTGCACTTCTTCTTTATGAATGTGAGGATAACGATATGATTTCGTGTAAACGGGAACTTCATCCGTAGTTCTAATGAAATGTTTGATTTTATTTGTGCAGCTTAATTTATCTTTCGTTTCGTCAAAGAAAATATGACTAAACTGTTTACATAATTTTAATATTTCTTTCCTTTCTTCTTGATTCATGTGATCAGTTTGGATGAAATCCTCGAAATTTGATTTATACTCATTATTCATATGACCAAAATTTACGTTAAACATTTCAAATTCTGTTGCTTTGATCGCCCTTACTGGTTCTGTAAAATCTATCCGTTTGTATTCAGTTGTACAATTATGTACCTCCACTAAAGCTTTTCCATTTTTTGCTACAGTTAATACTTCAGGAATATAAAGCTCATAAAAATTTTCATTTTCCGGAATTACAATCTCCCCGTCTGATACATTTACTGGAATTGTTGTTTGAAGAATTTCATTTGGATTTAATTTAATAGTTTTTAGAGGTATTTCTTCTTCTAGATCACGATACTGCAAACGATTATTACAAAAATCAATTCCAAAACCTAATTGTTTTAAATGTTCAAGACTCAAAAGTCCATCGAAGTATTCGTGGAAATCGTATAAGTGAATCTCTAAATGATCGTCAATATTAAATTCCTTAAGTAAAGGTATGTTTGCTTTAAATCTACACTCTGTTTCACCTACACGTTTTTATTTCAAATGGGTCATGATAAATGGAATTAGGAAAATGTTTTTCGATAACTGAAGGTTTAATAATAGATATTCCTGAACCTGTATCAATAAGTAATTTAATAGATGGATTTTGTAGTTCAATATATGGTAAACTGTTTTTATTTATGACATTTAATTCTACTAGCCTTTGGGCTGACTTGGGCCCGCTAGGCAAAAATTTCCTGATTGAGACTCATTCTCTTCCTGAGATTCCGCTTGGTATAATTCAGATTGTACATTGGAATTTGGTTGGTTTTCCTGATATTCAGCATGATATAATTCTTCGGATCTAAAAGAAGGATTTTGCTGACGTGGTTGAAATCTATTTTGTTGATAATTATTTCTGTAAGAGAAATTGGTTGGTGTACGAGAAGTTACAGACATTGGTTGGGGTTGATTTTCTGGAACCCTACCTGTGGGTTTAAAAACATTCCTTGGTGGACCAAATGTTTGTTTATTAGTTGGAAAGTGTTGCTTTATTGGTCTTGATTGAATATTCATAGGTTGAGAAGGAAAATTTCTTACTCCGTAATTTGATTGAGGGTTATAATTACCGACAAAAGGATTGTATTGATTGTAACGTGGTGTAATCGGGGCACCACTTCTGAAATTTGGTCTGTAACTTTGTTGGCGGTTAAAATTATTTGTATGATTAGGTACAAATTGATTTTGTCGCCTATTTTGATTAAAATTTTGATTTTCCCTGTGAGTATTCTCCTGAGAGAAGTTTAATTGTTTTTGATTATACATAAAATTTTCTTCTTCGATTACTATGCTCATGGCGTTTTCGAGACTAATGGGATTCCTTAATCTGACTATATCCTGAACTCTACCAGTCAGTCCGCGAATAAATGTGGTTAATGATAAGGCCTTATAATTATTAATATATTGTCTTTTCTGTTCATTGGTTTGATTGGACGCATTGACTTTAGAAATTATCAAGCTGGTAATGTCCTGAATTCGAGAACCGAAATTTTGAAATGATTCGCTTCTAAATGGTCTTAATATTAACAAATCTTGAGCTAAATTTTCCAAATTTCACTTATCCCCAAAAGTTAGTCGAAGAGTTTCCTTCACTTGTGCCCACGTATTTAACTCTGTTCTATTTCCTACCAAAATCAAAGCTCGATCAGTCAATTTCCCAATAATCGCCCGTAACAAAAATGTATTGATTGCATTACCCGGTTCTGCAAAATTATAATACTGTTCAACAAGGTGATCACACCCAGAAATGAACACCTCAAGTGTTTCCGCACTGCCCGAATAATTTGGAATAATATCGATAGTTAATCTAAGTAATTGATAGTTTAATGCCATATTTGGATTTAAATGAAACTGTTCGTTAAATTGATCAATTATTTCGTCAAGTTCTTGTTCATTCATAGAGTACTAATTAGTTCAACTAATATTGGTTAAAAAAAAGGAATACAAAATAATAGGAAGTTCAAATGAAACTTGTACTCACTGATTTATAGTTGATCCAAGTCCAAAGTATTCCAGTTGAAATGATTTTCAATGTTGTTGAAACCACTGATTTGTAGTTGATTTCACTAACTGTTCTTAACGTTTAACGATTAGAACCGAAATATATTTTGCGAAATATACACGTTTATCCTACCGACTGCGCCAGTTTTCTATTTGAATCGCAAATAGATATTTTTAAAAATAAAATTATTTGTTTATTTTATTTGAACAAGATTCATAAATACGAACAATATTTAATACGATTGTAATACTTTTTAATTGAATATAATAATATATGTTTATATGAGCCAAAGTAAATCTTAACTAACTATTATTATTAGATTAACAATAATATATAATATCTTAGAACAAAGGGATCACTAATTAAAACAATAGTCTTTGTTAGTTATCAATATCGGTAGACACTAGGTGTACAATATTTAATGTTGAATCGGCAGATCCCATCATATAATTTGCAGTACCTTTTTTCGATTTATGCGCTAAACTGCGCAAGTGTCCAATATATTTATTTCTATTGTCAAAATAAATATCGCACACATCACAATATCCAGCAGCTGAAACAAAATTAAATTATTTTAAAATATAAAATTAAAAAAACTTACCACTAGTAGAGGGTTGTTCCAATCTAGCACGTTTATTGGCCGTTTCATTGTGTTTATTCCAATCTGATGAATTGGCAAAAACACTTCCACATTTTTCACACAAAATACTATTTTTGGAACAATTCCCTAAACGATGCCATTTCAAATTATCCTTTCGTGTAAAGGACTTCGCGCAAACTTCGCAAGTGAACATTTTTTTTCGATTTCGTTATTGTACGGTTAAACAAAAACTAATTATTTTTTGTAAATTTGTATGATTTTATGCATTAATTAGCAATGTCAACAATAAAAATAATTTACTTCTTAAGTAACTGGATCTGATGATTTTATCTAATTACATAATTTTATATGTAAAAAGTTCATCTTATTCTATAACATAGACAAAGAAATAAAATACATTACGTTTTCTTTTCTTTTTTATAATCATTATTTATTTTTCTAACATTGATAAAATATATTCATATAAAACATTAGAATTATTAACACTACAAATACATTTATTATTAAAACTATGATTTGTGCAAATCGGTACAATTTTTGTAGGATTAAGACATATTTTATCATTTTCTAAATTAATAATTTCAGGTGGATTCATCGTAATTTGATGTAACAGTTTTCGAAGAAATTTTTCCTTAACATTTCCTTTCACATATATTCTATCTACATTCGATTCTATAATGTGTTTATTCAAAATGGCAACCAATTGATCCAATTCGACCACACCACTGTTATAGGCAATACAATGATGATTGTAAACCAAATATCGCACTTGTTTCTGTTCATCATTACTTAAACTATTAAATGATACATTTGGTTTAAACAAATAAGTTGATATATTTGTTCCATCGTGTATTGTCAATTCTTTGGCTATTAAATTAGAATTTATAATAAATCCCTGCACATCAATTACGACAAACTTCATCGTCTTCACAGCTCTAATATTAAACTAATAATAATTCAATAAAAACTTAAATTTATATAATTTTTTTCACCATTCCACTTAGTGGTGTATATTCTAGAACATTATCGTGGATAATCAAACAATATGCTTTGGTTTTATCTGGAAATGAAAAATTACTTAAAATCTCCAACTTCACATCGACTGTAGAAGATTTTAATGCATCAGATTGCTTTGAACAATCCATTACAAACAAACATCTCAATTTAAACTGTGTATAATTTAATAGTGGTTCCGTATGATTAATATTATAGAAATTTTTCCGGAAATCTATATACATTTGATAAAGTTTGGTGTATGCCATTTTTTCAAAATTCATTTTTTAACGATTCATAGGGATAACATTCTGAATTCAAATGTACCCTCAAATCAACTAAATTAAGATGATTAAAATATGTTACATCTTTGGTAGCATTATCTTTTAAATCAGTATGGAATGGCAACAATAACGTATCTAGGTTTTTCCAAATTAGTACTAGTTTTAACCGACCATATTTCCTTATCAGTTTTTCTTAAAGCCGGCAATTCATGCAGTTCCCACTGCCTAAAGGGAATTTTGATAGGGATATTCTTACCAATATGTTTCAACATTTCTAATTTTACAACATCGTTGGGATAGACGTGTTTAACTTCTAATTCAATATTGGATATAGTTATGTTTGCTCGCTTTACACCACTAGCTTTATAACAATTCAAATCAGTTCGAGAACGTACCAATCTGATTTTATGACGACCTATGATAACTCGTGCATAATCTTGAAATACACCTGTTGCGAGATGAATGATGAGAGTCTAGTTCTATGTATTTTGTTAGTTGTTATGGATACATAATGTAATTTGTTATTAGTAGGCTACAATTTTCGTTACTGAAACAAGGAGGCCATGAGGAAAAAATAGTATATATAGGGGTGTCGTTTTTGTACCCGACAGTATTCATTTTGACTTCGATACGAACACATCAACATTTTCAATAAATAAGGTTGGAAAATACGTTTGCTGGTTTTCTTCCACAATCAATTGTCAAATAGATAATAATTGTCCTGACGTGGAAATTATTTGAAAGAGAGCTGATAAGCAATAACATTGGTCCTTCGAGCCGGATATCTGGCACTATAGAAAAACTGTTCTGGAAAACATGGATGAAACCAACCAGCAAGATGCCAAACTTCGAAAAAGTACTCGCAAGTCGAGAGGACGACCACCGATGCGGTTCGAATTTGAAAATAATGAAGTTGACAGATTTGACAATTCTAATAAAAAGGAGGAATTCAAAGGTACTGAATCGCATGCTACAGTTGATATAGAAGAAAGTATGAAGAGTGATAGACGAATCATAAACAACGACCAAGGTAATGTTTCGGTTATTTCATGTATGTCAAAAAGCTCTGCAAAGTCGCTACAAATAAAAAAATCGAATCTTACGTTCAATTGTAAATTAAATGAAATTAAAGAAAAGGAAAGAATTTTTAAATTGCAACAAGCGGAATTAAGTATGATTCGAAAGAAAGAAGAAAATAAATTAATTCTTTCTTTAAAACAAAAGGAGTTAGCTTTAATGTCTGCAGAAGATAAACCGAATCACACTTTAGAATTAGAAATAGAAGGAAATAAATTAGATCTAAAAAATTACGAAGAAGAAACAAGTTTTGAAATGACCAAAATTAATAATGAAATAGAAAAGCTTAAAGGTATGAAAGAATTACTTATGGAAGAAAAAGATTTAGTTGAGCTACAGATTGAGGAACAATTTGATAATAATGTAGAAATTATAAATACACAGAAGAAGTCTCATGTAGAAAATTGGGTAAAAGACTCAGCTAATAGAGTTGATAAAGGATCTAATCTTGATTTAGATGAAAATTGTAGTACATCAGATTTAAAATCCGAAAAAGAATGTGAAAAGAATTATGCAATAGAAGAAGCATTAATATTACAAAGTAAAGTCCTTCAAGAATTATTAATTAATAGTAACAAAGGTTCATCGCCAAATGAAAAATTAATTGCTAGACATACACATGGAAAAGATCTCCCATATTTTAGTGGTAAACCAGAAGAATGGCCACAATTCATCAGTGATTATAAAAGAACCACTGATGTTTGCGGATTTTCGGATGCTGAAAATATGTCTCGTCTCAGAAATTGTTTAAAAGGTGAAGCAGCTAAAGAGGTACAGTACTTGATGGTTTCTCCTGAAAACGTGCGAGAGATTATTGAAATTTTAGAAATACGTTTTGGTCAAGTAGAGCATATTATAGAAGCAATGATTTTAAAAGTTCAAAAGATACCTGCAGTTAAAGAAGAAAGATTCGAGACATTTATTGATTTTGGAACTGCAGTTATGAATTTAACTAGTACAATTAAATCTTTAAATTGCAAACACCATTTGTGCAATCCACAGTTATTAAAGGATTTAGAAATGAAACTTCCTATAGCTAAAAAAATTGAATGGATTAGAAAAGTTGGATATAATAGTGAAGAACGAAATTTAGAAAAATTTAGCGAATGGATCAAAGAAGAAAGAAAAATAGTTTGTCAACTATTTCCGCCTAAAATCTTTAATGAAACTGGAAATTATTATAATCAATTTAGAAGTGGACGAGGAGAGAATAATTACAGTCAATTTAGAAATGGACGAGGTGATAAAAGTAAAGAAATTGTCTTTGTTAATTCACATAAAAATGGTACCGAGAAAAACTTTGGAAAGTGTTATTATTGTAATTTGAAAGGGCACTGGATTACAGATTGTAAAAAATTCTCTTTGGTTCCAATAGAGAAACGATGGAAAGAAGTAGCTGATAAAAAACTTTGTTATTCATGTTTGTTACCTGGTCATAGGATCAAAGATTGTCAACGCAAAGTCCAGTGTAAACACGAAGATTGCACTAAACTGCACCATAAACTTCTTCACAATATAGTTGTTGACAAAGGTTACTCTGAGAGTCAACTAAATCGAACTAAGAATTCTGATAGGTTTATAAATGGTACGAAAGATTTGATTGAGGAAACTGTTTTACATACAGAGATTAATCAATGTGACACTATTATGGAAATGGTGCCAGTTTTAGTAAAAGGTTCTAAAGGGGAAGAAAAAGTATATGCTTTTATAGATAATGGATCATCAGTATCTTTAATTGAATCTGATCTGGCATCAAAGCTTGGCATTGATGGAAGAAATGTTCCATTTTGCATGTCAACATTAACGGCATATAAACATCATCCAAAGTCGAAAAAAGTTAGTTTTGATATTAGAGGAATTCACGGAGGTGCAAAAACATATCGAATGAAGGAAGTAAGAACAATTGACGAATTAGGTTTGGAATCATCATCTTTAGATATGAAAAAGTTAACAGAAAAATGGACATATTTAAAGGGAGTTCCTGTTGAATCATTTAAAAAAGTAAAGCCTAAATTACTATTAGGAATATCTCATTGTTATTTAACAACACCTTTGGAAAGTATAGGCAATTTTATGAATACGCCTATGGCTTTTAGATCAAGAATTGGATGGACAATTGGTGGGCCTCAAAGAAAATCTAATAATAAAATTGATACAGAATATTTCTATCATATATGTTCTCATGAACAATCTGATGATGACTTGCATCAACTTGTTAAAAATACTTTTACAATTGAAGATTTTGGTGTTAAAGTAATTGATGAGAAAATAAGATCAAAAGCGGATAAGAGAGCTATGATATTATTAGAAACTACTACAAAACGTTTAGAAGGTAAATCAAGATTTGAAACCGGATTACTTTGGAAAAATGAAAATACATACTTACCTGAAAGTAAAATGAATGCCATAAATCGACTTAGGTGTCAAGAGCGTAAAATGGACCGAGACCCAGAGTTTGCAAAGCAGTATATAGAAAAAATTAAAGAGTATCTTGAGAAAGGATTTATAAAGAAATTATCGAATAAGGAAATTGAAAATGATAAAGTTAAAACATCTTGGTATCTTCCCCATTTTGGAGTGATCAATCCAAATAAACCTGGTAAAATGAGACTTGTATTTGATGCAGCAGCAAAAAGTTTTGGAATTAGTCTTAATGATGTTCTTGATCAAGGTCCGGATTTGTGCAATTCTTTAATTAGTGTATTATGGAAATTTAGACAGTATAAAGTGGCTATTTGTGGAGACATTAAAGATATGTTCCACAGAGTTTATATTAGAGAACAAGATCAATCAGTCCAACGTTTTCTTTGGAGAGGAATGAAACGAGACGAAGAGCCTGATGTATATCAAATGATGGTAATGGTATTTGGTGCGACATGCTCTCCGACTTCGGCTCAGTATGTAAAGAATTTAAATGCAAAAGAATATTTAAATTTATATAAAGATGGTGCTAATGCAATAATTCAAAAAATGTATGTAGACGATTATCTGGATTCGAAAGAAAACGAAGAATCTGCAATTCAAATTATGAAAGATGTAATAAAAATTAATAGTTATGGAGGATTTCAAATTTGCAATTGGATCAGTAATTCAAAAAAAGTAATGGCTGCTTTACCTCCAGATTTTCGAGCAAAAGAAATTAAAGATTTTGATTTGGAAAAAATAAATATTCCACTCGGTAGAATACTTGGACTATGGTGGGATCCGGAAAATGATGTGTTTACTTTTAAATTGAATTTTCATAAAATTTCGAATGAAATTCTTAATGGAACGATAAGACCGACAAAGAGAGATGTTTTAAAAGTAATAATGTCTGTATATGATCCTTTAGGATTTTTAGCTCATTTAGTCGTGAAAGCTAAAGTTTTACTACAAGATGTTTGGAGAAGTGGAATTGGATGGGATGATGAATTGACGATAGAACAATATACAAAATGGAAATTATGGATTCATGAGTTGAAGTTTATTACTGAAGTAGCCATTCCAAGATGTTACTCACTACATATTCCGTTTTCAAAAAATATACAATTGCATGTGTTTTGTGATGCAAGTGAACAGGCATTTGCTTCAATTATTTTTTTGAGAGTAGAAACATTGGAGAAAGTAGATGTTTCAATTGTTGCAGTTATGGGAGTCAGATTATGTAAGGCAGTGAATTCTAGTCTTGAATTTCGTATAGATTCTACGCATTATTGGAGTGATTCTAGGACTGTGTTATATTGGCTGAGATCTGATGCTAGGCGATTCAAACAATTTGTTACTCATAGAATAGGGGAGGTTCTTGAATCTACTGATGTTTCTGAATGGCATTGGGTTCCAAGCAAGTTAAATGTAGCCGATGATGCCACAAGAAGTATGACTTCAGTTGATTTGAGCAAAAAAAGCAGATGGTTTGTTGGAGAAAGTTTTTTGTATCAAGAAAGATCGAAATGGCCTAAAGAGGAGATTAATAACAATCAAAAAATTGAAGATTTAGAATTAAAAATGGAAACTATAAATGTTATTAATGAAAATAATTGTTTATTGGATATATGTAGGTTTAGCAGTTGGTTACGATTAATTCGAGTAACAGCATGGATTATGAGGTTTTGTCAAAATTTGAAAATCAAGACAAGAATCAAGAAACGCAGATTTGAATTATCTACAGCGGAGATTTGTTTATCCGAAAAATATTGGATAAGGAAATCACAAATTGAAAGTTTTGAAGCGGAATTGACAACAATGAATACTGATAAAAAAGGTTTGAAATGGAATAATGAACTTCGTAAAATTACACCATATTTGGATAATGATGGAATTTTAAGAGTGAGAGGAAGAATTCAACACGCTCCTGGAATATCAGATGAAACAAAAAATCCGATTATTTTGCACCATAAAAATCGTTTTACAGAGCTTCTTGTTCAGCATTATCATATTCGAGCGGGACATCAAGGCAGAGCAACTGTTGCTAATGCTTTAAAGCAAATTTACTATATTGTTGGTTTGAGTGCTGCAGTGAAAAAAGGATTTGTAAATTGTCAAATATGCAAAAATAAAAAGGCAAAACCAATGACTGTTGAGATGTCAGATCTACCAACGGTTAGGATGGAATCTTTTATACGACCATTTACAAATGTTGGTTTAGATTATTTTGGACCTATGGAAGTAGCTATTGGTAGAAGACATGAAAAAAGATGGGGTGTATTATTTACATGTTTATCAACAAGGGCAATACATCTAGAAATAGCAAATTCCCTTAGTTCAGATTCTACAATAATGGCAATAAATAGAATGGGAAATCGTAGAGGCTATCCAAAAAATATTTATTGTGATAACGGGACAAATTTTCATGGAGCAGCAAATGAATTGCAATCTGCTATTGCCAAATTAGATCAAAATTATATTGAGAAGCATTTATCTTCAAAAGAAATACAGTGGCATTTTAATCCTCCTGCAGCTCCTCATATGGGGGGAAGTTGGGAACGACTTATTGGATCTGTAAAGAAAGTATTGCATCAAATTCTTAAAGAACGAGCACCTAAAGAAGAAATATTATCAACTTTTATGACTGAAGTTGAACAAATTGTTAATAACAGACCATTAACTAATGTATCTGTTGATCCATATGATCCTGTGAGTTTATGTCCAAATAATTTTCTGATTGGTTGGCAGATAGGGAGTTTGCATAGAAAATTTGAAGATGTGTCAAAATTAGGAAATTTTGATGATAACGATTTATTGTTAAGAAAGCAATGGAGGCATTCGCAAAGATTGGCAGATTATTTTTGGAACAGATGGGTTAAAGAATATTTGCCTAGTTTAGCTAGACGAGAAAAATGGCATAAAAAGACTGAAGCAATCAAAATGGGCGACATTGTTTTAATTGTTGATAATCAGGAACCAAGAAATCAGTGGCCAATAGGAAAAATTGTTGGGGTGTATCCAGGAAGAGATGGTCAAGTGCGTGTGGTAGATGTCAAAACAAAAAATGGAATATTTCGTCGACCATTAGTAAAAATATGCAAACTTGATGTTCGAGTAGTTATAGATGAAGAAGATGTAATTTCTTCATCAGGGGGAAGAATGTTGCGAGATGAATGATGAGAGTCTAGTTCTATGTATTTTGTTAGTTGTTATGGATACATAATGTAATTTGTTATTAGTAGGCTACAATTTTCGTTACTGAAACAAGGAGGCCATGAGGAAAAAATAGTATATATAGGGGTGTCGTTTTTGTACCCGACAGTATTCATTTTGACTTCGATACGAACACATCAACATTTTCAATAAATAAGGTTGGAAAATACGTTTGCTGGTTTTCTTCCACAATCAATTGTCAAATAGATAATAATTGTCCTGACGTGGAAATTATTTGAAAGAGAGCTGATAAGCAATAACAACACCCAAAATCCATTTTAATGGAATGCGAAATGTAAAAGTATTTACAACAAAGGTTGGTAGAATGGTTCCAGACAAATCCCATCCTGCACCAATCAAAGCTTGAGATTCATTCGTATTACACAATAAAATATTTTGCATTGTACTAACTGTTCCAGGATCTCGGACTTTATCTACTTCTCTACCATTTAATTCATAGCTGATTGATTCGAATAAGTATAAGCCATCATTATTGGTTAATATACACGTACCCTCGCCTACAGCCTCTTCTTTAAATTCACCTTCAATACAAAGATAAGCATCATACATTGCCATTAATACATGCTGTTGATTTATTGAAATCTCAATTTCGTCATTATTTTCAAACGATTTTGTGTGTGGGTGATATGTGTGAATTTCCGCGCGCACCACTGAATCATCGTAGTTTGGATCGTTGAATATTTCTAACTGTTCGGACATTATAACCCAAAGATTGTAAAAATTTAATATTTTCCACAGATAAAGTTGACTTATGTTGTGATAAAATTTGATGATTGAATGAACCATTAACGGATTTACGATCTTTTTTTTATAGAATTTTGTTTAAATATTAGACCCATATTTCTTCAATTCCAACCGTATAATAATATCCTCCCCTCTGAAATTGATATATTCCGAGTTTTGATTTAATAGTTTAAGTGTAATATTATCAATCAATTTTTGCTTAACAGGTAAATAAACCATATTATGGGGTTGCACGTCTATACTGTAGCCCGGATTGGATGATGGTGAAAATTCGTATAGTGTATGAGATTGCTGATTTCCGTAATAGGAACCGGACACAATGTTACATTCAACTCGTATGGTGTACACTTTAACAATGTTTACCGGTAAAGTGGATTCATGATATATATTAGCTCCTAAAAATTCAAGTCCAAATCCCAAAATTGATCCAATACTATCTTCAGATGTAAAGTCCACATCATAAGCACATTTAATTTCACACTTCAGGGTATTGTGATTGGGTTTTATGGATAAATATTTCTCAGGTTCATTTGTATTAGGATGCAGACATTTCTGTAGATATAATTCAATATCAGCTAATTCATAGGATCCCGTTGGAATTTCGATGAATTTTAAAACATCTGCACTATCATAATAATAAATTTTATTATTTATTCCTTCTTCAATATGTGGTATACTATTAAAAGTTTATAAGCCGATAAGAGCGAGTGCATAATTATACTTCTCATCCAGTTCAATGGGTGGATAAAAATTTGCTGACAGGAGGCTGCTCTGACCTTTCAATGTAAACGTTTGCGACATGACTCATAATTTTAATATTTCAATTTATTGTTATTAATTAAAAACTCCAAACATATGTGTCCACAATTATATGTATTATAACTTTGATAGTTTTCATGGTTATAGGAAATATTATTTGTCTCACCAAAATATTTAATCAATTCCAATGGCGGTCGTAAATTGCCAAAACTATCAAAATAAATTATGTTATTGTTACGTTTTTTATAAGCCACCCAATGTGTACCTTCATTATCAAAATCATCCAAATTTATTATAGCACTTTCATTTTTCAATGGTCCATTATTGGGTAGCCGGTTTCGCATATACACACCACGAAAATGTGGGATTTTATAATTTTTTGCGTATTTACAAATATCCAAATCAGTTAGAGCTCTTTGGGGGTAATTTTAAAGTTTTTTTTTTAATTTTTTTATCTCGTCTACATGCAAACCAAAGCCATTATTTCGCTTTTTCAAATACATTCCGGATCCATGTTTTCCCAATGCAATTGATTCCATTGCACAATTATGACGTTCGGCTTCAATCAGTTTCTTCTTACCATTTTGCACATCTTTGACAGTTTTTACAATAGACGCCGCACCTCCGCTCAGAGCTCTAAGTGTAGATAATCCGGCAAATAATGGTATAATAAATGGTAAAACTCCACCAGTTTTCGAAATTGGTATGATCCTAGGCGTTTCAATATTTTTTTGACCTCCTGCCCGCTTTACAGCCATGCGACCTGCATGCAGTGCCTTCTTTGAAACATCCAGTAAATTGCTACACCGATTTTCATTTTTTAAAGCATTTTTAATATTTTTCACTACAACACTTTGAAATCTTTTACATTTAATCTTTCTATTAGCCACCCCGATGCCAAATTTTTGTTTAAGCTTCATTGCATTTGTCACTAGCCAAGCCGCACTTTTTTCCCCAAAACTTTTTTTATTTATTGAATACGCAATATCGTGTTGTTTATAAGCCTTGTCCAATGGATTAATACCAAGATCACCACGAGCTAACCGTTTTTCTAATTTCGTACCCGGGCCACAATATTGATATCCTGGCAAATCAATCGGTAATTTATTTATATCAGTATTTACTACACCTGCACCCTTTGCTGTCTTCATTAAAAATAAAATAAAACAGTATAAAAACAAGTATTTTTAAAACAAGAGCTACAATTACCAATAATTAATTTGGACAATGAACAAGATGTTCAAATCCATAGACATGGTGCACTATTTCCTAATACAATAAGAGCAATAATAAGTGGACCTAGTGGCTGCGGTAAAACGAATGTGATGATGAGTTTATTGTTTAATTCAAATGGTTTGAGATTTGAAAATATCTATATTTATTCTGTATCAGCCCAAATATAGACAGCTTGAAAGTGTGTTAAAGCAAGTGTCGGAAATTAAATATTTTCCATACAGTGACAATCAAGAAATTTTGGATCCATCCGAATCCATTCCAAATTCCATATTTATATTTGACGATGTATCATGTGATAAGCAAGATAAAATTCGAAACTATTTTTGCATGGGTCGTCATAAACTAGTGGATAGCTTCTATCTCTGTCAAACATATTCAAGAATACCTAAACAATTAATACGTGATAATGCTAACACTATAGTACTATTTAAACAAGATGAAAAAAATTTAAAACATGCATACGACGATCATGTAAACACGGATATGTCATTTGATATGTTTAAAAAAATATGCGGCGAGTGCTGGAAAGATAAGCATGGTATAATTGTTATAGTAAAAGATTGTGAATTAATGGGTGGGCGATATAGAAAAGGATTTGATTCCTTTATTTTGTTATAAATTTGTATTTAAAATCGAGTGATCGGATATACTACTGGGCCGCCACACCGATGATTATCGATGTGATCGATCTATGCAGGTCTGACCGATCAATGCAGATCTCACCGATCAATGCAGGTCTTACTGATCAATGCAGGTCTCACCGATCAATAAAGGTGTGATCGATAAAAATAATAGGTTAGGTTAGGTTATCTACATATTCGATTAATACATCTAATAGAAATAAATCAATATTTGGTAGTAACTCTAACTGATAAATTGTGCTATTGGGACTTATTCCGATTGCATCAGGTTATAAAATAAAGCTGATAAAAACTGTACCTGTTTTATACAGATACAGATTGCATCAGATATTAATGGATATGTCCAATCCAATTAAAATTGCAATTCTATTGGTTTATTGAATCAGTTCATTCTCAGTTGTACAACTACCCACATCGTGTTGTGTGTGTGTATGTATGTGGCGATCATAATGGCATCTAAAAATGAGGAACATATTAAAAAACAAATAATTGATGCATCTAATGTAATTAAACAAAAATATTTAGCTTTGAAATCGAATAGGAATGAATACGAAAATGATTTAAATAAGTTTTTTAAACCTATAATGGAACCATTACAAAAAATTTCAGAAAATAATAATTTAACATCGAAATATACTACAAGAGAATATGAAGAGATAAAAGGTAGAAAAAGAAAGGATAGTGTTGCTAAACCCGACATAGTTCCAATAAAACTTATTATGTACGACGGAAATCATGAGTCTGATACTTTAATGACAGAATTTAAGACCCAAGTCGATAAAGCAACTATTTCTACATATTTACATCAATATCCACCTATAGCTAGAGAATTTGTGCAAATGTATATATCTGGGGGTAAGCACTCACAGTTTGGTCGATTTGATAAAGTTAATGGTATAAAATTTGATACTGTAGATGATAAATGGACAATTGGTTCAAAAGAAATATATTTTGCAAAAAAATGATATAATTGTTATTGAAAATCAAAAGTTTCCTCGTACATGGGGCCTTTATGAACTATTATTTATGAAAAATCCTTTAAAGTATACGAAAACCGATCAAGAACATTATAATAAAATCGTAGAATTGACGAATGCTTATAGACGAAATTTTAATTCTAATAACCAAATTAAGGGAAGTAAATCTCATAACTATAGAAAACTAATTAAACCATTGTTAGTTAAAAAAATTAATAAGACGGGTGGTAAACTGAAAAAAATTAGTGACTTGATGTTACTCAATTCAAAACCGATAGAATACGTATATTGGAATGATATAAATGAAGTTGTTGATAGACTTAGACTGTTACTTGCATCTAAAGCAGCTGGAAATAATGCACATAATAATAAAATTATGTCAATTATTGAGGAACTAGTTGAAGAAAAAATTATATATTAAATTAAATAGTTTGCTTAAAAAATATTCATTGATAATATGAGTGTCAGCAAGTTCGGTTGTACATTTAATGTGGCTTCAAAAAATTCCAAAACAATTGTTATTCAATTTCCACGAAATAGTGAGGGAAATTATGATTTAGAAAATTGCAAGATATGTAATGTTGATACACCTACTCAACCATTGGATGTCACTAATAAGAAATATGTGGATGATTGTCTAGAAAATATTATTTCAAATTCAATTGAAGAGAAGTTAAAAAAACATACGGAAGAAATTGAAGAATTTGTGGATAAGTTGCTAAAACAATATCATACAACATTTATGAAATATGAGTAAAAAAGTGATTGTAAATGAATTACACAAACCAGCTCGTCATAATTTTAAGCAAAGACGAACTATTATCTTAGGTTTTGATGATTTATGGCAAGCAGATTTAGCCGAATTAACAAATTATTCATATCAGAACAATGGATTCAAATATATTTTTGTGGTTATAGATTGTTTCTCTAAATATGTATGAGCAGAACCATTGAAAACCAAATCCGCAGATGAAGTTACATATGCACTGAGGAAAGTCTTGAAAAATAGTGGTAAGCGTTTACCAAAAAATTTACAAACCGATCGAGGAAAGGAGTTTTTTAATAAACAGTTTGGAGGTTTATTGAGCAAATTTAAAATTAACCATTACAATAGTAGTCTAAGATCCAACCGTATTTGACCTACACCCATATGCTTAGAGCTTATAAATGATATTTTATAAAATTAAGTATGTTGGAAAACATTTTTCGATAGGGTCGCCTAAGAATTTCCTGAGCCGGGTATTTTTAATTAGCAATTAAAAAGTCGATTTTTAAAATTAATTGCGACTATTTGATATATGAAAAAATCATGTACTACTCGAAAGTACTATGTTTGTAGATGATGTTTTGGTTGGGTTGCCTATTTTTTACCTGAGCATACTATGGGGTTGCCAGGTATAAACAGTGTCAAGCGGCCAGAAGGGCCCTGCAACGAAACAGGAGAACACAGAGGGCTGGCACGGGTCTGCAGGAAGATCCACTAGTAGAGAGATACAAGAAGCTAAGAAAAGACCTAAAGCTAGTAATAACCAAAGCCAAGGAAAAATGCTGGGAAAACTTGATTGAAGAAGCAAACACAGATGTGTGGGGAAAGGCCTATAAAATACTAGCTAATAAGATAGGATATGCCGGACAAACTAAACTAACCCCAGAAACCAAAGCCAAATGGGCAAATAAGCTATTTCCAAAGGATCCCGTCAGGGTATGGCCTAGAGCTAAACTAACGGCGGAGGAAATCCCGCAATTCACTATCGAAGACATGAACAGAGCAAGTGCAAAACTGAAATTGAAGAAAGCGGCGGGACCCGACGGTATCCCTCCGGAAGTAGCAAAAGCATTGGCCATAAACCCGAAAACAGCGGAAACATGCCTAACAGTAATGAACAAAATATTAGTAGAGGGGGAAATACCTAGAGAATGGAAGAGGGGTAGACTGGTACTAGTTGAAAAGCCTAAAAAACCAGGCAACAAAGACGTAACCTACCGCCCCTGTGTATACTGAACACAATGGGAAAGCTGCTTGAACAGCTTATAGGGATCAGACTCAGAAGCGAGATCGAGGAAAAGGATATGCTATCGAAAAACCAATTCGGATTTAGAGAAGGCAAATCGACAGTACAAGCAATTGAAAAAATAGTAAACCTAGCCAGAGAGGCAGGTGCAAATCGACCAAAACCAAAATATGCAATCCTCATAACGCTCGACGTTATGCATTTCTGACAGGCAATGGCTGCTTTGGGGTGTACCTTAAAAGGATGAAAATGGCCACCACGGAAATGTGCATGTACTGTGGGAGGGTGGACAGCGCTGAGCACACAGTATTTACATGTGAAAGATGGGAGAACGAAAGGAGAAACCTAATGGACAAGGCGGGACCTTCAATCAACCCGGACAATATCATAGAATATATGCTAGCTGACCAGCCTAACTGGGATGTGGCAAACGAAACAATTGGTAGTATCCTACGAAACAAGGAAGCAGATGAGCGGGAAGAAAAAAGAAGAAGAAATCTTATGGAGAACGAAGAAAACTAGGAAGACAACCCAGATACCAGCGAAGTAATACCGAAAGGTGGTTCCACTGGCATCGAAGATGGGAAAGGAGATGGTGGTTTAGTACGGTATATCCCCTAGGGGAAGAGTCCTACACTCTCTCGCAGACAAGCGAGGGGCAGGCTATAAAAGCTTCCACCATCTATAAAAAAAAAAGGTATAAACAGGTAATCACAATTAGTAATATGTGACAATATGCTTAATCAATAAATTTGATATCAAATTAAAGATAATTTTATTCCAAACACAATGGTATAGGGTTGCCTAAAGAAAACTTCAGCTAAAGTACGGTTGCCAAGTTTTAAAAATCTAAATATTCGTGCGTAGGAGAATGTGCGACAGTGAGGTCCGAGCAAGCTATACCGTGAGATAGAAAAGGACGGGACATTGAGGTACATATTATTGCTGTACTGGTATTTGAATAATTACGTTAGTTGATTAATTAAGTTCCTATTGGTTCATTCTTATTTATAAAAGTTAAAAAATAAAAAATACTATATATTTATATAAATATTAGAAAATAAAAAAACATGAAATGAGGAAAAAATTAATTTTTTATTTATATATAATACAAATTCAAAAAAATGTGATGTTGCAATTAATAACATTCTTCGCAGTCTGACTCATCGCTACCAACATTTACATTTTCAATCTCGGCCAAATCATCATCATTTTCTTCTTCCGTCATTTCTATAATATCTTTCACTGCTAGTGGCGTTTTGTTCCCAATAAATCCTCTTGGTTTCAAATAATCATCCAAAAACCAACCGCAATTTTCAGGTTTCAATTTAATGCACTCCGGTTCTGTTGCATTCAGCCACATGGAGTTTACAAAAATAGTGCGTAAAATGTTTTGTTGTAGCGACATCCAGCATGGTGGTATTGTGTTAGAATCATAACCTTTTATTTTTTAAAAAATTGTTCTTGGTTTTCTTTTGCAGAGTAATTTTTCAAAAATATTCGGTATCTTGCATCGTTTACCATGGTACAATGCTTTATGCCATACATACTAGCAGTAAACTCTTGCACAGCGTTCATTTTTTCGTTGATGAAAATATCTGCCTCATCAATTAATGACGCAAAAACTGTTTGGTACTTTTCATTTTTCGCAAATATTTTGAAAGGGTTGACTTTTCCTTTATTATAGAATGCTGCAGTATAATTACTGCCTGTCAATGCATGAAAAGCAGGTAGACTTCGGCATAATTTTGATCTTAATTTCAATGCCAGATCAGTGCAATTGATACAATCAAGGTGTTGGCTAGTTATATATTAGCATAATATATTTTCTCACACTAAATTACTTGAAGAAGCAGAATTCGATTCCGATGGAATCTTATTGCATTTTCTGATATGTTGATGTTATGTATTTTTATTTTACCTCATAGTTATGAGAATATTATTTTTCAGTCTAAGATTTGCTGTCCTATAGATAACTTGTAATTTTAAATCTTAATAAAACTTTTTAAAAAGAAGTTATTTGAAACGAAATATATTTTTGGCGCAGTCGGTAGGATATAGCGTGTTGCTCATATCGGTTTTGGTTGACACAAGTGCCATTAACTAATTGTGCAATTCGATATTAATCGTTAAACGCTTTTCCGAACAATTGTATGGTGAAACGGGAATCGGACTGACCAACTAGTGTCCCGAAAGAAGTGAACCACAATTCAACACCTCCAGACAGCACTAGACTCCCTTTGGAAATCCACCAGCGGTCTCAAGACAAGAGTGTGTGAGTACAAGGCATTTCTTTAAACCAATCCTAATATTAATTAATGCTAATATCAAAAAGTATACTCCATTTTTAACTAAATTAATATTGGATAATTGAATAATTATAGAATTGAAAATAAATGATATGTTGAATTACATTTAATTATTTTATGAATGACGCAATAGAAGAGTTAGCTGCAAATTTAGAGTTAGCATTAAATTTTGAAGAAAGAGAACCTATAAATATAGAAATGGCAGTAAATTACCACTTGTTAAGATTAACTATTGACACGGTCCCAAATTATTCTGGGGACCCTTATACATTAGAAATTTTTATAAACAGTTGCGATAACCTAGTTGAGCAATATAGTAATAGGCAACAAAGAGCAGATCCTATTAATACATTTTTATTAAAAGCAGTAATCGCTAAACTGACAGGTAGAGCCTTGATATTGTTAGGAAATCGAACTGAGTTACAGACATGGAATCAGATCAAAGAAACATTACGTTTAACATTTGGCGATAAGAGAAATCTAGAATGTTTAGCTCAAGACTTGTTAATTTTGAAATCATTTCGGAATGAATCACCGCAAAATTTCGGCGCTAGAATCCAAGATATTCGTAGTCTTATTATTTCTAAAGTAAATGCAAGTGATGCCCTTGATCAACAACAAAAGGAGCATTATATTTTAAACTACAATAATTTAGCATTGACCACCTTTATAAGAGGACTCTTTGGTAGAGTGCAGGATATCGTTAGGCTAAGAAACCCAGCGACTTTAGAAAACGCTATAGCTATAGTTATAGAGGAGGAAAATTTTATGTATGGACAGAAACAAATAACTTTTTCGCAATCAAGTAATAATGTTCGCTCATACAATTCAGATAGAAACACCCCTCGTAATAATGTACACAGAAATAGCGAGAACACCTCCCCAAATAATTTTCAACCAAATTCTCAAATTGGCGGTGCTTATTCTCCAAGATACAATCAGTATAGACCCCTTTACTACAATCAGAATCAACCATCAAATTACGCCATAAGAAATCAGTTTCCTTCGCCGCCCATAAATATACAACCTCGTCCGCCTAGACACAATCACTTTCCCACTAACCGTCAAACATTTGGTCCTCCTAGAAATGTTTTCAGACCCACTGGCAGAACACCAAATAATAGACCAGAACCTATGTCAACAGTATCACGAAATCCAGCGAGTACTGTTAACCGTAGCAGTCAAAATTTTGTCCCAAACAATCAATATAATCAAAAATTTCAACAATCAACCCCTAGATATACCGTTGAAGAACTAAATTATACAGAGGAAATAAATAATGAAGCTGAGGAAAATTTTCATGTGCCAGGGCCAAGCAACCTAAAACCGTAATCGAACTAAACAACCTTATAAGCAAAAATGACTTACCATACATCGAAATAAAATACCCACCAATGAAATTACTAATTGATACGGGATCAGCTATTTCAATTATAAAACCTTCTATTATAGAACGATATTTTCCGCATACTATTTATCATGATCCTTTTACTATTAGAACGTGTTTAGGACAAAAAGAATTTAGATTCAGAGCCAATGTCCCGATCCTTAAAGAATTTAGAATAAACAGCTTATTAGAAGTTCATCTTTTTGACTTCCACGAATTCTTTGATGGAATTATAGGATTTGACAGTATCAAGAGCCTCGGATTTGGAATTGATTTTGCAACTAATAGATTAATTAATAATAATATAGAAATTCCTCTACAGTACCGAAAATCGAATATAAATTTTGAAAAAATTATTAAATTAGGTCCCAATGAAATCTTACAAACAAAAATACCAGTTACAATCAATGAAGGCGAAATTATTGTTCCTGAAAATAATCTTCATGGAATAATTATCCATGAAACTTTAACAACAGCTCAAAATGGCGAAGCTCTAATTGAAATACATAATCCTACAAATACGTATAAAAACATTCGAATTTTAAAACCTTTAGTAGTAAGTAAATTAAATTCAGATGAATTTGCGCTTTTAAACATAAACATTTCACCAAATTACTACGATAACTCTAATAAAAGAAATATTACCAATTTGATCGATACTAATCATATGAATGCAGAAGAAAAACAACAAATTTTAAAATTGTGCAATGAATTTAGTAGTATATTTTATGACGAGTCAAAAGACCAATTAAGCTTCACAAACAAAGTTAAACATGAAATTAAAACTAAAGACGAACTCCCAGTATATACAAAATCGTATAGGTACCCTTTCATTCACAAAGAAGAGGTGCAGAGGCAAATAAATAAAATGTTGGAAGACGAAATTATTAGACCCAGCGCTAGCCCTTGGTCCTCCCCAATTTGGGTTGTACCAAAAAAGTTAGATAATAGCGGAAAACAAAAGTGGAGAATCGTAGTAGACTACCGAAAAGTAAACGAGAAAACGATTGACGACAGATATCCTCTACCCAATATAACAGATATATTGGACAAGTTAGGAAGATGTCAGTATTTTACAACAGTCGACCTCGCTTCCGGGTTTCATCAAATTGAAATGTCACCGGAAAGCATAGAGAAAACGGTATTTAATGTAGAAAATGGCCATTACGAGTATGTAAGAATGCCATTTGGTTTGAAAAACGCCCCCCCGCAACCTTCCAACGCGTAATGGACAATGTTTTAAAAGAATTACAAAACAAAGTTTGTCTCGTATATATGGATGACATAATCATTTTTTCAACTTCTCTTCAAGAACACATTTCAAACTTAAGATTAGTATTTCAAAAATTAGCTGAAGCGCAACTAAAAATACAACCAGACAAATCCAATTTCTTGCGTAAAGAAGTAGAGTTTTTAGGACACGTAGTTACTCCAGAAGGCGTACTACCAAACCCTCGTAAATTTGAAGCCATAAAGAAATTCCCACTTCCTAAAACGGTAAAAGAAATCAAATCATTTTTAGGTCTTGTCGGATACTATAGAAAATTTATCAAAAATTTTTCGAAAATTACTAAGCCATTTACTCAATGCCTTAAGAAAGGAGAAAAAATTGTTCATAATAGTGAATTTATTAAAACGTTTAATTTATGCAAAGATATCTTGACTAATTCACCTATACTTCAGTATCCCGATTTAGAAAAACCATTTATTCTTACCACAGACGCTTCAAACGTAGCATTAGGTGCGGTATTATCCCAAGGTCCAATAGGAAATGATTTACCCGTAGCTTATGCATCCCGAACATTGAATCCTGCGGAAATGAATTATCCAACCATCGAAAAGGAATTGCTTGCTATCATTTGGGCAACGCAATACTTTAGGCCATACTTATTTGGAAGAAAATTTAAAATTATAACAGATCACAAGCCATTAGAATGGTTAGCAAGTTTGAAAATTCAAAATTCGCGATTAGTTAGATGGAGATTAAAACTTGAAGAATTTGATTATAAAATCGAATATAAGAAAGGTAAATTAAATACGAACGCTGATGCCCTTTCCAGAATAGAACTTAACGCACTCGAAACACAATCAAATACAGCAGATCCTGGAGAAATTGATATAGACATTGAACAATATCTATTGAATGAAAATTCAGACCATATCGATATATCAGAAAGTGATTTAGATCAATACTTAAAATCCTTACCAAGTAAGGACAAAATTCAAATAATATCAGATATACAAATTAAGGGTCCAAATAACGATACAGAGTTAAAAACCAATCATACATCAATAGAAGATCCAATAATGTCAATGAAAATATCAGAACGTTGCGTTAACCAATATAATAATCAAATTCTAGTTGATACTAATAAAATTGTTAAAAATATGAGAGTGGAAATAACAAAGCCATTTATTTAATACCAAAAATAGATTAACTATTACATTCCCCGAAGAAAACATTGAAGACAATATAATATAAACTTTTTAAAGAATATATTGATCCTAAAACGCCTTATTGTATTCATTTTAAAAATATAGAAATAGTATCTATATTCAGTAACACTATTAGGAGAATCTTTAAAAATAATGCATTTAATATAATCCAAAGTACCAATTTTGTCGATGATGTAGAAAATGTAAATGATAGAAATGAAAGAATTAAATTTCAACATGAAACCAAATCAGTTCATAGAGGAATCAATGAAACCGAATTAGCAATCAAAAGGAAATATTTTTGGCCATCAATGCATGATGATATTTGCAAATATATCAACAATTGCGAAATTTGTTTAAAATCAAAATACGAACGACACCCTCACGAAATAAAATACGAACTAACCGAAAATAGTAAAGCCCCTTTCGAACACATACACTTAGATACTTTCCAAATCAATAAAGAAAAATTTCTTACAATAATAGATACATTTTCGAGATATGGTCAAGCCTATTATATGGGATCCAATACAGTGATAAACGTAATTGATAATCTTATACTGTTTGCAACTCATCATGGTATTCCAAGAAAAATAACAACAGATCAAGGAGTAGAATTTAATAATTTTATGTTAAAAGACTTTTGCAATTTGTACAATATAAAATTACATTATACGTCTGTTGGAAATTCAAACGGCAATAGCCCTGTCGAACGAATGCATTCCAGTATAATAGAACATATTCGGTGTTTAAAAATTAAAAGTCACGAGAAGTCGGTAATTCAATTAATGCCTATCGCAATTCTAGGTTACAATAACTCAATACATTCGGTAACAAAATATACACCGTTCGAAATTCTAAACGGAACAAATTCGGTAAATAATCCCCTCGAAATGACCGAAGAAATGCTAATGAACGAATATATAATAGAATATAGAGAAAACGTTAAAGCAATTCATGAAATAGTTAAAAGGAATAATGGGGAAGCAAAAACAAAGCTAATCACCAAACTCAACACTGACCGAAAAGATTCCTCAATTTATGAAAAAAATAAACCAGTATATTTACAAACCAAACCCCGAAATAAACTATTACCCAAATTTTCAAAACATAAATTAACAAAGAATGACGAGATTCACGTTAAACTAGATAAGAAAACCGTTTATAAGAAATACCTTAAACCAACAAGAAATCTAACAAATCAAATTCCTGTTTCAGATAATAATGAAGTCATTCCTACTACTTCTGCTTATAAAAATCCTTCCAATTATTCATAGTAAAAAAATCTCAATAACACCCCTACCAGACGATACAGGTATCTTACCATTTAAGTTAGGTCAAGCTTTTATTATTAATTATAATCATGTATTACTACACTTTATAGACTTAGGCCCACTAATAGATAGTTTTAATACACTTAAGGAAACTAATATAAGGGTAATAAATAAAAACTTAGCTAATGAAGCAATAATAAATAAGTATTTAGAAAATAATTCTGAAATTCATATTATTACTAAAAACATAGAAAATAAGCTAGATAACATATTAAATTCTAATAACCACATAATACATAAGAGAGGACTCTTTAATATTGTAGGGTCAGCAAACAAATTTTTATTTGGTTCTTTAGATGCCAACGATGGGGAAAAAATTAATGAAATGATTTTAACGTTACAAAGAAATCAGGATAAAATAATTCAAAAAGCAAACGTACAGATTTCTCTATCGCAACATTTAGTTGACAACTTTAATGAAACCATAACCAAATTAAATCAAATAAAATTAATTAATGAATTCGAAATACTACAAAAAGATACGCAAAACCGCCTCAATTGGATTTATTTTCATGTACTGTTCTCCCAAATGGCTGCTAATTTAAGGCTTATCGATCAGTTTCTCGAACAAATAGAAAATGCTATTACTTTTGCAAAATTAGGAACATTGCATCCAGATATTATCTCAATCGGTGATTTAAAAGACATATTTAAATTATTAGGACATTTTCATGATGAAAATGAATTAATTCAAACAGATTTTTCAGACCTCTATTCTATAATTAAAACCGAATCACATTTGTTAAATACTAAACTGATATTTGCATTAAGTATTCCTATCGTTCACCCACATATATTAGACTACTATCACTTAATACCCATTCCAACAAATTTAAATCAAACACTTATACCACCCCTTCCTTACCTTGTACTCAACGAGAAGACATACCAATACCAAGAAAACGAGTGTCAGAAGCTATCAAAAAATTTCATATGCAACAAAGAAGAACACATAATTCAAGAAAGTTGTATTACTTCAATAATTCGAAATCAACCACCGTCTTGTTCATTCACCCTAATTGAAATCAATGAACCCATCATAGAAAAAGTCACATCAGACAACATCATTATTCTAACAAAAAGAAGAATACAAATTAAAGAAAAATGCAATGATGATGAAGTGCAATTTAAAACCATCATCGGAAATCAACTACTCGAATTACCAGCAAACTGCCAAATCGAGCTCAACGGAGAAAAAATTGCAAACTATGAAACAAAACATTTTGGTCGTCCTTTGTTTCTCCCAAAAATTAATGAAAATATTTCACTTCCAAAAACTTCACATAGAATAAAGATAGAAGAAGTTTCGCTGTCCAATCTTCATCAAATCCAGAAACAAATTAAATCACTACAGCCAATAACAGTCGAAAAATATCAGGAAACTTTCGATTGGTCCCGAATCACTACAATCAGTATTTTGATAGTCATATTTATTTAAAATCTATCAGAAGATCATCAAAATCAAACAGAACCACTCCGAGAAAACCAGAGTTGCCATCTCCGATGTCGATGCCAGTCTTGATGATGGAGGAGTTATATATTAGCATAATATATTTTCTCACACTAAATTACTTGAAGAAGCAGAATTCAATTCCGATGGAATCTTATTGCATTTTCTGATATGCTGATGTTATGTATTTTTATTTTACCTCATAGTTATGAGAATATTATTTTTCAGTCTAAGATTTGCTGTCCTATAGATAACTTGTAATTTTAAATCTTAATAAAAACTTTTTAAAAAGAAGTTATTTGAAACGAAATATATTTTTTACAGCCATACCAAACACTTGGTGCAAGCCGAGGCCTACGTTATTTACAGGACGTAATGTGGCAAATGTGACGTCACGAGCGGAGGCAAAGCTAATAATTTAAAACATTTATTTAAATTAACACTAAACGGAAAAAAAAAATTCTGATTTTTGAAATAGCTTATGTCGTCTATAAAGAACATTTGGACATACATTACATGTAGAAGAAATAGTTTGATGAATTTTAAATAATAGTTAAAAGTTGTAAAAACATGGTTTTTGATCTTTATGCGCTTCTCCTTCGAAAATGAAACGATGTAGCAAAAAATTATAGAAATATTTTTTATAAAGCATAAAATTTGCTACAGAATTTTAGTGAGACCTTCCATCTGTTCTTAGTGGTTTAGACAAGAAAGGCGTTTGAATAAGCGTTTATTTTTTTGAAAATGCGGACGTCAAGTCGCTTAAATTCAAAATTAATTAATACAGTAGATGTCAATTATTTAGAAAAATTGATGTGAAATAAACTAAACAAAAAGCTCCTCAGAATGCAAAAAACAATCCAAATTGAATAAGGTATTATAAATAAATGTGAAATAACAACGTTTACTCTAGTTAATTGTAACTTAAAATGTATTTTTATTAATAACAACATATGAATCAAGAATTACATGTATTAAATAAACATAAATTATATTTGCACCTTGCCCTCAGATCATTAATTGTAGTACCCTTCCAGGTGTACAAACTCACACATTTCCAACTAAAACTAAAATAAAATACTCTAGTTATGTATTGTTGGTGGTCTACATCTGCCCATGCATCATTCTTCATTCTTTCTTTGTGTGCCAAACTCACATGTTCATCTGCAAGTGTTTAAGCGAAAAACTATAAAAAATTGTATATTCTTACGTTAACATGGGTAAACATAAGCAAAGAAGCAGAAGCCGCTCTTCTTCAGTAGAGAAATTACGAAAAGAACTTCGCGAGTTTCGAAAATTATTCACGCAATCCAGAGGAGCGAATTCGGCCGATCAACAGAAGGACCGCTCCAGATCCCCTAGATCGCGATCCAGATCATCACCCTTACGCTCGCCACCGCGAGAGCATCGTTCAACAAGAAGCGAACCAGAAGAAACCAATTGTAAGTTTATGAAAGCATGGTTTTATTCGACATAACCTCACTTTGTGCAAAACAAGGTTAAGGGCGGACGTTCCCTAATTTTGTTGTTGCAAACACAGTTTAGGGGTCTTAAACTGTGTGCACAGGCAAACTAATTCGCCAGCACATACTGTTATGGCATACAGTCTGGGGGTCTCAGACTGTGATATTCTGACAGAATATCTGTATCGTATCCAAAACATAGTGTTGTTTTTGGAATATATTAGGGTTTCGTTAGGGGTCCTAACAAAACCTTTAAAAGAATATTATCAATATTCTTACAATGTTTATTGCCCTCAGCTCTCGATCAAGATGCTGGCGCAATAACGAGTGCTGGATTGGAAATTCCAATCGAGATTGAGCCGGAAACGTCTATTGTTACACAAGAGGTACTCAATCTATTAGGAGAGAATCCGATCCCGAAAGCCCAAAAGAAACGATGATTTTGGAAGAACTTTCAAAGCGATGGGCAAATATCCTGCGAAATGGGTTATCTACAACAGTCTTGAGGAACGTTGAGGATAAATATCCTGCTATGAAAAATTGCCAGTTGGCAAAAGCACCAAGGCTAAACGCAGAGGTCCGGGCTTCCTTAAAGGAGAGCACGATCAAACGCGACGACCGTCTGGCCGCATTACAAGCCCAAATCGGGGTTGGTCTTTCTGCTCTTGGGGGAGCATTAAGTTCTCTTATTGAAAAAGGAGGGGGCCGTGAAGACGAGTTACAAGTGATTGAAAAGGTTAGTGATGCTGCTAGAATTATGGCTGATTTTCATCATGGAAACTCAAAAACACGACGTGCCTTGATTTTGCAAGATTTGCATGATAAGGTTAGAGCAACCTTAAATGAGGCTCCATTAGATGGTTGGCTTTTCGGAAATAACTTGGGTGACCGTGTAACTCAGGCCAAGGCTCTGGAAAAATCGAGTTTAGAGCTAAAACCTCCTCCGGCTGCGAGCGTTAGTTCGAACAAGAGGGCAACAAATGCTAATGTTAAGTTGCCTTTAAACTACAAAAGTCCGGCTCGTCATCAGTCGAGGACACAATGGCAAGTCGGACGTCAAACAAATCAACAAACGTCGGTCCCCAAACAGAACTCAAGATACCAACATCGACAGAAGCAAATGTACAGGAAGAACTCCAGTCAACACAGGAGTCACAGCCCACACAGGAATCGGAAATACTAGAGGTAAGCGCCCTAGCGGGTAGACCGTCATATTTTGTGGAGGTCTGGAAGGCATTTACAGCTGATGATACTGTCTTGGAGGTGATTGATGGGTATAAAATACCGTTTAATCGGGAGGTTTCTCAAATAAACTCACCCCATGAACCCAAATGGTCAAAATCGGAAAAGCAACAAGTTCAGTTAGCAATCAATGACCTTTTACAAATGGGAGCTATTACTATATGTTCCCCGCAAGAGCGACAATTTATTTCTCAGATATTTCTAGTTCCAAAATCTGACGGTTCGAAGCGGTTAATACTTAACTTAAAATGTCTTAATCAATATATAAGTTCCCATCACTTTAAGCTAGAAGACAGGAAAGTGGCAGAAAAGCTCCTGTCAAAAGACTGCCTTTTAGCATCTTTGGATTTAAAAAACGCTTATCATCTAGTTTCAATAAATAAGGATCATCGTAAATACCTTAGGTTTGTTTTTGATAATATATTGTATGAGTACACTTGTCTACCCTTTGGTCTCTGCACAGCACCTTTGGTTTTTACCAAAATTATGAAGCCGGTGGTTTCTTACCTCAGGACAATTTTTTCTTAATAGGAAATTCTTATTCGGACTGTCTTACTAACGTTTTAGAAACCAAAAAGTTGTTACAGAAGCTGGGTTTTATTGTAAATGAAGAAAAAAGTCAACTCGTTCCCACCCACACATGTAAATTCCTGGGGTTTATCTTTGATTCTTCGGATATGCGGTTGCATTTACCCAAAGATAAACAGCAAAAAATCTCTCATTTAGTTCAAAAAATTGCAAGTACTAAGTGCTGTAAAATAAGAGACTTCGCCCACTTTATCAGATTACTAACTTCGGCTTGTCCCGCCGTTAATTACGGGTGGGCCCACACTAAAAAATTTGAAAGGGCAAAATTCCTAGCCTTGAGTAAATGTAACAATAATTACGACCGGGTGATGGAAATTCCGGATTGGCTTTCTCGAGAATTTCAGTGGTGGAAGCATAATTATTTCGGCTTATTGTCCTATCAGGCAATTCGTATTTGTTCTGGAAATATTCTCAGATGCCTCGTTGTCAGGCTGGGGTGCAGTAGTTGACAAAGAGAAAATTCATGGTTTCTGGAACGAGAGAGAAAAAAGCTATCACATTAACGCTCTCGAAATTCTTGCCGCCCTCTATGGGTTAAAATGTCTAGCGTCAAATTTATACGGGTGCGAAATCTTATTAAGAATAGACAATACTACTGCCATCTCCTATATTAACCGAATGGGAGGTGTGCAGTTTTCATTGCTAAACGAGTTGTCCAATAAAATCTGGGAATGGTGCGAAGAGAGGGAAATTTGGGTCTTCGCATCATATATAAGCTCGGCAGAAAACTTTGAAGCAGACGCCGAGTCCCGTCAATTAAAACCGGAGACAGAGTTTGAGCTAAACGACCTTGCGTTTAGAAAAATTTGTCATTGTTTTGGAAAATTTGATCTCGACCTTTTCGCAACTAGACATAATTCAAAATGCAACAAATTTATATCATGGCTTCCGGACCCAGAGGCTTGTTGGGTAGATGCTTTTACGGTAAATTGAAAAAATCTCAAGTTTTACGCTTTTCCGCCTTTCGCTTTAGTTACTAGAGTTCTGAGGAAGATCGTAACAGACCATCCTCAGGGTGTCGTGGTCGTGCCTTTTTGGACCGCCCAACCGTAGTTTCCATTGTTTATTTCAATGCTAACAAAGGAGCCAATTGTGTTCAAACCCGCTAATGATTTATTGCATTCTTTTGACAGACAACCCCATCCTCTATGGGCCAACCTTACCCTGGTAGCAGGTTTTTTATCAGGGAAGCCCTAATTAAAAGAAAAGTACCCGGGACGGCAGTAGACGTTCTCACAGCTTCTATTTCTACTTCAACACACAAACAATACGAATCTAGTTTCAAGAGGTGGTGGGTTTTTTGCAATGGAATTATTGACTTAGCTCTTGATATTACGGCAAACAGAGTACTAGAATTTTTAACAACCTTATTTGAAGGAGGTGCATCTTACGGAACTTAATTCTACAAGGTCCGCCTTGGCATTTTTATCTGATGAACCCTTGGGTCAAGATGGAAGTATTCATCGTTTTTTCAAAGGATTGTTTAAACTGAAACCTCCTGAACCTAGGTATAATAACACATGGGATCCCACTGTTGTCACAAGCATGTTGGCAGAATGGTACCCCAGCGTAATGCTACCAATCGAAAAACTATCGTTCAAACTAGTGTCGCTGATTGCTCTTGTAACCGCACATAGAGTTCAAACGCTACACTCTATTACCATCGATAATATTAGTCAAACACCCATAGGTTATGAGATAAAAATCCCGCAACTAATTAAGACGTCGAAAAGAAATAGACCTCAACCAGTATTGATCTTACCGATCTTTCCGGAAAGACCGGAGCTTTGTGTCGCTTCTACTCTTAAAACTTACCTCAATCGAACTCAGCATTTAAGAAACAAAAATACGAAGCGTCTATTTCTTGCTTGTCGAAAACCGTTCCACGAAGTATCACGACAAACTTTAAGTCACTGGATTAAGGACACTCTGCATACAGCAGGAATTGACACCAATATATATAAGGCGCACTCTACAAGGCATGCTGCTACGTCCCAAGCTAACCGGAAGGGTATCTCTTGGGATGTCATTAGAAGCACAGCTGGATGGACAGATTCATCTGATTGCTTTACCGTATTTTACAACAGACCCCTTTCTACTAAGGGAGCATTTGCTCGGGCCATCATAAATACGTAACTTATTACGATCCAAAGAATTGTTCAATTTTCAAATTTTAATAATAAATGTAACTTTTACTTATTATCTTCTCTTACTTTTCGAACACTGCACTGTCGCAATAGCTTTCAACAACTACAATTAATGATCTGAGGGCAAGGTGCAAATATAATCATAAGATCAAACGAACTTACCTAGTGAAGTTCGATCATGATTATATGTAGCACCTTGCACGAAGATCAGCCCCACCTCACCCTTACGGTAAATAAACCGCAAACCCTAAGGAATGCGACAGGCTTTAAAGAATGAAGAATGATGCATGGGCAGATGTAGACCAACAACAATACATAACTAGAGTATTTTATTTTAGTTTTAGTTGGAAATGTGTGAGTTTGTACACCTGGAAGGGTACTACAATTAATGATCTTCGTGCAAGGTGCTACATATAATCAAGATCGAACTTCACTAGGTAAGTTCGTTTGATCTTATGATAATAAATATTAAATAATTAAATAAATGTTAATTCGATTGCAGTTTTGAAATTTTATTTCTTGTCTTTTTAGAAATCTCAAAGGTATTATTTTTGATTTTGGAGTAATTATTTAACAAAATGTTTGCAAAATAATTCAATAATATTGTAATTCGTTTTGCTGAATCCATATGGCAATATCTGCAAAAATCTTCAGTGTCGATGAGATGTTTAAATTTCAAATTATTTCTTGCCAAAGTTATAAAAGACGCCTTGTGACAATGAAGATTTAAAAAATTATTTTCATATCTTTCAGATATGATTATTTTAAACAAAGCATATGTTTCTGCAAGAACATTTATTAAATGATCTGAAGGTACCTTTAAGCCTCCCCTATCAATTACTGTTAAATAATCTAATTCTGAACGAGTTGCTTGTAAATCTTTGTTTGTAATTATTGATGCTTTACAGTTTGTACATGAAATTTTGCTAGCAGTTGCTTTTTTTCCTACATATCCACCAATATAAATTAAAACTGAAATGTCGTTCTCACTCAATAAAACATTTTCTGTATTTATATCATTGAATTTAGTTAAATCACCATCAGTACGATCAACAACTGCGTCTGCTTCGCATCGTAATGAAATTTCTTTTAGTTGAAATTCACCATAAATAGATGATTTCAGCATTAATAAACTTAATAATTTTAGTTTTCGTTCAGATTCCAAAACTTGCTGCACACTTATATGGTAGTTTCCTCCAGACATTTCTCGGTACTGACCAAATCTAGCTTCAAGATCATCTGTTTGAAATTTGCCCAATAGTACATATTTAAATCTAAGCTTGTTCAACAGATATTTACATAAATCAATCATTGACTTAACTGTATGCTTTAATGCAAAGTGGGTTTCATTAGTTAATTTTCCATGACGCTTTGGAAAGATTTTTAAATCATTCCAAGTATCTAACCAATTTGAAAAGTTATTTAAAAATAGTATATTATCATCATCCATGCTGCGTATTGGCTCTCGATATTTATCTCTTTTTGCAATCCCCAAAATAGTTGTTTTACAATTTACACAATTCCACCAATCTAGAATTTTTGATAGGAATAAAATGGTACCTGCTGCTTTATCTCCAAAAGTTGTTTGAAGTGCTGCAATATTTTTTTCATCAAAAATTTTGAGACAAAGATTTACATTCTGCTTTTCAAGCGAAGAAGGAAACAAGGCTTTCATAGTTAAACTTGGTGCTTTTTTTATAATGTTATTTTCTTCTATATAGTATAATCGTTTTAAATCGCTTACACAGACCTCAAGAATTACATCGGACTTTTCATTTTTATTTAGGAAGTTTGGCACGTTAAAGGTTTGTCTTGCATCTTTTTGATTAAACCAGTTATTCCTTATACATTTAAGTAAGTGCAGGCTGTCAAATAATATAAATATTTGAGAAGATTGTTTAAATGGATTGATGAAGTAGGATTTTAAAATTTCATTGCATAATTTTTCAAAACATCTTCGATTTATTTTATTATGATCCGATATAGTTGTTACAATAATATATCCTACTTCTTTTAAAACTTTAAGAACAGTATTAATAAGTTCAAATAAATAATCACCTGTAATATTTTTTACCGGATACAAAGCAACTACGTCTTTATTGTTTGAAAGCAAAGATGATATCATAAAAGTTTGAATTGTTGCTGCTAAATTGGAACTGCCATTGGAGCAAATGCCTTCTATTTTCCCTCCTTTATAACTTATGTTAGCTTTTACATATATTTCGTCCAGTTGCAAATTCACAAACTTTTCTTCTTCTTTCAAAAGTTTCAATTTTTCTTTTAGATATGTGATATGTGAGTTTGTAATTTGAGATTTTTCAGTGCCTAACTTTTGAATCAAGGTTTGAAGATTGTTGAATAATACACCAACTTGTGTTACAGTGACTTTATTGTCGTTTAAGTTGAACAAAGTATTGAAAAGTAAAAGAACAGAAATTGTCGAACAGTACATGTGCGTCGTAGCAAAGTTGGTTAGAGAGTACATGTCGTCATCGTCTGCTTCTCGAATGTCATAGAACTGAACGCGCGCGAAATACGAAAAACAGTCAGAGGCGCGAAATACAAATATCGTCCGTTGGTATCTTGGTTTTCTTAACACTCTCACCTTTTGAGTGTTTCGTCGTCCAATCTTCAATCTGAAGGTCACGTCGTAATCGAACAAACGTCTCTTTTGGCAAGGCTTTTGTTAGTATATCAGCCAATTGATTAGAGGATGACACATATTGCACATCAATTTCACCGTTTTCGTACTTTTCTCTGATGAAGTGAAAACGGACTTCTATGTGTTTAGTTCATTTGTGAAATTCGGGATTTTTCACTAACTTGATTGCACCCTGGTTGTCGACATTGAGGATTGTAGGAGAACCATTTGATGCTCCTATGGATTCCATCAATCGGTTTAGCCAAATTAGTAGTAAGGGGATACTATAGGCAGACAGGGTACGGTCCCACTGGCGCCAGCTAACTCCGCCCCCTTTAGGACCGCCCCTATCTGAGCTACTGCCATTCTATCCCCGCCCCCAACTCCGCCTCATCCTCCGCCTCCGCCTTAGGTTCCGCTTTAGGTTCCGCCTCCGCCTTAGGTTCCGCTTTAGGTTCGGCCTCCGCTTTAGGTTCCGCCAAAGATTTTGCCTCCGCCTTAGGTTCGGCTCCACCTTAGGTTCCGCCTCTGCCTTAGGTTCCACCATTACCAGCACCTTAGGTTCCCAATTGGTGTTTGGGAGTCATTTTGTCGAGGGTAATAAAGTTTGTGAGACCACTCGATTGGTTCCTTATTGGAATCATCATTGTGGTTCTTGACCAATGAGGTGTGTTCTTTGGGAACCATTGTTCTTGCGAATAAGGATAGGTACGGGTAAAAAATAAAACAACTGAATATGTTGACATACAAATTTAATATATAATGTTAACTTAAACTCAAATTACATTTACATTTAAATTACATTTACATTTGTTATATAATAAAAATACATTTGATAATGAACAATGACAATAATTAGAATTATGAAACATACATTTCGGCTTAGAGTTAGGTAATTTAAAATTTGGTACATCAGTAAAATCTTCAAAATTAACAACATTTTTATTTTTAAATATTTGTTTAAGAAAATCATACTTTTGATTACCTTTTACAATTATGGTATCAGCATTTTTTGTAGTAAAATGTAACAGTTCTGATATCTTGTTGTAATCGATGTAACCGTCACTCCAACGGATTCCGTGGTAGTTTTTCTCCAACCAAATTGCTTGTTTTCTTTCATCGTCATTTAGCAGATTAAATTTTATAGGTGGTTTGAATATAAAATGTGCCACAGAATTACCATTAAAAACACTTACTTCTTTTGGAATAAAATTACATTTTTTATTATTAAATTTAACAAAGCCTTGCATATCAACATAAACTACTTTCATGATGTCTATTGAAAATATAAGTATAAATTTAAAAATTACTCCAATATATATAAAAATCATATAGATAATTGTAATAAAATCACTAAAATTAAAAATAATAAGTGAAAAAAACCTAAAACTAAAAATATTAAGTAAAAAAACTAAAAATAATAAGTAAAAAACTAAAATTTAAAATAATAAGTAAAAACTATGATGATAAAAAACTTAAATATTATGCTTTTAATCTTTTGTAACCATATGGATACGAATCGTAATTATCAGTACATTGTCTCTTCAAATACACGGGTTTTATAATTTTTGATTGTGATGTTATAGTTGCCACTCGAAATGGTTTGACGCGAACAATTTTGTTTGGAATGGTTAGGTTAATTTGATTTTTCACACATTTCTCACCGTTGATTCTACGTTGTTCTTCGGAAACCACTAAATGAGAGAAGGTGTTAAAGTTAATTGTTGATTGATTTCCGGAATTTAGAGATATCTGTAAAAAGAAAGAGAAAAAAATGTTACTTATTAGTAATAAACTAGAAATAAATAAAAAAAATTACCCCTTTAATTTTTAGAATAGTATTTAAAATTTTAATTCCATCTGTAACTTCGAATGCATATGATTTTGGACCACATGAATAAAATTTAGAAATGTATGCATTGGAGACATATGATTCTAATTCATTGGTCATCATACCAAGAAAATTACCAGTTTCAGGTAACCAATCACCAGATTTGTGTGTAAATATTATTGAATCAGTATCATAGTATAGTATTCTGTTAGATAAAGGTTTTAAGTATTTATAGAGATGAAGTCGTGCCAAACATGTTGTATATGCAGCGATGGGTACATTGACGCACTTATGAGGTACAGTCGTTTCACTAATTGATGAATAGGTAACCATAACCTTTTCTTCACAGATTAACAATGTAGAATGTATTTTCATACCAGGATTATGTAAATAATTTAATAATTGTTCATATGTATTGCAGAATTCAACTTGCGTGAAAATATCCCTCATTCCAAATTTTCCCCATAATGCAGTTAATTGTAATTTTGATACGGCACGTAGTCCTGGATTATATCCTATTTTTTGGGTATCCAGCATAACACCTTCCTTCACATAATATTCATTTAAATATTTTTGTTTCTCATGAATATCTTCCGTGTTAGACGGCCATCCAGATGTTTCTTGTTTCATTTTAAGAAATTTGTTTACATATTCAGTAAATAGTCCACCAGATTTTGTCTCATAATTGTATTGCTCAATGTCGTATTGCCAAAATTCGAAAGTTTTTAGTAATTTATATCCTTCTTTTAGAGAAACGATTATTTCATCTATTACCCATGTACCAGTCAACATTCGCTCTTCATCTTTATGATTACATGCGTTTATATTATGTGTAGCACATGTATAACATAATGTAAATATTAATTTTCCGTTTATTCTTAATGGTAACACTGGGATTCTTAAATTACGTGGTGGCAAAACAGAACATTTTATAATACCATTCAATTTATCATTTAATGTGGGACAATCTTCGCCTATGTAAATTTTTGGATGACCTATAGGATATTTACCGTACTTATTTATGTATGGATATAATGAACATACATCGTAATAAAATATTTTTTCATCATTTTCGCAAATATATAATGATTTAATAGTTTCTACGCGACCTCCATAAAATGCATCTCGCGGGTTTAATGGTCCAACCGGTAAATTTTGCGTATTAACAAATTTTTTTAGATCAGCATTATCTAGTAACATTTCATTAAATTTACATTCCCACATTTCTTCAAGTTGATATCCCGCTTTTCTATGCATCTCGATTTTATTTATTGTGTTTTCGTACCGAATTTCAAACGTATCATTATATTTTAATATTTCAACATCCCGATTATTTGGAAAGCAAGATTTGCAACCATGAAAAAAACAACCTTGAAATTCAAAAATTGTATTATTAGTTTCACAATACCCATCTACTTTACGGCCAAGAATTCGCCTTTCTTTACCATTTTCGGTAGAAATTATTCGTATATTTCTTGTATGTTCAATAAATTTGAGCCACAATAATGACTTAAACGAAAATTTATCACTTTTTCTATATCCACCATGTGGCATTATACCAATGGTATTTTGTATAAGATAATTTTGTCTAAATACGTACATGCAACTGCTTGCAATTGTAATGCATTTACGAAACACATCTACATTATTTTCATTTAAAAAAAGTTTTCTAAATTTTATACATGTGGATTTTAAAATGGTAACATCGTTTATACAATACTTAATTAACTCGTTTTTAAAATTAAAAGTGTAATTTGATTGATGTAAATTTTCATACCAAATATTGAAAGTTTTTTTTTTCATTTATTGACATTGATTCACAACCATAAAATTTCTTATCTGGTAAAGTTCCATTATATTCTAAATTTTCCATTTTATTAAAAAAATGAGGAAAGTATCCTTTTTCTAATCCATCAATATTGAAGGTTTTTGGTAACTTTGAAAGAGCCATTGGAAAATTTTTTAAAGAATCAATAAATTTAACACCCGATTGAAGTTCAATAAGTAAAATTTTATTACCATTCATTAAAACTTTTGGTATGTATTCTAACTCGTTCAATATATACTTTAAAATAAATTGACCATCGTATGATTTAAAATTATGTGCAAACACAATTACTTCTTTAAAAATTTGTCTTGGTAATTTACACAAATAGTCCATAAAATATTTTACAGGGTGATTTTGATAAAATATATGTTGACGTATACCACACATATTACATATATTTGTAACATCTTCAAAACACTTATAACAACATTGTTGTGCTACACATAGAATTGGTACATGTTCAAATAAATTGTTTTTTGTTTCATTTTTTATAGAAAATTCCTGCGTACATTCTAAATCAAAGAAAACATATAGTGTGTTATCTGAAAAAGAATGTCTGTTGATTTTAATTTTTTGCATGTAGCACAAATGATTTGAATCTACATGCTTTTTACAAATTTTACAAAAAATAAAATTGCATTTATGTCTATATTCACTATCTACTCTATAGACTTTTCTACATTCTTTACAATATTTGATACCCTCACAAATAGTTGTACCATTTGAAAAATATTTTTGGGTTATGTGTATACTGTAACATTCATCACCATAAAAATTTCGGTTACATAAATTACAAAAGACAATTTTATCGGAAGAATTGTGTTCTTTATAACATTTTGTACAAGCTATTAAACAACGATGACGACCGTGTTGATTATAACTTATGTTACAACTTCTACAATAATAACCAGTATTAGTAAAACCTGTAATTTTTGTAATTAAATTGTAATGATTAATTTCCTCCGAGTAAACAATATCGATGTGTTTAGCATTTACATTACTTGATTGACCTTTAAATAATATTACTTTTGATGTAATCCCTGAAAATACAGTTATTATAAATTGGTCTTTTAAATAATTTTGAAATTTTATAATGGTTTCCAAAGTTGCTCCATTTTCATTTATTTCGATTTCAGATTTTGTACATAAATCTAATGCACAAGATTTCTGTAAACTTTCATTTTTACGCATTTTAATGAATTTAATTTTATCGGTATGATTAGTAATACCTAGTACTAATGAACGAACAAAACATAAATTATCGGAATTTTGAACTACTACAATACATCGTTTTTTTAAGCAATATTCGGTAAATGGTAAAAAAATATTTTTTAACTTACCACGTCCTATAGGTGTTTTAGTATAACAAAAATTTACTAGTAATGGTGAAGAATTGGGTCCCACAATAAATTCGTTGTTACTTTGAACAATCTTCTTTAAAGCATTAAATATAACATCGGATGTCAAATTTATGGCATTTCTATAAGACATTCCTACAGGTCTATCTGGTGAACTAACAGAAGAAATTTCCAAACATACTTTGTCGTGGTCTTCTACGCCGTATCGATTTTTCAAATATTGTAGAAGCTCGTCAAATGTTGATTGAATCCATTCGTTTAATGTTTGTAAAGATAAGTCGGGATGTAAGGATACCGAAACTTGTGTCCACCCCGAGTGAAAACGTCTACATATATTTTCCGAAACACTTAGCACTTTAAAATTACGATTCTCCATATTTATTTTAGTTGTTGATACTAAACGCTAGATCAACAGAATTCCCGACATCCGCAATTATAGTAACAAAAGTTGAATCAAAAAGATCCAACTGCTCATCGGATATTTCTTCAGAGACACCTTTTGGCAGATACACTGATTTGTAGCCCTCTTCCAAATCAGCAATCACGGTTCGCCCATATCTTGTTGTGATGGACCGTAGTTTATCAATTTTATATTTCTTCCCGTTATCGAGGGACTTTATTGACACCGTTTCACGAAATTTTAATGAACTGTTTATTTTATTAAATAATTCTTGGGACATTGTTACTGTAGTATGTACGGCGTATGTAATATTAACACTAGTTACGTATAGAAAATCCTAGCCTATTTATACATAGTTAAATAAAAATGCAAGATACTTTTACATTGTAATCTATTTTAAGCGAATCATAACTAGCTAAAAAAGCTTCGCCTACTCATACGTCTATTGTTATTGTTTCCCACATATATATTCTGTAAAAATCTATTCCTTACATACAATAACATTTAATGCATAAAACCACTTTCAAATAAAAAAGCTTCGCCTACTCATACGTCTATTGTAAGTAATAAACGTGTTAGGACTTGCAGAATATAATTGTCAACGCTTAACCTTGACCGTGCCAAGGTTAAGGTGCAGGCGAGATGCTAGAAGTGGCAACGTAAGTCCACCATATTGCGCGGAAACAGAACGTTTAGAAACTCTAAATTATAGTAAAAATATCTGAATGTACCTTATATATAGGAATATTTAATTTTATTTTTGGTAAAACAGTAAAACACTGTTTTAAAAAATCAATACATATGTCATTGAACATGACGTGCATTGTGTTGTGATTTTACATCAACCTGTTGCGGTTATATTCGTGTGATTGTTATTGTAATTAACTCGTAATTAATTAGGATTGTATTGTTAAAAAAAAGTTTATCTTGTATTCTATGATAAAAAATGTACATCAAGACGAATAAATATTAGACTCTTTGGTATGAGTATGAACTTGACAATGTGTAATCAAATAATAAATAATATAATAACAAATCGATTTCTATTGTATTTATATTTGGTATTTATTTTACTTTGTATTTATATTTTGTATATTGTATATTTTGTTGATGTTATTAAATGTTTGTTATGTTTGATGATTGTTTGTTACATCAATTATTGTTGATGTTTTTGTTATATTTTATTGTTAAACTCCCAAACTAACAACTAAATACAGATACAGATTATGATGGAATGATGGTCGACCGCGTTGCCATCTAATGTAGTTTTCACTTTTTTACTTAGATGTAGAGGTTTTGTGGTCTCCACGCTTCCGGTAGAGTTTATATCGCCTGTTGTCTCTCAGGGCTCTCTAGAGGGCCCTTCGCTCCTTCACTATATCGTTCCAACTCGGATCCAGGTCCAATGACCAATCCTCATCGCAGTGGACTTCTTTTGGCGGATTTGGTGGTTGATTGTCGCTCAGCTGGAACCAGTCGAGCTGAGCCATTAATTAGTCTACGTCTTGATTTGGATCCGGTTTGGATTCCGGGCGGTTTGCACACTTCCTTCTGTGAGCTGCCATACGATATGGTAGCACTTTATGATTGGGATTATATTCACATTCGATTAGTTCGTCCATGGCTCAGTTGGAACTTAATTTGAGTCTATCTTGTCTGCCTTTATATACAATGTTAATGTTTTTTGTTTTGGTTTTCCGTGTGTAATTCTTCGTCGTCTTTCTATTGTGTGCATATTATATCTTAAATTACAATTTAACATTGCACAAATAACAATACATCTTTGCAGGTGGTGGTCCGTCATGGGCGTCGCCTTCTTGTAAAAAGTAATGCTGTAGACATAATTTTTTTTGCAGGTTTTCGTTATTTTTGTAGGAGACAGGAAGATGTTCCCACACGTCTAGTAATTCTGTTGATCTTGCACACTCAAGTAAATATTGTAACGGAAAGTATTTTAAATCGTTAGTATTTATTTTATATAATGGAACACCATGAACACTATGAAGTAAAATTACTTCACCAATTTTGTCTTGTACATGTGACATATTCTTTGTAGACTAACTTAAATTGTAGATTCAGCGTATAGTTATACTGTAGTCATATTTTTTTCAACAAGTAAATTTCTATTTGAGTTAAAATAAAGCCTGTCAATAAACACGTTTTTGTAAAATTGCGCACCAATATAGTCTAAAGATGTATTTTCAAATTGTGTTGATTTACCGTTTTCAATTTTTATAAATAAATCTTCAGTAATTATTTTGTTCTCATAAATATTAACACAAATCCACATGACATTATCAGGTAGTTCTACAATTTCTTTAGATTCATCTAAAAACCAAATTTCCAGATTTCTTGATTTAATATTAAATTCTTTAATTATTTTTGCATTAAACACAAAACGAAAATTTACAAACAAAACACAATAGTCTTTGTTCATAGCTGAATAACTACTGAATTTCGTTTAAATTTATCCATGAATTGAATTTTGTATCCATTCCCAGCCATTTCACATAAGCTTTTTTCCCTTTTTTTCTTAAAATTTTCTGGACCAAATATATATCGGGATAGTTCGTCTTTTGTAACTCCTGTTTGTAAAATGCACCCTCAACATTTGTGTTCAGAGTGTCTTTAAGTTTATAAGTTATAGGATTCGTTTTTTGAATTTTTTCAATAATAAACAATTCATTTGTCTAGTTTTGTGTGTAAGACTTATCGAAAATACTTTTATATTTACTTATACGCACATAATCTCGTACCGAAAACTTTGGTTTGGTACCCACTTTAACATTAAAATATACACGTTTATAAATTTCCTTTTCATTCTTACTATTTACATTTACAGGTTTCATCTGTATTGTAGAATGCTTTCGATTATTATAATTTGTAACAATTTCTTTTAATATATCTGTCCACTTGTATTTTCCACGATTACTGTATATAAATCATGTTATATACAGTATCATGTTTTATACAAATACGATACGATACGTTTTATACGATATACAAATCATGTTTTATTGTGCGAATAACCCGCTCAGCCATAGATGCTTTTATTGTTGAGTAAGTGGAATATAGATTAATATTATTTTCTTCACATAATTTCTGAAATGGTTTGTTCCAAAATTCACGGCCATCGTCCGTTTGTAAATTACGTGGAGTTTTGGGTGATTCTTTTAAAATGTCTTTCATTGCCTTTGTAACTTCTTCTCCACTTTTATTTTTAAGCGGTCTGGCCCACAAAAATTTACTAAAGCAATCTAAAACAACTAAAATGTATTTAAAACCGCGGTTTTCTTTTGCAAAAGGTATAAACACAGCCAAATCGGCTTGCCACAAATCATATATTCCTTTTAATACTGTATTACGACGAGGAAACTTTTTTCGTGCTAATTTATGAATTTCATCCACAACACCCTTCTTAGTCATTATAGTATTAAATTTATACTGATTATAGGTAATAATAAAACATTAATATATACACATATATATATATATATATATATTTATTATTTAAAAAAAAATATTCAAAACCTACAAGCTTGAACAAGTCGGTACATGTCTATATAAAAATCTGTACAAGCTATCATGGAATTTGTTTTTCCAACGCTTGAACTCTTTGCTTTAATTGTGTTTGTTCTTGCATCAGATCTTTAACACGATTGTCAAATAAAGATTGTAATTGTTCTTTTGAGTTAGTTATATTATCGTAGACGTAATTTTTTAATAAATGAAAAAGGTCATTCAAGTTTTTGTTTTGTACATTGACATATTTCATATTAACAGCATCTTCAGGTTGTACGGGGTCAGGGACATTTTTTAATAATATATTTTTCGTATTAAATTGAGCAATACGAACTTTTGTGTTTATTAAATCTTCGACAAATTTTTTATTGGCGGCATCATCAGGTTCTATCGGTAAAAGAACATTTTTTATGCGATTTCTTTTTCCATCTAATTGTTGTGATTCATATTTTTTTAGTTGGTTTTCAACGTATTTTTTGTCAACAAATTGTTTCAATTTTTTAATTAGATCTAATTTAATTTCTTTGTTACGCTGATCAACAAATTTTACATTGACCAAGTCTTCCGGATTTGAAGGCGAAGGTAAGTTTTTTATTGATAAATTCTTCGCATCGAGTTGACCTTGACTTTGTGCACAGTATACTTTTACATATTCTGTTGTTGCATAATTTTGAATGTTAATATCTGAAATCTTGTCTGTGACGTATTTTTTATTGACTGCATCATTAGGTTCTATGGGGTCAGCGACATTTTTTATAGCTTTCTTTTTTGCATCTAAATATGGTGTGTCAACATGTTTTTGAATTATCATTTCCACTTGTTTAATTTCATTATTCAAAAGTTCATCATGTTTCACTTTCACGTAATTTTCAATTGATTTTTTATGCTGATTTATTAATTCTTCAACAAAATTTTTATTTGCTGCATCATTGAGATTTATAGGTGATTTAACATTTATAATTTGCATTTGTTTTGCATCTAATTGTTTACTATCATGAGTTTTAAACATGTTATCTATAGTATTTACATCAACGTATTTTTTTGTTTTATTATCTATAAATTTATTAGTATCTATTTTTCTTTGTTTTGCAGCCGATTCAATCTTACCTTCAACAAATTTTTTATTTACTGCATCCAACGGATCTACTGGTAATGGTACATTTTTCACACTTCTGTTCTGAACATCTAATTGATTTTCGTCATTTACATGAAATGACCAAAACGAATTTGATTGTAATTTTCCTATTTGTTCAAGAATATAATTTTCTACAAATTCTTTTAATGCAAAATTTTTAATATTTATATCATATTCTGCTTGTTCTAAAAGTTTCATTACAAATTTTTTATTCACTAAATCATCAGAATCAACCGCATCGGGTACATTTTTTATTTGTTTATTTTTTGCATCTAGTGGTTCTTCTTTTATTTTCTTAATTGCATTTTCAATGGGTAACAATTTTTTGTTTATTAGTTCATCGACATTTACATTCACTTCTTTCAATGTTGCATAATTTTTCTCATAAACTTGATCTACTTGATCATTAACATATTTTTTGTTCGCAACGTCTTCGTCGTTAGTTGGTGCGGGTACATTTAGTATTTGATTTTTCTTTGCATCCAACTGTTTATTTTGTAAAATTTCTAGTTGGCTGTTTAAATATTGTTTATCAACGCAATTTTGCCTTTTATTGTTTAAAACTTTTTCATATTCAATTTTTAACTTTTGATCTAAATCATTAATTTGATTATTAACGTATTTTTATTGGTTGCATCTTCAGGGTCAATTGGTTCTAAAACACACTTAATAGTTTTGTTTCCACCATCGAGTTGTATATTTTTTAACAAGTTCTCAACCAAAGATTGATCAATTTGTTTTATTAGTCCAATTTTAGCAAATTTCCCAATTTGTTCTAAAACATATTTCTGGTTTGCGGCATCTTCCTCCTCAACTGGTATTGACACATTTTTTATCGTTTTGTTTTTTGCATCTAATTGGGTATCTTTAGTTATATTATTAATATAATCTTTTGTAGCACAATTCACAATAATTTTAAGAATTTGATCAGCTACATATTTTTTGTTTGTTACATCTTCGTCATAAGTGGGTAGAGGTAAGTTTATTATAGGTTGCTGGTTAGCATTTAATTGCTTGTTATCGTATTTTTTTAGCTCATTTTCAAACAGTATTTTATCAACACAATTTGCAGCTTTTTCCTCGCACATTTTAATATTTTCATTTTTAGCATGTTCTATTTGTTCTGATAGATATTTTTTATTGACGGCATCTTCAGGATCAACTGGTTCCAAAACATTCTTAATTGTTTTGTGTCCACCATCAAGTTGATCAATTTGTTTTACCTGTCCAATTTTAACAAATTTATCAATTTGCTCTAAAACATATTTTTTGTTTGCGGCATCTTCCTCTTCAACAGGTATTAACACATTTTTTATTGTTTTGTTTCCAGCGTCCAATTGTGTAACTTTAGTAATATTATTAACATAATCTTTTGTAGCACAATTTTCAGCAATTTTATGAATTTGATCATCTATATATTTTTTATTTATTACATCTTCGTCATAAGTAGGTAAAGGTAGGTTTATTATTGGTTGATGGTTAGCATTTAATTGTTTGCTTTCAATTTTTTTTATCTGATTTTCAAACAGTATTTTATCAACACAATTTGCTACTTTTTCCTCACACATTTTAATATTGTCGCTCTTAACCTGCTCTATTTGTTCTGTTAGATATTTTTTATTGACGACATCTTCCGATTCAGTTGGCGTTAAAACATTAATTATGTTTTTATGTTGAGCATCTAGTTGTTTATTATGTAAATCGTTTAAAGATTGATTTACATAGTTTTTGAGTGATTGATCAAGAGGAAGAAACTGATCTTTAATTAATTTTGCAGTATTGATTTTTTCCGTACTTATTTGTTTCATTAAATATTTTACGTTTACAACGTCCGTTTCAGATATAGGAATTTTAACATTTTGTATAATTTTGTTGTCGACATCAAGACTTCCATCTTTTGTATACTTTATAGGATGGTGTGACGTTTTTTCATCAACATATTTTTTATTGACAGCGTCATTATTCTCCGTAGGGTCACCAATATTCACAACGCGTTTATTTTGAAAATCACTAGTATGTTCATAAATTTTTTTTTCAGTTAATTTTATTTGTTTATTGAGATACGATACATTTACTGCATCGCCTTCAGAAATAGGTGATTGCAGATTTTTTATTATTTTTCCTCTGGCACTAAATTGTCCACTTTGAGTTGACACCAACGGAATTGTCATTGTACTACTAATTGTGAGTGTCACATTTGTTCGTAACCGTTTATTTTCAGTGATAATTTTTCCATGTTTACGTTTAACATGTAAACCAACATGATGTCCAAACTTATCGATAGGCATGTTTATACTGAGATAATCCGATCATGTTTATGTAATTATACCACATTCTTTCAATTCCTCAATAATTGATACAATCTCATTTTGCACGGCCGTATTTCCTGCAAGTTGCGCCCCATATAACAATTGTAGTCGATCCAGCAATTCGTTAGGATTATCCCAGTAGGAAAATTGAATTTTGGAGTTTGGAACAATATTTTTCATAATACTACCACCAGTAGGCGCTGAATGCAATCGACGCTTCGCTAAAGATGGAAATAATTTGCTAATAATATTGAGGTATTTGAAACCCTTATTAGATTTTATTCTAGCATCGGGATTGTAATTTATTTTGTGGGCGTTCGTTGCTCTTAAAATTTCACCATATCGATGTTTATCTTCATATGTATACTCGCTTGGAGATTTAAAAAAAATCAATTCGTACAATCCTTCGGTTCCTTTAAATTTTCTTCCCGCAATTACAATATCGTCACCATTAAATATAAATTCTTGGTTACCCATCCACCAAGTTCCTGTAGCAGGTTCATATCGTACTCCGTACACATTATCGGTCAGACGTGTTGTATCAGAAATTAATAGTTTTATGTAACGCTTTGGAAGTGGATTAAGATTTTCTAGAAATTTCTCGTCAATTAGTTGACGACCTTCTGTAGTTGAGTACAATTCACGAACTGAGTCCATCGTCACTTCATTAGGGTCATCGGTCTCACTATTAGCTATTACTTCTAGATTCAAAAATTCAGGAATTTTATTTGCGTTCATTGTAGATGTAAAAAAAGAAGAGTCAGAAATTCCTTCTTCGCCCTTGAGACTTTTATTAAAATATGGTCTTTGTTTAGTACTTTCTTTTTTCGGTGTTGATTGAAAAACGGTTTTTTCATCTTCATCTTTAGGTTTTACTTCTTTTTTTACATGTTTTACAAGCTCCTTTAAAGGGTCCACAAAGGGTTTAAAACTACTTTCAATATTATGTTGACTTTCAATGTTGCCGCGTTTCAATGATTTAAATTTTTTTCGAATGTTTTTAGTAGCCTTAAGTAGCTTAAGTTTTATAGTATCTCTATTCGACGACATTGTCAACACTGAAACAAATGAAGACACTCAGGGTATTATAAACTTATCAAAACCAATTCTATATCGACCATTATTCAATTCGCTTTCTTTGTCAATAACTAAAAAGCCATATTGTGTTTGCCAACACAATTTACATAATGCTTTAAATTCGTTCATATTCATGTCTAGTGCAATAAATTCATCATATATGTGTTTAAGATTAATGTCATCTTGTTTAAAAATTATTAAAAAATTGGCGTTATCTCTAACCAATTGTTTCGGAATTCTTGTATATGTTTGACAAAGATAGAAACAGTCAATTTTATAGTGACGTCCAAAACTAAAATAATCACGAATTACACTTTGTGGTGAACATGCTACATCGTCAAATATAAATATTGAATTTGGTTTTGCTTCCGCTGGCGTCATAACGTCATCAGTGTGATCAAACATTTTTATTTCCATACCATTTATAGATTCAATAATATTCTGTAATATTTTGTATTTTGGTTGATTAAGTGTTTTTCCGATAATGTATATATTTTGAAATTTTAATCCTTCCGGATGTTCCAATAGACTTATCAAAACATTCGTTTTACCACACCCGCTGCTTCCAACAATTAAACATCTATTAAAGTTTTTTACCAAACGGCCGTGTTTTGGTAACAATTGACTATCGCATACATAGTCGTGATTAGTCACCGTTAGTGATTCAGGTTGTTTTATTATACGCATTGTCACTACACTAATAGAAAATTTGAAATACTAATGTATATATTCAAAATAGTATATAATTATATTTGAAACCAAATTTCTATTCAGAACGGTATGATACGTCAAGGTGGTGGAATCGTAAACACTTTAATTAATAAATTACCTTTTGAGTTACATATTCCCGGATATCAGTGGTGTGGACCCGGGACAAAAGTTCAAAAACGTTTACAACATAACGATAAGGGTATTAATAAATTGGATAGTTATCGTAAAGAACACGATCTTGCGTATTTAAAAAACAAAGACTTAAATTCAAGACATCAAGCCGATAGAATTTTAGCAGATCGTGCTTGGAGTCGTGTAAAGGCCAAAGATTCATCATACGGTGAGAAAGTAGCAGCTTGGGGTGTAACCAACGCAATGAAGACCAAGATAAAAACAGGTATGGGCGTTTCAACTAGAAAACATCGTCCAAGAAAAAGAAGGATGAAAAGAAAAATGGTAGCGTTTCGGGCAGCAGTAATGAATCCTGTTAAAAGTGTATTAAACTCAAATAATTTCAAAAATAAAAAAAACTTGTATTCAAAATCATACAAAGTAGCAAAGGATGCAATTAAGAAAGCCGGCGGTAAAAAATTTATTCGACTACCGCGAATTATACCAATTCCAAAACAAGGAGGATTTATAGTACCGTTAATGGCCGGGTTAGCAGCTTTGGGTAGTTTAATCGGTGCCGGAAGTGGTGTTGCAAAAGCTGTTAACGAGGCTAAAGCAGCACGTAAAACCCTAGATGAATCGCATAGACATAACAAACAGATGGAAGCTATAGCACTTGGAAAACAAGGATCTGGACTATATTTTAAACCTTATCGAAAGGGAATGGGCCTATTTTTACCTAAAGGTTCAAAAAACTATTAAATTTACCTCGAAAACGTGCAATGAATGAAAATGAAATGAGAAAATTTGCAAAAAAATTATCGAATTTTCGAGGTGTATTTATGAGAGACAATTTACCTAAACACGGTGCATTGGTGAATGAGTGTGGAATAATAAATTTGGATAAAAGTAGTGGTCCTGGTACACATTGGTGTACATATGTAAAGCGGGGTAATAATGTTAAATGGTATGATAGTTTTGGGGATTTACCACCTCCATTAGAACTTAAACGATATTTTAATTGTAATATTGAATACAATTACAATCGTCATCAGAAGTTCGGTACAACAAATTGTGGACAGTTGTGTTTGAAATTTTTGTATAAAAAACAACTGTAATAGATAATTTCAATTCACTTTGTGTAATGCACGCTGTGTTGAAAGTTATTGTTGTTATCTTCATCATCGTCATCTTATTCTAAAAGTGTGTACCATGGCTTTTGTGGCTATCGATTTGCAAGGTTTTCAAGTGCGGGGTACTTTTGTTGTAAAAGAAATGGCTATGTCCTTGAATGGAAGAAATATTATTCACCATACTTTTTCAAGTAACATTCCTCACGAAATACTCACTGAAGAAGAGAAAAAAAAATAAGGCATATACAATTCTATCATCATGGTATCCACTACAATAACGATGGAAAGAACCCTGATGAGATACCAAAAATACTCGAAAATTTCATTTTGTCGAACAATGTAAAAAAAGTGTATGTAAATGGTGAAATGAATAGAACATTTTTAGAAAACATTGTAACTATACCCGTTATTGATGCAGATTGCCCAGAATTTTCTCTAGAAATTCCAATGTGTCCTAGCACTTGTCATACTATGGCAGCTTTTGTTATGTGTGCTTCAAGAAATTGTTTTGATTTGTATAATTATGTACAATATAATTTAGATTGTTAATTTTTCTATATAAAATAATGTAATAAATATTTATCAGTCATTATGTGTTATACTTTTACATTGAGCGGAAAGACAAGTGTTTTACAAAGTAAATATTTCCCACCAATTGAACTTGATTTTTTTAAATTCGAATATTCATTAGGATTGCTTGGATTCTATTCATACAATTCAATACCTAATATTGATAAAGACGCAAACAAATTTTATTACGGTGGTAGTGTAATAAACATACCTGTTGGTGCGTATGACGTAGTGGATATTGAGGCCTATTTAAAAAAAATCTTGGGAGAAGATAACATTTCGATTACACCAAATTTAAATACATTAAAGTGTGAAATTAACGGAAAGGAAGATATAAACTTTGAACCCGAGGATTCCATTCGTAAAATTTTGGGGTTTTCCGCTAAAAAACTAACAGCAAATCTTGATCACGAATCAGATGAATTGGTACAAATACTAAAAGTATCAACTATTCGTGTGGAGTGTAATATAATAACAAATTCCTATTATAACAATAACCTTATTCATAATTTATTTACGTTTACTCCAACTGTTGGTCCAGGAATTTCTATTAGTGAGGAACCAAGAAACATTATCTATCTACCAGTAAACGTAAAGAAAGATAGACAACATTACTATTACAATTATTGATCAAGGCGGAGAATTGGTAAACTTTCGTGACGAATTGATTACAGTGCGACTGGAATTGCGTAAACGGGAAAAATACAATGGGAATAAACTTCAATAAAGTACAAGTAGTTGATAACGTATTCCCCATTCAAAGAAAAAGTGTCAAACGGTTAACAGCTAAAAATATTAAATTTCTTAAGTCAATTGGTTTTCGTGTAAAAAAACAACATGGTTGATTTACTAAATATTTTCGATAAAGTGCATTTCGATGAAAGTGTTGTAAAATATGAATTTCACACATATCTCCCATATTTATCATCGAGTTTCAATTATAACGATGAGATAAGAATACCTATTCAAACACAGGACATTTACACAGCACCATGTGATAGCTATATTTACATTGAAGGATCATATGACGGTGATGCAGCTACAAAAATAATAAGTAACGCCTGGACATTTTTATTCTCGGAGATACGATATGAATTGGGTGGAGTTGAAATTGATCGGGTTAGAGATGTTGGTATTACTAGTACAATTAAAGGATATTGTTCACTTAATAAAGCCGAGGAAGCAAGTATGGCAATGAGTGGTTGGTTATCAAAAAGAAATAGTCCTAACCCCACAATGCATACTAATAATGTTAGTGTATGTATTCCATTAAAATTTCTACTGGGTTTCGCTGAAGATTATAGAAAATGTATTGTTCATACTAAACAGGAATTGGTATTATTTAGATCTTCGAATGATAAGGATTTATTCCTTGGTGCCAAAGCAGCTGATAAATTTACTATTAATAAAATTCAGTGGCACGTACCACATATTGTTGTAAATGATGAACTTAAATTGAAAATTTTAAAGTACATTGACCGACCTATTGGTGTCCCGTTTAGACAATGGGAATTTCATCAGTTACCGCAAATAAAACAAACGGGAATTGATAAATGGGCTGTACGTACATCATCGCAACTGGAAAAACCACGTTTCATTTTATTAGCATTTCAAACGAGTAAAAGAAATGAACTTGATCAAGACGCTGGAGTATTTACTACAGCAAATGTTCGAGATATCAAACTATTTTTGAATAGTGAATCTTTTCCTTATGATAAGTTTAATTTAGATTTTTCAAAAGGAAGATACTCCCAAGCATTTAAATCATATTGTGAATTTCAAAGATCGTATTATGGTCGTGATTGTGATCCAGCTATTTCATATGTTAATTTTAAAGATTATCCAATCTTTGTTATTGATTGTTCAAAACAAAATGAAGCTATTAAATCATCTGCAGGAGATATACAATTGGAATTTGAAGCAAATGGAAATTTTCCTGCCAACACCACTGTATATTGTTTGATTTTGCATGATACCATAATAGAATATAATCCAACTAATGGTACAGTTTATCGAAATGTATAAATTTAATTGTATTGTATTTAAATGTATTAAATTTATTTGTATTAAATTTAATTGTATTTATTTTAATTGTATAAATTTTTTTAAAAAAAATTGTTGTTTTATTTTTTACCCGTACCTATCCTTATTCGCAAGAATAATGGTTCCCAAAGAACACACCTCATTGGTCAAGAACCACAATGATGATTCCAATAAGGAACCAATCGAGTGGTCTCACAAACTTTATTACCCTCGACAAAATGGCTCCCAAACACCAATTGGGAACCTAAGGTGCTGGTAATGGTGGAACCTAAGGCAGAGGCGGAACCTAAGGTGGAGCCGAACCTAAGGCGGAGGCGAAATCTTTGGCGGAACCTAAAGCGGAGGCCGAACCTAAAGCGGAACCTAAGGCGGAGGCGGAACCTAAAGCGGAACCTAAGGCGGAGGCGGAGGATGAGGCGGAGTTGGCATAGAATGACAGTAGCTCAAATGGGGGCGGTCCTAAAGGAAGCGGAGTTAGCTTGCGCCAGTGGGACCGCCCCTTGTCTGCCTATAGTATCCCCTTACTACTCAAATTAATTCTTTAGTGGCTTCACTTGCCGCAACGTATTCGGCCTCAGTTGTTGACATGGCCACTATCTTTTGTCGCTGGGACATCCACGTAACTGGTCCACCACATAAAGTGAAAACATACCCACTTGTTGATTTTCTCGAATCCAGATCACCGGCATAATCTGAGTCTGTATAGCCAATAAGTTTGGCATTTTTACTATTGGCTCCATCGTAGACTATCCCGTAGTCGGTGGTTCCATTTAAATAGCGCAAAATGCGCTTTACAGCTGTCCAATGTTTTTGGGAAGGTTTGGCCAAAAATCTGCTTACAACTGCTACTGCAAACATTATATCGGGCCTTGATACACAAGCAGCGAACATTAATGATCCCACTGCTTGCTGGTATGGAACACTTTCCATGTTTTTCATGTCATCCGCCATGTCAGAATTCAGATGCAAATTTGTCTCGGATGGTGTCGCCATTATCTTCGAATCCTGCATTTTGAATTTTTCAAGCACGCGCTTCAAATAATTTTGTTGTCCGATAAATATTGTTTTTGTTTCGCGGTTTCACTTAATTTCAAGTCCTACAAAATAATTGCCGTCACCTTCAGTTACTTCGAACTCCCGTTTAAGTACCGCGAACACAGTTTTAAGAACGTTACTGTCTGTTGACATCAGTAGCCCGTCATCTACATAAAGTGCTAATACAACTTTTGAATTGTCAATATTTCCGACGTACACGCACTTGTCGGCTTTACTTGCAACAAATCGAAATCGCGTAAGAAAATTGTCAAAACACTTGTTCCATTGTCTCGGTGATTGTTTAAGTCCGTATAACGATTTCTTTAACCGCACTAACCGTTTGTTTTCTTCCAATAAACCTACAGGCAATTCCATGTACATCTCTTCCTCTAACTCCCCATTCAAAAATGCAGTCTTGATATCAAATTGGGCAATTTCCCAGTCTTCTTTAGCAGCCAATGCAAGTAATGTGCGAACCGACTCGTATCGAACAACCGGCGCGAATGTTTCGTTAAAGTCAATTCCCGGTCTTTGAGAATAACCACGAGCAACTAACCTAGCTTTATATCAATCAACTTCGCCCGCACTGTTAAATTTGCGTTTGAATAGCATCTTTGATGAAATTACTCGACGATTCTTCGGGATTTCAGCGACATGGTCCCATGTACAATTTTTCTCCATTGCACACATTTCATCGTCAATCGCTTTCTTCCATTTTTCCGCTTCTGGTCCAACCAAAGCTTGCTCTATTGAACTAGGTTCATCAAACTCAACTGAGTTTACTTCATATCTCCGTGGAGGCCGCAATAAAGCTCGATCGCGAAGTTCACGATCTACCGCAACTTCTTCTGCTGGATTTTCTTCACTATCATCATGGTTGTCATCACTGTCAGTGAACTCTTCCTCTTCGTCTTCTTCTCCACGATTTTGAGCAGTCGACAATGGCTCTGCTAATGGTAACTGAACCGTGCGCAGGTGCGGATCAACTTCAATGATAATTTCCTCATTGAAAGTTACATGACGAGAAATAGTAATTTTCTACTGTTGCAATATGCATCGCCATCGAGTCACCGCCATAGGTATAACTGTGATAAGCACGATTCGCCTCTAACTTGCTATTTTCATCTGTTCGTTCATAAACTCCATTCAAATTTGACCACATGTGAGCAGCAGTCTCACTTGCTGATACGAATGGTAATTGACTCGAATCAATTACTGATAAAATAAATAACTGGGCACGGCCATCAGCCTTATCCCATGCTTCAACAGCTGCAACATTTACTGCCTCACTTGAATCATCTGGCTTAGCTTCGCTGCCATCGATATATTTCTTCAAGCCACTCACTTTAAAGTATTGCATCATGGCCATCTTCCAAAGCGGATAATTATTCCCCGTCAGCTTCTCCAAATGAGGCATTTCAATGCGATTCTCAGCCATCGTCGTTTAATCGTATCGTTAACCTGCCAAAGAACAAAGGAGCCACACCCAAAGTCTAATTTTCACACTGTAACACTTTTATCAAATTTACTTGGCGCAGTGGAAGCGTGCTGGGCCCATAACCTGTTGAATAATACACCAACTTGTGTTCTAGTGACTTTATTGTCGTTTAAGTTGAACAAAGTATTGAAAAGTAAAAGAACAGAAATTGTCGAACAGTACATGTGCGTCGTAGCAAAGTTGGTTAGAGAGTACATGTCGTCATCGTCTGCTTCTCGAATGTCATAGAACTGAACGCGCGCGAAATACGAAAAACAGTCAGAGGCGCGAAATACAAATATCGTCCGTTGGTATCTTGGTTTTCTTAACAAAGATATTTTGGATGAGGTAAAATAATATTTCTTGAATTTCGGATCATTTTATAAGCAGCAGGATACGAAAAATATAGTGTGTTGGCCCAAATTAAGGTATCAGTGGAGTATCTGGGTTGATTACAAAATGCTAAATCAAACTGTTCACTAATAAATATTAATTTTGATTTAATAGAATCTATTAGATTTTCATTATCGGAACTGATTATCAAGTTAAAACATTGTTTAACTTTTTCTACGACTGATTCTTAATTTACTTTTCCATTCTCTAAAGAACTAACATATTTACACAGCTTAATGAATTTAGACCAACTTTTTAAAATTCGGTCTTCACCTAAGATATCATTAATTTCTTTATCTCCAACAATTTCAAATTCTTTCAAAAATACTTTAGTTACTAAATTTATAGATTGGATAACTATCGAAATTGTGATACAAGGATGACCAGTGGTGTCTATTTTACAAACGCATATGTTTAAATCAGTTTCCACGAACGTAAAGTTGTCTACACGTGATAATTTGGATTTAAAATTATCTTTAAAATTTTGAAAATTACGTATAAGATCCATTTCTTCAGTTTTTCTTTTTATTCGTTCTGCATTTCTACATATTTCTTCTAGTCGAATTTCAGATGATTTTCGTTTTAATGGAGTACGTTTTGAATAATATTGTGGTAAATTTTTAAAAATTGTAGGGACTGCATTATCAGAAAGTTTTGGGTTTTTTCGTGGTAAAATTAAGAAACTCCCGTCATCACGTTTCATTTTGTCTTCTTTTATAACATCCTGTTCGTGGAAATGATTAATACAGACAACAGAATCATTTGTGGGTAAGAAATTTTCCAGTGGTATATTTCGAATCCATTTTCTTCTATATTCAATATTTACAGGAAAGCGGAAAACTGTGACATATGTTTCTTTATTGCAATTGGAATAACATTCGGGTACGCAGCAACGTCGAGGCATTTTTTCGTTAAACGATATTTGTGTTTAATTGTATAATTTTATACAAAATACAATTTGACAGGGACTGAATTCATTTCGAATCTAAGCGACTTGATAATTGTTTTTTTTTTTTTAAATAAACGCTCATTCAAACGTCTTTTTTGTCTAAACTACTAAGAACAGATCGAAGGTCTCACTAAAATTTTGTAGCAAATTTTATGCTTTATAAAAAATATTTGTATAATTTTTTGCTATAACGTTTTCTTTTCGATACAGACGCGCGTAAAGATCAAAAAACATGTTTTTACAACTTTAAATTATTTTTAAAAAATTATCAAACAGTTTCCTCTACATGTAATGTATGTCCAAATGTTCCTTACAGATAACATAATCTAGTCAAAATATTAGAATTTTTTGTTTCTGTATGGTGTTAATTTAAATAATTTTTTTAAAATATTAGCTTTGCCTCCGCTCGTGACGTCACAGCCACATTTATTATTCCAGATTCCGGCCTGTAAATAACGTAGGCCTCGTTCAAGCTCATGAAGATCTTGAAACTGTGAAACAACTGCAACACGAATCAATTACAGAGTTTTTCAAGAGAGTCGAAAAAGTTAAAAATGATTGCATGCTAGCAGAAAATAACAATTGTGATGCTCGACAAGATTTACCAGACCTCCAAAAGGCAATTCAAAGAACTGCACTTCGCAGATTCATCATACACTGTAAATCAGAGATATCACAAATGTTAAGAGCTAGAGATATTCCAACTCTCAATGAAGCTTATACATTAGCATTGCAAGAGGAAAAAATCCAAAATTATACGCGATACCGCAGTACAAATACGAATTCGAATTTATTTTGTTCAATTTGCAAACTCACAAATCATTCAACTCAAAATTGTCGAAAGAAGAATAGTATGCCTAAACCGCAACCACCCCAAAGGTATTATAGAAATAGACCTTCTACAAATAATTCCCAAAATAATTCTCAATCAAATAATTATCAGAGAAATTCAAATCCAGAAGTTGCTTCCACGTCAAGCCATTATCAACCAAATCAAAATCCAAATCATTCAAATTACCAAGCTAAATTTTGCAACTATTGCAAAAATCGCGGACATACTATTGAAGAGTGTCGTAAGAAAAAATATAGGAATCAAGCAAATTCTAGAGTCAATCATTTAAACTCTCACGGGTTAACTATGCCGAGTGTCCCACAGTTAACAGACCCATTACAAGTGACATTCCTTCAGAACACACAATAAATTTTAATGCAGGAGAAATGCCCAATTTAAAAACTATTACATTTCAAAATCCGAATTCTGTAAAAAAACAACTTACTTTTTTAATTGATACAGGTGCATCAATTTCAATCATCAAACATGGTTTATTAATCCCTGCTATTACATTATTAAATATAAATGATAATGTACAAATAAAAGGAATTAGTCCTGATAATCAAATAAGCTCTTTAGGCTCTACAAATCTTGAATTGAGTATCGATGATTTAAAACTTTTTCACAAGGTTTATGTAATCAATTCTGCTAAAATTCGGAATCTTTATGATGGTCTCCTTGGTAGTGATTTCTTCAAAGAACATAAAGCTCTCATTGATTACTCCCGAGAAAAAATTTTAATAAACAAAACCATCGTAAAATTTAATAATAAAATTGCTACAAAGATAGTAATTCCTGCAAATTCCGAAACAGTAGCAAGAATCAAAATAGTAAATTCAGCAGTTGAAGGTATGGTAAATGAAATTGAGGTAAGCAAAAAAGTACCCAAAAAGTTAGATGCATCAGGGGAAAAGAAATGGCGTTTAGTAATTGATTACCGAAAACTCAATGACGATACTATTGGTGATTCATATTGTCACGAAGACTCAGCTATTGACCTCATCAATAGCTGAGATAGTACCAATAACGCGGATCAGCATCGCCGGGGGCAATTGAACCGCGAGCGGAAGTCGACGTAGCGATTGATCGATGGGTCAATCGCCGCGCTGACTTAGCGATTTCGGAATTCTAATTAGTTTTCAAAATAATTAGAGTTAGTTCGTTTTGCGACAAGTACAGGGACAGACCTGTACGGAATATTCGAGTGAGAAAACAAAGTGACAAGAAAAGACGATGCGAGCCTCCTCAGAACGACCGCTGCCCATAGGATTAAAGTGTGCAACCATGTAAGTAGAAAATAAAAATATTATTTTGATTCGAATTCCTATTGTTTTTATTAAAATTGTGATATTAACCCGCCGCGCCCGGCGACGTCCCATAAATTATACCCCAGGGCGTGACATATGGTGGAGGCGCCTAAAATCTCTGGCAGGTTCTTCGCAACCTGCTAAAAAGGCATTAATTTCTTATTTTTTGGGTCAATCTTTATGATTGTTTTCCCTTTTCCGCGAACTATACTAAGCTTCAAAGGCAACTTGTTAGAATGCTGAGGCTGGCATTCAACTTAGTAGAAAAACGAAAATCAGCGTTCAAAGCCAACTTGTGCGGATGTTGAGGCTGACATCCAACCTGATAACGAAAAAACCAGAATTAAAAACCAAATGTTGCTAGGGTTGCTGAGGCTGGCACCCAATCTGGTACAACAAACAAATAAAAAATCTTGCCGACAGCGCCTGTATTGCACATCAACAAATAAAATATGTGTTGTATTTTTTTTTCTCTTTAACCCGGCCAAACTTTAGCAGCCGTTAATGCAAAATGTTGGACTGCTAAAGAAATTGTCACCCAATACTTTAATTTTTAGCTAATATATATATTGTTTGCGGTTTTTGTCCTTCAAACAAATTTTACGGGATTTAATCAACAATTAATTAATTACCTTTTACGGGGCGGCAACCATAAATACAGAAGTGCTGTATAACATTATGCACATAGAAGTTTCTTTTAACACCTTAACATTAAATTTTGAATAATTTTTCATATTGTGACTCAGATTTGAATTCTAATTATTCTGATCGATTTTAAATAATAACTAATCTCGTAGGCAAAAATGAACAAAGGTCAAATGATATTTCGGGTGTATATTCCCCTCGATTTTTCATAATAAACCCCCGCCATATTCGGTCTAATAAATCTACGCCGAGAACATTCAGGCGCCGGTATAACCTTCGCGGTGCGCCCTCAAAAGTCATGTTACCAAGAGTTACACAACTCACAAAAAAGCAAAATGCAGGATGTCAGACCCAGATAAACCACACACTAGATCGCAAGCAAAGAAATTAGGAAAGGCGATCGGTAATCCAGGGGAAAACAGTTCCGCATACATAGAACCAGAAGACCCAAACATTAGCCTGAGAAGTACAAAGACAGGTAGATCGCCGACTCGAAACGCAAAAATATCAAATATACGGAAACTATCGGTTAACGACACAGGGGATCAAGTGAAATTAACACTCTAAGCACGAGTAAAAGAAGATACAATAACAGAAACAACCAAGGAACCGTTTAGGAAAGAACTAGAAGAGCACAGAAGAAAAAAAGAAGAGGAAGAAGCACAAAAAGCACGAGACGAGGAAACCAAGCGACAGAGACAAAAGAAAGAAGAAGCGGAACAAAGAAGAGCGGAAGTAGAGAAACTAGAAAGAAAAATCGCGGCGGACCGAGCGGAAAGAAAAATAAAGGAGCAAGAGGAAGAAAAGAGAATAAAAGAAAAGCAACGACAACAGGAATTAAGAACACTACAAAAAGAAAAAGAACGAAAGAAGGGACAACAAGAAGCAGACGAGAAAGAAAGCAAGAGGAGAGGAAGAAGAGAGAAAAAGAAGAGAAAAGCAAAGAGAAAGCCAGAATAAGAATGGCAGACACAACCATCTCGGAAGCAACAACAGCCAGCAGGACCCCCGCCATCCCGAAATTTGTGTCACCACAAATTTACAACCCCTGCACGTCAACAGAGACGCCCAAGAACTTTTTCCGCCACTACGAGAGGTGCGCAGTAGCCAATGGATGGGACGAGACCTTCAAAATAAGGTATTTTGGAACGTTCTTAGAGGAAGCTGCGGAAAATGGTATAATCGGTACATAGACGCAACAAAAAATGCCCAGAAGACATGGCGAAACATCGATGATGACTTCCTCAGAGAGTTCGGGGGCGAAAAGACCAATAGGGAAGTAAAGCTCCGATGGGCAACCGACGCCAGAAAGTTAACGAAGATATTAAAACATATGATTTTGATATGCTGGATCTAGGCTACGAAATAGATCCAGAGATGGAAGATGATACGTTCCAGGAATTCTTCGAAAACGGTCTGCAGGAAGAAGATTATCAGACCTACAGCATGATAAGCAGGACCCAGATGAGCCGAGAGGAAATTAAGGACGTAGTATTTAGGTTGAGCGACCGCGGAGCCAGGAGAAGAGAGACTAGCCGGCCGACGACCTTTAACCCCCAGACAATCCCCCGCGGAGTCACACCACCGCCCATGTTGGGACAGAGTAACTACCGAAATAACAATAGATTTGATAACCGCAGGCTCATGTTTAATAACACCCGAGACTACGAAGACAACCTTAATTGCAGACAAGAAGGGGGCAACTATAGAGGGCTAAACTACAGAGGAAACAACTACAGGCAAGAACAACAAGGCCATCAAGGTAACAACTATAATAATAGCGGTTATAGAGGCAGATCGACGAACGCGGCGGATAATAGGTATAATGCACCTTCGCGAGGACAACTACCCAACACAAGGACGACAGACGGCAGGCCTAAATGCTACAACTGCAATAGACCTGGCCACAGAGCGTCAATGTGCCGAGAAAGGCCCCAAAACAACGAAAGAAGGGTATCCTTCGGGAGAGGGTCATCGCCGCACCCAAACGGGGGCGGACGGCACTAAATGACCCAGATGTCGTCCTCCACACAAAAAAATGAACCAGTGGGGGCATATAGTAGGATCCTGACGGTCGAGGGTACAGCAAACCACCAAGAAGGGATGGGAATTGTACTCGACACAGGGTCCTCGGTAAGCGTAGTCAGTAAAAGCGTCGCGGAAAGCCTAGAACTGACGTACTCGCCAGCAGTTTTGAGGACTGCGGGAGGATAGTCTGTCGACATTTTAGGAAACACCCAAGTAGACATTTGTATAGGGCCTTTCAGATGCAAGCACGAGATGGTAGTCATCGAGAAAACACCGAAGGACGTAATCCTGGAAGTGGACTTCTTGAAGACTTACAAGGCCATGATCGACTTTGCAAACAACAGCATCGAGTTAAAAGATAAAGGTAAAAGGGACAGACTACCCTTTGGAAGAGCGGCGAAACAGGGTAACTCACTGATAGTACCAGTAACAGAGGGGGAACCGGCAAAGCTAAGGCTACGAGCAGCTGCGGATTATAACCTCATCCCAAAGAGGGAGATAGTTATGCGATTATCAGTTAGCGGGGGAAAGGCCGCACATAGGGAAGCCAATTACGATTTCGAGGAAGCCGAGAGCTACATAACCAAACACGGGCTAGCCTTGAAGTCAGCACCAGAAATAAACAACACAGGAATAGAGCTAGTAGTGGAAAACCGAGGATACACCAGTAAAAGAGTATTTAAGGGTACAACGATAGGATGGCTGCACGAGTCGAGGGGAGTCGCCGATGTCGGGATGATTTTGTACATGGAAGAAATGGAAGACAAAGTTACGCTCGCAGATCATAAAATAAACCCAACAATACCGCAGCCGAAGCAGGAACAGTTAAAAAAACTGCTAAGCGAATACTCGGACGTATTTGCAAAAACGACAGCCACCATGGGAAGTACGGGGTGGTGCGAGCACGAAATTGACGTACAAGGGGCAGAACCCATAAAAAGCAAGCCTTACAGGGTGTCACACACGGAGAAAACAATCATTGACAAACAAATCAACGAGATGCTAAAAGATGGGATCATCCGAAACAGTCACTCTCCTTGGGCGAGCCCTGTCGTAATGGCAAAAAAGAAGGACGGAACCATGCGATTTTGCGTGGATTACCGAAAGTTGAACAGCGTCACCAAAAAATCGACCTACCCTTTACCAAATATCGACAACATCATGACGTATCTTGGCAAATCCAGGTACTTCACGACACTGGACCTTTTCAGCGAATACTGGCAAGTAAATGTAAAGGAGGAAAACAAGGAGCTTACGGCCTTTATCGCGCAAGGACACGGGTTGTACGAGTTCAACGTACTGCCGTTCGGTCTGTGCAATGCACCTGCGACCTTCCAGCACCTAGCGGACACGGTATTTCAGGGGATGAAGTGGAGCGAAGTACTGATATACCTCGACGACATAGTAGTATTTTCAGAAGATATAGACGAGCACCTGAAAAAGTTAGAAAAGATCTTTCAGAGACTACGCAGCGCAGGATTGACACTAAAACCAAGTAAGTGTATTTATCTGGAGGAGGAGGTCAAACTCCTAGGCTTCGTAGTAGGAGCCGAAGGAATAAAAAAGGACGACGAGAAGATAGCGGGCATCCAGGACTTCCCTAACCCCAAAAGGGTGAAAGACGTACAGAGTTTCCTGGGTATGTGTAACTACTACAGAAAGTTTATCGAAAATTACTCGGTGATAGCGCGACCGCTGTACGTCCACAAAAAAGACGTCAAAGTTCGAGTGGGGGCCACAACAGAAAAAGGCGTTTGAAGAGTTAAAACTAAAGCTCACGTCGGCACCCGTGCTAAATTTCTTCGACCCAAACAAGGGATGCGAAATAAGAGTGAACGCGTGCGCTTATGGAATTGGCGCAGTCCTGCTACAAGAAGAAGAGGACGGAAACGCGCACCCAATCGCGTATGTAAGTAGGAGCTTAACTAAGGCCGAGCAAAACTATACCATAACGGAGCTAGAAGGACTCACGGTGATTTGGTGCCTGAGTTATCGAGGCCACCTAATCTACGGGAATCTACGAGGCTACCTAATCTCTGCTGGTTGAAAACCATGAAGGACCCGACAGGGAGATTGGCCAGATGGGCGATTAAACTGTCAGAGTTTGATCATACCATAATCCACAAAAGCGGGATAGCGCATAAGGATGCGGACTGCCTTTCGCGACACCCGACAAAAATAGCGGAACCAAAAGATGAAGAAGAAGCCAACGACCTACACACCTACTTGATCGACGAACGAGACCTCGGCGAACAACAACGAATGGACCTAGAATTAAAGGAACTAATCAAGATAGTACGAGACCCTACAGAAGAATCAATAGCGTCACGAAAGTACGCGAAAAATTTCAATTTGATAGGTAACGTTTTGTATAAGAAAAATGCGAATTTGACAGGGAATGACAACCTGTTGGTTATACCGAGAGACCTAGTAGGGGAGATATTATTTAGCCACCATAACGAACCGTTATCAGGACATTTAGGTATAACAAAAACGCTAAATAAAATTAGGAATAGGTTTTACTGGAAGGGGCTTCAGAAGGACGTATAAGCCTTTGTTAAAGGGTGCCCCGACTGTCAGGCCAGAAAGGGGGAATCCCATCGAAAGCCGCAAGGGCTACTCCATTCAATTCCAGTAGCGACCCCTTTTCATAAAATAGGGATCCACCTTTTAGGGCCATTTAGGAGAAGTAAAAACGGGAAAACAATGATAATCGTAGCCACGGACTACGCTACCCGCTGGGCCAAAACGCAAGCATTGCCAAGCGGTAAAGCAGGCCCAGTTGCAAAATTTATTTTAGAGCACATTATTACGCGGCATGAGGCACCTCGGCATTTACTAAGTGATCAAGGCCGAACCTTCCAATCAGAATTAGTAACCGAACTCTTAAAAAGTATGGGTACAGTAAGCAGCTTCACGACAGCTTACCACCCTTCATGCAACGGACTGACTGAAAGACTGAACAAGACCCTCGCGAACATGCTAAGCATGTATACAAATACTGAACAAACGGACTGGGATGAACATTTACCCCACGTGACATTTGCATACAATACCGCGAGACAGGACAGTACCAAGGTATCGCCGTTTATGCTTGTTTATAGCAGAGAAGCGGTACTACCCACTGAGGCCAATTTGGTGCCCGCAAAAACCGACTCCGGCGCAATGGCAGTCAGAGAAAAAGCGCTAGCCGCTAGAGCGCTAGCCGTGGAAGAAATAGAAAAGAGACAATTGTACGATACGGACAGGTACAACGAAGGTCATCGGCATGTAGGGTTTGAAGTAGGGGACAAAGTGAAGGTTTTCACGCCAGTACGAAAAGTAGGGCGTAGCGAAAAGTTGCTATTAAGATGGTTTGGACCCTACTTTATAACTAGGAAACTGAGCGACGTGAGTTACGAGGTTCAGAAAGGACCGACACCCAAATCGAAAAAGGACGTTGTACACGTCGGGAGAATACTAAGGTATAACGAACCTTGGACCTTGCCCATTAGTCCGGGCTGTGACGACGGTAACTAGGAAAATCGGGCGTCCTAATTAAGTAATAGATAGATAATAGTTAATAGTTAGGTAGATCGATTAACGGCTAAGATACAAGTAGGGACACGAAAAATAGAGTAAATTCAAAAATTAGGGGAGAAGAATTAGCCTAAGGTAGGATAATCAGGAATTACATTTGTGGAATAATAGATTGTGGATGGCCCTAATCCACACTACGAGCAGCCAGAGGGACCACCCTGTAGAGGTGAATGCTGGAGCATTCTGGAGACCCCTAACACAGACAGTGGGCTATGAGGCAACCATCCCGCTAGTTTACACAACGGAATGGACAATACAGAACCCCGTGAAGGACCAGGCAGATGAGCAGTCGATGATGCTGCAGACCTGTCACGGAGGTACCCAGAGGGAAACTCGCAAACTACTCTACCAAATCCACCAACTGGCCAAGACGTTCCAGGCGGAGTACGATGAAGAACAGAAGGACTGGGACAACATAGAAGAAGCGAAGACTAGGACCAGGGAGTGGCGACCAAAGAGGGCGCTTGACTTTGTGGGGGACGGACTATCGTGGTGTTGTGGGGTGGCGACGCAACATAAACTTGACAAGTTTCATGTTAAAGAAGAGGAATTAGAAGCAGAGATCCAGAGGTTGCATCGAGGCCTGTCGGACACGATTACTAGCATCGGGGCGACGTCAAAGCAGTTCGAGGACTACACCAGGAAGTCAGCAACAACAATGCACCAGGTAGAGCAGAGGATCCATTCCATTGAAGGCTACATCAAGAAAACCGCACAAAACTTGCAGAATAGGCAAGCAAGTGACGAAGCACAGCTCATGGCAGTGTTTTACGACAACTATACCAATTTAAAACGGATCATTTCGACGTTTAGAGTGGTGCGACGTAACGAAGTCCGCATGTCATGTAAGCAGCACCAAATCCCCATATCAGTCCTGAAACAGCAGGTGCTAGTCAAGGATCTCGAAAGACTCGCAGAAGAGTTGGCCGAATCAAACCAAGGGCTCGCCATACCGTTAAAAGATATTAGTCGTTACTACCAATTGCCGCTGTGCGACTGTGCCTATACGAGGGAAGTGTTGACCACTCATATCCGGATCCCCATAACGCAGAGGTACCAAGAATGGAGACTCTTTGAACTCATCACCATTCCATTTGCTTGGCGCAATCAAACGTGCCGAATACCCCACGAAAGCCTATACTTGGCATCATCATCGCACAAGGAGAACATCAGGACTATTGCTGGGGCGGCCCTCCACCAATGCCGCCCATATCACGACAAGTTATGCTACTTGCCGAGGTTCTCGTCCGATTCCATCCACGGACCAATGTGTGTGTTTTGTATGGTTGGTTGCATGTAGTTATATTTGGTAACGCCATCTTTAGGTTAAGCTGTATTAATGTTTAGTTTGTAAGGATTTTGATGTTACCGACAGACAGTCGAGGAGAAGGGAAAGAATGAAGGTTGAAAAGAGAGATTCGCTCTCTCTGGTCCTAGCTTTGGAGCAATAAACATGTAAAAGTTAAGTCCATGTTATTTTTGTAATTCTAATCAATTAATCAACATACAAAGTCATATTACGTACAAAATTGAGTCAAGAAGTCATACAAAACGTAACAAGTGGTCCTTCGAGCCGGATTTGCGGCAAAACCAGCAAAAAAAAAAAAAAATCGCAGTCTAACCTAAAAGCACATGGTGGAACGTTCTGGAAAAACGGATCCAAAGCGATAGACAAATCAAGGCAAGAAAACAACATCCAGGTAATCCTTTCCCTTTATTTCCATACAAGAATATTGTGTTTGATTATTCGAATCGTACACTGTACAAATTAATCGTATATTAACAAATTGTAAATTATACAAATCAAGGCTAAAGACACGCTAATTGAGACATTATTTGATCAATTCATTTCATTAATCGCATAAACATGGCCGAATTATCGGAATTAAAAATTAAACGTGCAAATTTGAAGCGAAAGTTAACACGATATCAGAATCATACACGCGCGGTAAAGCAATTAACAAATATAACTTCGTCAATTGTGAGCGAGGCTAAGACAAAGCTAGAAAGCATGAAAGATTGGCTTGACGAATTCGATAACGTTCAGTCTCAAATCGAAGAGATTGAAGGCACGGGCGAGGAAAGCGAACGAATTCGCGACCAGTTTGAGGTTAGATATTTTGAAGTGGTCACGTATTACACAACTTTGGGCGATGAAACATCTGACAGCCAATCTGTCGCTGAATCAGTAGCGGACGATTCAGTGGCAGACATCGATCAATTAAATTTGAGCGGCGATGAGCCTACATCAAGCAATAATCAAATCAATTCTAACAATGGCAATAATAACAATAATTTTAATAATAGCAATAATCAAGCTAATTTAAACAAAATCAAGCTGCCTCGGTTAACTTTACCAACGTTTACGGGAAACACTGACCAGTGGCTAAACTTTCGTGATATGTTCTCAGCAATTATACACAATCGCGGTGATCTAAGTGACATTGAAAAGCTGCAATATCTTAAAGCGTCTCTTACAAGCGAAGCATCAGACTTATTACAATCGCTCGAGCTTTCGTCAATAAATTATTCGATTGCTTGGAACCTATTAAAAGATAAATACGAAGATAAGTCGCGATTAATTGATAATCATATTCAACGCATTATTAACATCGAAACCATAACAAAAGAATCACATGTGCAATTACAAGCGCTCATTAATATTTTAAATACAAACCTTAGGGCACTCAAAGCTCTAGGTGAGCCTACTGAAGCTTGGGATTCGGTATTAATCAACATTATTCGCGTAAAATTAGACGCGCAGACAAAACGTGAGTGGGAAAAATACAAAACAGAAATGAGTAATCGTCTTTCGTTTCAGGAAATGTTAAGCTTTCTTACACGAAAATGTCATGTTCTCGAAAATTTACAATCAAATATAAAGCAGAGTTCTACTCAAAGTTCAAATCAGACCCGCGAAAAATTACGATCGTTTGTAGCTGCATACACATTCGAATGCAAGGTTTGCAGGGAAAATCATCCATTATTTAAATGTTCAAAATTTCTTAATATGTCGATAGCTTCTAGAATTAAAGAAGTCACTAAGTTGAACTTGTGCAAAAATTGTTTCCGCGCAAATCATAGAACTAAAGAGTGTAGAACTTCAAAATGCCGCAAATGCGATCAACTTCATAATACTCTTTTGCATCTTACCGAAACTCAATCAAAATTCGATTCGACTCAATCAAAAATGATGCACAAGCAAGTACTTCTAATTTAACCAGTTCATTAACATCATCAATGCACACTCTTTTACCAACAGCTTTAGTAGACATTCTTGATAAATACGGAAACAAGAGAGAAATAAGAATCTTATTAGATTCGGGATCACAATCACATTTCATTCGCGCTGATCTTATTCAAGAGTTAGGTTTTAAAGCAAAAGCTACAGACATGCGCATTACAGGAATTAGCGAGGTTAGTACCAAATCGGTGGGAACGGCAACAGTTCAAATTTATTCAAAATGCAACTCATACAATTCTAGTATTTCTTGTTTTATATTGCAAACAATATCGAGCGTGACACCCCCATTTAAAATCAATAAATCGCAAATAACAATCCCTAATAACATTAGACTTGCTGATCCCAAGTTTGATGAGCCACGCGACATAGATCTGTTGATCGGAGTCGATTTGTTCTGGTCATTGCTATGTATCGGTCAAATTTCATTGGGCAAACGTTCACCCACGTTACAAAAAACGCGTTTCGGATGGATAATTTCGGGTCCAATAAATATTCAAGTCCAAAAGGAAAATGTAAGTTGCATGCATGCCATAACTAGTAGCGAAATTCAAACTCAGTTAAAAGCATTCTGGGAAACTGAGGAAATAAACGAAGCGCCTGGATTAACTCAGGAAGAACTTATATGCGAAAATCATTTTAAAAAACGTACTACTAGAACAAATGACGGTCGGTTCGTGGTGCGAATACCCTTTAACGAAAAGCAAAAACAGCTTGGCGAATCATATGACATTGCAAAAAGTAGATTTACGCTTCTTGAAAAACGATTGCTTAAAGATTCGAATCTATACAAAAAATATTCAGAATTCATGTGTGAGTATTTAAAGTTAAATCATATGTCTACCGTGCAACTCACAGCACATCAAATCAAAAATGCTTGTTTTATTCCTCAGCACGTAGTAATTCACCCTGAGAGTGAAACTACTCAAATTCGCGTTGTATTCGATGCCAGTTGTAAAACAACTTCTGGCATCTCCGTAAATGATGCACAACTTTGCGGACCGGTAATACAGTCAGATTTATTCTCAATCATATTAAGATTTCGTTTGCATGCATACGCATTTACTAGCGATTGCGAAAAAATGTACAGGCAGATTTGGGTGCATAAGGATGATCGCGTATATCAAAACGTTTTATGGAGATCCAATCCAGAGAAAGAATTACAAACTTTTCAATTAAATACCATCAGTTATGGAACCAAATCTGCGTCATATCTTGCCACTCGCTGCCTTAAGCAAATCGCATTAGAAAATTCGGATAAACATCCTATTACGAGCCAGTACATTCAAAATTCTTTTTATGTCGATGATTTTATCGTTAGCTGTGACACGATGGAAAAGGCAGAAACGGTGATTTCGGAAAGAAATATGATACTATTAAAATACGGTTTGGTCCTACGAAAATGGACATCTAATCATTCTAATTTATTAAAGAACGTGACTTCAGCGTCCAATAAAGTTAAGTTTAATGACAATTCGCAATTTCAAAAAACCTTAGGTCTAGAATGGAATCCCATCAAGGACAGGTTTCAATTTCCATTTGAGCTCAAGTCATGTAACACAAGCGTGATAACCAAAAGAACCATCTTATCTACTATTAGCTCTCTGTTTGATCCTCTGGGTTTAGTTAGCCCCGTGGTTGTAAAGTCAAAAATCATTCTCCAAAAACTATGGCAGTGTAACTTGTCATGGAACGAATCAATACCATGCGAATTAAAATCTATGTGGTTAGCTTATCAATCAGACTTGCAATCAATTAAAACACTCAGTATTGCTCGTCAGGTGCTTTGTGCACAGCCGGAAAGAATTGAGATGCACGTTTTTTGTGATGCCAGTGAGTTGGCTTACGGTTCTTGTATTTATTTAAAATCTTTCAATAACTCAAATCAAATCGAAATAAACTTGTTATGCGCAAAAAGTCGTGTATCGCCTTTAAAAACAGTTACCATCCCTAGGCTGGAATTGATGGCAGGTTATTTGGCAACAAAACTAGCGAATAAAGTTAAAGAAATCATAAACATTCAAATTGATCAAGAATTTTATTGGACTGATAGTACCATCGTGTTAGCTTGGCTCAAAAAACATCCCCGCGAATTAAAGCAATTTGTAAGTCATCGCGTTTCATATATAATAACAAACTCAGCAAGTGCGTCATGGAATCATGTCAGCTCAAGCGACAATCCAGCTGATATATTAAGCCGCGGGAGTTCAGTTGAAAAATTAGGTTCCTCAGAGATGTGGTGGCATGGCCCTCAGTGGCTACAATTCGACATGAATGCATGGCCAAGAAAATCGGAAGTTCATTCTCTAGACATTAGCGAACTCAAACAGACAAAGATTTTTGCAATGCCTGCAAATACTAAAAATCTATTTATAGAACAAATCGTTCAAAGATTTTCTTCATTCACAAAACTCCGTAGCGTTACTGCCTTTTGCATGCGGTTTATAAATAACATTTCAAAAGGAAAAATAAACAAAATAACAGGACCTCTTAGTGTTGAGGAAATTACTAAAGCCACGATGGTTTTAATCAAAGAAACGCAAAGTAGCAGCTTTTTTAATGAAATAAAATTAATTCAAGCTAAGGCAGATTCTTCAAATAGCAGCTTAAGACCACTGAATCCTTTTTTGGATGATCTCGGTATAATGCGCGTTGGCGGTCGCATTTGCCACAGTAATATGCCATATAATGCAAAATTTCCTATAATTTTACCAAAAAATCATCATTTTACTACCCTAATTATAAGGCATTTTCATTTTGAGCAACTGCATGCCGGACCTCATTCGACTTTGAATATTATTCGACAACAATATTGGATAATATCGGGAAAACAAGCAGTTTCCAAGGTCACTAGATCATGTACGATTTGTAAAAGATTTAATTCCAGGCCAATTCAGCCTCAAATGGCGGATTTGCCAAAAGAACGTTTGACGCCATCTCGTGTGTTTGCCGTAAATGGTACGGATTTTGCTGGTCCATTCACAGTAAGAGCAAGCTTAGGTCGCGGTCAAAAAACTATGAAAGCGTACCTGTGTATCTTTGTTTGTTTTGCCACCAGAGCCGTTCATTTGGAATTGGTCGGTAGTCTGTCGACTGAGTCGTTTATTTCGTGTTTAAAGCGGTTCTTGGCGCGTCGGGGATATTGTGCAGAAATCCATTCCGATAATGGGACGAACTTTGTCGGTTCGTCAAATCAATTAAAGCAGTGGTACGAGTTTTTGGGAGAGTCAGATTCACAGGACAAAATTAGCGAGTTTTTAGCCAATAAGCAAATAGTTTGGAAATTTAGTCCAGCCAGGGCGCCTCATTTCGGAGGGCTCTGGGAGGCTGCAGTGAAATCTGCTAAAAGACATTTGTACAAAATCACAAATAATCATGTATTTACATTCGAAGAGTTAAACACAGTATTTTGCCAAATTGAGGCAGTACTTAACTCCCGACCTTTAATTTCCATCTCTCCCACTCCCTGCGATCTTCCATACCTAACCCCAGCACACTTCCTAGTTGGTGATTCTCTATTTACTATTCCTGAACCTTGCTATGAGGAAATCAAGCAAAATCGCTTTAATCGCTATCAGCTGATGCAGCAAATCCATCAGCAATTTTGGAAATCATGGTCCAGAGACTATTTAAATATATTGCAAACTCGAATCAAATGGAAGAGTGCCAAGGAAGAAATCCTCAAACCCGGTTCGGTAGTCTTGATTAAGGACTCAAATAATCCTCCATTATTGTGGAAAATGGGTATCGTTCAAAGTTTACATCCCGGGTCCGATGGTACTACAAGAGTGGTGACTTTGAAGATAGGAGCTGGAACAACAACTAGACCAGTGGTCAGTCTCATACCTTTGTTAAGTGAGAGTGACAGTGATAGTGTCCGTGACGTGATTTCGCATGAGACTGAAGAAAAAACTTGTTAATAAGACTTTAATTTATTGTTATACATGTAACTTTAGGGTTGTATTTCTTATCAAAGCCATAATCGCATTCTTTGTAAGAAAATTTACTTTGAAATATTATTTCAAGGCGGCCGGCTTGTTTTGTATGGTTGGTTGCATGTAGTTATATTTGGTAACGCCATCTTTAGGTTAAGCTGTATTAATGTTTAGTTTGTAAGGATTTTGATGTTACCGACAGACAGTCGAGGAGAAGGGAAAGAATGAAGGTTGAAAAGAGAGATTCGCTCTCTCTGGTCCTAGCTTTGGAGCAATAAACATGTAAAAGTTAAGTCCATGTTATTTTTGTAATTCTAATCAATTAATCAACATACAAAGTCATATTACGTACAAAATTGAGTCAAGAAGTCATACAAAACGTAACAGTGTGCAAGAAAATTATTCCTAGGCGCCACTGTAGAATTATAAATTATAAAATTAGCAATCTTGTTAATTGTCCTTCTTATATCAGCCACTATTAATTTATTTAATTATAATGATTTTAAGTTGGTGCACTTTTGCATCCTTTCTGTATCTCCGTCTTTGTTTAACTTGTTTGATAACACCAGACAGAATTACACTCATGTCGCACCAGTGCAGCAATTTAAAAACCCATTAAAAATGTCAGTCATAAGTTGTAGTAGAACTATCAATGATCAAAAAAAATATATTATTTATTATAAAGAAATGATAATATAAAGTTACTAATAATTTATTGATAAATATTAATTAATCTAGAATTGCACAATTTTCTATTTGTAGTAAAGTATAAATCCAAATCGGGTGTGACGTTTTGCAACAGTCACAACTTGCATTAGAACTACTACTCAATTAACATTTATATCTTGCGAAAACTAAAGAATTATGCATTTTTAGAATAATTCTAAATTAAAAATGTAATATCATTGAGTTTTGGTAGTTCAACTGTAGGTTGTTACTGACGTTTCCAATCTCCAAAGACAATAGAGTAATATGTTAAATATAAGAAGAGCAATAAACAAAATTATTATTGACTTAAATTTTGATGAATATGTTAGAATTGTAATAACATAATTGCTATTAGCTCTTTTATAAATGTAAACAGAAAGAAATCAATGCAAATGTTTTTCTGCCATAACTGTAATGTGGGTTGCATTATTTTGTTGTAGCCACATCACCTAAATTTAAATTAAAATAACGTTCTTAACGGTATACAACTTGCAAAACAATTTGATGATTTGTAAATCACCAACTTAATGCAATGAATTCTGAACAGAAAATAATGTATTATTTTCTTACATTAGAAATTTGAAGTAAGAAGTTGTATATTTTATTAATCTCTTTATTTTAATTCTTTCTCTAGAAATAAAATAAAAAATTCAATTTAAATTAAATGACTAAGAAATAATGAAAATAATTCGGACATCTTTAGAAAGGCTCGTAAGGAGTCGCAACTCACTGACCCTGTCTAGAGGAGTGTCGAGTGGTTTGAACAGATGGTTCATTGGCTCCGCCTCTTCTAACGTCATGCTAATACAAATCTTGTCTCTCATCTCATTAGTCCTCCAGCCCATGAGGACATCTGATCAGTCCTCCATATATTTATTATATTTATTTGATCTTGATGGACAATTCAAATTTGAAAGAGGTCCTGGAAAGCGTGAAGGCCAAGCGGATGGAGCGGGAGCTGTGGATTCTCGAGAATCGAGATGCCCTGCAAACAGCCGTAAGTTTCGAAATAATTCATTTAATTCTTTTTTAATTAATACTTCCAGAAAGAGAAATATTTTAAAATTTCAAAGCAGTTTCGGCGAAAAACGCCGAATTAAAAAAATTGTGGAAGCAGGTATACTTTAATTTTTTTTTTTTAATTATTTTATAATGATATTTATTTTTTTATTTTTCAGGAGGAAGCCTTAAAAGGAATAATTGCGGCGGCAGAACAGGATTAATTGCGGGGCCCAAACATGAAATATGTATTTTATGAATTATTCTGTACTTTATGAATTATAAGTACTTTATTCTTTATAATATGAATTATTTACTTATTTACTTACTATATATATAATAAAATAAATAAAACACAATTCGATTTTCGATAAATGGCATTAATTGATATTACGAACAAAATTTCTTTCAGTGTGTAGAACGCTTTCTTTCCTTCCTTTCTTTCCTTCGTCTTTCGAACCTTTTTTACCATGCATATAAGCTATTCTCGCAGATCCGCCCCTCACAATACAAAATGTCGGATTATTTTATTTTTGTTTTTTGTATAATGTAGACAAATTGAGACAAGTATTAATATATTGGGTAATGACATAAAACATAATAATTAAAATTTTAATTACCAACACATTAATTAAGCATTATAAGGCGGAATTTCGACTATAGAATATTAGTCGAACTATGGTGCACTGGCCTAAAGAAGTATTGAAACCAAAATAATTATGCGGTTGGTCTAATTTATGGCAAAATATTTAAGGTTTATTGTTTATTCGGGTCATATGAAAATCGACCATAATGACATG
>OY744565.1:2663176-2822176 GCA_963556235.1 Cryptophagus acutangulus | reverse complement strand
TAATGAAAAAGCATGCCACAATCAGCTTCATTTAGTGAACGAAAATGTACCTTTGTTATGCAAATATGACACCACATTTCCGGGTCCGTGAAGAGTGCTACAATATTTTTATTAAAAAAATCGATGGTTTCATGTAAAACTTTTCTGTCAAACATTTACAGAGAAAAGTTTTTACACATATTACAACTAAGACGTTTTTCAGCGATACACTCGTTGCATTTGAAAAACTGCCTTGTTTCAAAACAGCCGATGCATATATTGCCATAGTTGGTCTCATAGTAGTCCAATACCATGCAGCCCGCTCGCCCAGAAATATGCGTTTTCACATCATCCACCCAAGTTAGTTCTTCACTATCTTCATCCAGTATTTCACTGAACACAACATTTCTCAATTTTTCGTGAAAAAATGTATCACCCACCGGATAGCTGTCCAGACAATACTCCTGGTCACATTCATTTGTAACACTTTTTTCTAACACATCCATTGCCCAATTACTTAGGCAATCTTGCACCAAAAACTTTAGTAGTTTTTTTTTATAAAATAGATGAACCACATCCATCACACTCTCACATTGAGTATTCACCACTTTAGGGCTCAATTCCAACAAACTTAAAGACATTTTGATCGTTGTTTTTTTTATTAATATTTTGCAACTTCTGTCACTAGTACAATAATCTAACTAAACAAAAAGTTTAAATGTAAATCAAATTTCTTTGCGAAAACAGAAAACGTGATAAATACGATCTTTACACTATACACCTCCTTAAAATCGCCGAATCTTTTAAAATTATGTAGAAAAGATGTTCATCATCTAAATATTACATACTATTGGAAAGAATTTGAAATGGGCTCATCATTTGTAAATGTGATTGACAATAAATCATAAAATAAATCATATCAACGAAGAAAAAAAAAACACAAAAATTATTAACGCTTACAAGTATTTTATTAAAAATATATATTTAAACAACAAATATTTTGTGAATGTTACATAGATTACATTCATTTTTTGGTGGTGATGGGCCCTCATATTGATCAAAATCTTCAGGTTGATTATAATGTTCATTACATGGTAAACACTGTTTTAAAATTTCATCATTTCGATATTCTTCCGGTAAATGTTTCCATGCTCTTTCTAGTTCTAAAGCTTTAGCATATTTTTGTTAGTAAACTAGTGGAAAAAATACCAAATCCGATGGGTCAAATTGATCCAAACCTTTCTTCAATTCCAAATGATTTACAATCATTTCCCCGAGTTTTTCTACAACATCCTTATTGAATGACATTTTATAATAAACTAATCAATATTTTATTGTTGATCGATATTATGTATCCCATTTACTTCTAATATTAAATTATAATCAGTTTTCATTTTTTCACCAAAATATTGCAAACACTCCAACATACAATGTGATGGAATTGGATACCTTGCATAAAGTTCGCGTCAGGTCAATACATTTTTGAAGGCTATTACATTCCTGATGAATCTTTACAACTGTTAACATTAAATTATTGTAATAATTTACAAAGTTTATATTTTTCAACAATGCTAATCTTGATGTAATAATATCATTAATCGATATTATTTCTTCAATAGTCTGTAAGCCAACAAATATTGGAGTAATATAAACACCTTTTAGTTTAACCATTTTTATTTCCATAAAAGTAGACTCCTCCAATTGGCATATGTTTAAAATTGAATTGAATTCATCGAAAACAATTGCATCACTTTTTTTTAAAATATTTGATCAAAATGTTTATAAAGTCATTCCACTCTACTTCACCAAAGGTAACATGATCTTCTTTCTTTCTTGATTTTATGAATTTCACTGCAGATTCTAATCCCATGGAATAACACAGACCAACCGAAATTTCACATATCTTTGATTTTTCCAACATATAACTAGTCTCCAGTATCAATCGTTTATCATTATAAATATTTTTGCGATAGTTTGCAAAAATATTATCAACAAAATCTGAATAGGCTGTTGCTTCATTCATTTTCAATTAAATTTACAATACTGCTATCAATATATCTATATGATCAATATTTATAGTAGCTAATTAATAAATAGATCACATGCGCAAATCAGGTAATATTTTTAATATTTATCCAGCTATTGTGAGATTTATCAAACCCCAACCACTTAACAAATAATTTATCATTCTTTCTGGACAATATTTTTTCTATTAAATAAACATCCGTCTGTGCTGTTTTTTGCAACTCTTCTGTATAAAAACCTCCACTTATTGGTACACCATAAATGTCATCTAATAAGTATGTAGTTGGATTGGTAATGCACACTTTTCTAATTTTAAATAATTCGGTCGTTCAATTTGGAGTGTAGCCCACATGTTTTGCTTTACTTATTTGAACCGTATCCCCAATCTGATATTTTTGTTTATCAACAATTTTCACATGATTATACACTGTATTCAAAAAGTCTTTTTCATTTGACTTTTTCACATTTTTTGGTTTCATCAATATAGTACTATGTTTGGTATTATTATATTCTTTTATTACTTTGGTTAAATTATTTATCCAATCATATTTCCCATTTAAACTAAACAGTTTATACAGTTTCTCTTTAATTGTTCGGATAACCCTCTCCACTATTGCCGCTTTTTTTAAACTACATGTATAGTACAGGATCCAACCGAATTTGACCTACACCCATATGCTTAGAGCTTATAAATGATATTTTATATAATTAAGTATGTTGGAAAACATTTTTCGATAGGGTTGCCTAAGAATTTCCTGAGCCGGGTATTTTTAATTAGCAATTAAAAAATCGATTTTTAAAATTAATTGCAACTATTTGATATATGAAAAAGTCATGTACTACTCGAAAGTACTATGTTTGTAGATGATGCTTTGGTTGGGTTGCCTATTTTTTACCTGAGCATACTATGGGGTTGCCAGGTATAAACAGGTAATCACAATTAGTAATATGTGACAATATGCTTAATCAATAAATTTGATATCAAATTAAAGATAATTTTATTCCAAACACAATGGTATAGGGTTGCCTAAAGAAAACTTGAGCTAAAGTACGGTTGCCGAGTTTTAAAAATCTGAATATTCGTGCGTAGGAGAATGTGCGACAGTGAGGTCCGAGCAAGCTATACCGTGAGATAGAAAAGGACGGGACATTGCAGCTATATAGGTACATATTATTGCTATGCTGACTGATATTTGTGACGGTCGTTGGTTTAAAGAATATGAGATAGCAGATAAAGGAGAGCGCGCATGCTACAAGCGCATGCACAGCTAACCTCATATTTCTAATTACATATACACAATAATAAAAGCATACAATAAACACACAAACCGAAAATAAATTTTTGTAACCAACCGAACCAAAGCAAAATCCCTACATGTCCAACTCTTACAGTCACGATCCTGGCGAATAAAAAGGGGAACGAAACCTCGTGCGACTGCCCTATTGTATTTTATTGTGGTTATTATAAACAATAAAAAATGTCTAAACAGTGTTTTTTGTGTAAGTTGGATGACTCTGTAATTGATTTTACTGAAGAAACGTTCAAAAATTGTTTATTAAAGTTAGGTTTTCGTAAAAAAAATGAACTTTAAATACAGTGAAGTTGATCTAAATAAAGCGTCACTCGATTACGTTGGATATCACACTACATGTTACAAAAAAGTAACTGTTTTGCACAAAAAATATAATAATGCATTGGAATATTTTTTAAACGATTATCAAGTAAGTACTTATTCAATTAAATATTGGAAACAAAATAATACATTCAACATTTTCATTAAATTACAAAATTTATTAATAGGTATATAATAATATTTTTTATATTCAATTTTATAATTATATTTAATTATAAAATTATATTATTATATGAATTTGCAATTTCAATATATAAATATATCTATTATTATATTAATATTTAATTACATTATAGCTCATACAATTTCAGTTGGATGTTGATGATGCAAGTCAACAATGTTTGGATTCTAGTGTCAATTCCTGTAAAATCGCTACTGAGGATGTAGAGGACAATGTTAGTGCAATGTCTCATATTTCAGACGAAAATACAACTGCTGTTGATGTAAGTCAACAATGTCTGGATATTTAATTTAAGAATAATATATTTAATTTAATTTATTTAATTTAATATAATATTTTCAACATTTTTCTTTAGTCGATTCTTATTAACAGAAACCAATTCCATTGTTTCAGGAGCCTTTAATACCAACAGCATCAAGTGGTCTGTTTTGCAACTACAGGCAAAAAAGAAGTGGGAATAAGCAAGTTTATCTTACATTTCCTTCGGATGACAAATTGGCACAGAAAATAAAAAATATGGCTGAAGATTTTCATGATACGGATATTCTCGAAAAACTTCTTTACCAAACTGTGGCTTACCATCACCCCTGTTACTCAACGTATCTGACAAAATATGATCGGTCCACCAAAGAACATGTTGAATCCAGTTGGCATAAACACAGACATATTCATCAATTGGCTTTTAAATGTATAACAAAGTACATACAAAAAGAAGTAATGGAAAATAATAAGGTTATGCACCTTGCACAATTATTTTTAAAATACCAAGCTTTACTCTTGGAGTTTGGCAACTATGAAATAGATTTTGATGACATAGCAGATTATCGTGTCGATACGTTACAAAAAAAAATAATAAAACATTTTGGTGATGGTATTACAATTGAAGCGTCGACTGGACCACGAAACCAAAGAATTGTGTACAAAACAGACATTGATGTTTCAGTAATGGCTAGCAACACATCATTTTTGGAGGCAAAAGATGATCATAAATTTGAAGATGTAGCATATTATTTAAGAAGCTGCGTTAAGCATACTGATCGTCATCCGCTCTCTACAAATTTAACAGCTGATGACATAATTAAAGGAGAATATGAAATTCCTCAAAAATTATTTGATTTCATGAGAAATCTTATTCAAGGACCTAATGTTCATAACAAATACTCCAACAAACTCATGGTTAAAATAACATCTATATGCAGTGACATAATTTACGCAGTGACGAACGGCAGATGTAAGCCAGCGAAAAATTTAATTCTTGGACTAGCAATCAAATCTCTGACCAATTCTCGGCAAGTTATCACCATGCTTAATAGATATGGCCATACAATAGGTTACAACTTAGCCGAAGAACTTGAGACAGAAATGACTTATACGTCAATCCAAGATAATAACGTAATACCAACAGGCATGACTGCTGTAAATGGTCACAGTACTCATGTAGCGTTCGATAATTTTGACCGCTTTGTTGACACCACTTCAGGAAAAGACACTATGCATGACACGGTTGGAATAATTTACCAATTTCCGAGTTCTGAAGCTGATGATTTGGATGATGCTGCAGCTACAACTTCATCAACATCTAAAGCTAATGTAGAAGGACCTTTACGTAAAAGAAGACGATTTACAATTAAATCCAAGATAGAATTGTTTTTAAAAAGTATTTTATTAAACTAAAGGCAGACGTACATGTCCTTATAGTATGAATCTTAGTAATAGACTGATCTCCTAATTCTAATATTGAACGTATGTTATCAAAAGTGTTGATTCTGCAGACATGCAGAATTACAATGAATTTTATTTAATCTGCTGATTCTTTGTGAAACATTTATATTTCATGTAAAACAAGATGTTCGTGTCTTATCTCTTGATAACAAAAACCTATGTATAAAATATAACAACTTTTACATTATGATACCCAATACTTATATCTAATATAACTCCTCCCGGCCTAAGAGAAAAAATTACGGTTGAAAAACGTTAATTTTTTAATTGAATTTCTTCAAGTGGATTAATCATTACCTTATTTTTATTTTTCTCCATTCTTGCTCTTAGGCATGGATAGTATTTCCTAAATGAATACAAAACTAAAATAAAAATAATTATATACTCGTATAATAAAACAGTGTATAAACTAATATTGTTAAATTGAAATTGTACAGGTTTTATTGAATTAATTTGTTGTTGCGTATGCTTTAACCGTAGATGCACTTCTTTTAATCCGTGTAGGTCGATGTCATCCAGTTGAATTGGGGTGAATTCGAAATTGGTTTTAGGTTGAATAGTATTTTCAGAACCTTTAATATCTGGTAAATTTATTTGTTTTACCAGTGGGTTTGTTGTTTGATGAGTCTTTAAAGTAACACCCTCAATTTGCAATTCACAATACTTTGGGATTGACACAAGATATGTCCCGTTTATTTTAATTTTTTCTTCTTCGGCATCGCACTTACTACGCACTATTGTTGAATTCACTGTCACAATTAGCCATTTATTAGGCAAAAGCTTTTGAATTTTAGTTTTTGTTAGATAACTATTAGTTATTTCACAATTTTTGTAATTGTCTCCAAAGTTTATCAATTCCACTTCGCATGGATTATTGTTTTTTGACAATACACTAGTTTTTAGATCAAAACACAAAAAAATCATTTGATTAACTTCTTTACATTCATGATCTGTTAGACCATATTCTTGTTCACTTTGTAGTAGGTAAGGACTTTTTGGAATGATTACATGATACAAATTATTTTTCCACATGGGAAGGGAATAAAGCTTATAATAGTTGTATTGAATTGGTTCGATTAACGGAATTTCCAAGATAAAAGTTAGTTGATCTTTATATATATAACTCTTAATACTTATGACCGAATAGTACTTAGTTAATTCATCATCTTCGAACTCATATGACAATTTATTATTAGTTAATTTTGGATTTATTTCTAGTAATTCTGTTCTTAATTCATCTACTGTAATTATTGATGGATGGAGTGAATTTATTTTGGCAAAAGTAATAGCATTTTCTAAAGTATCTAAGGTTTCACTATGGTTGCTGTTCTACTATGGTTTTAATTTGTTCTTGATTATTTTTCATTTGTGAAATAGCTTTATCGTATTTTTCTGCGTCTGACTGATCTAAATTTCCACTAAAGGCTTTCCATATTGACCCTAGCCCATTAATTAATCCGCGTGCAGTACGTTTGCTTTTCTTAACTGAGATTTGTTTAAATTTTAATTTTGCTTGCGATAATTTAAATTCTCATAGATATCTGTAAGTGTATATTTTTCTAGCGTAAACTTTACCATATTGAGAAATATGAAATGAATTATTGAGTCTATCATAATTATTAACTAATTTGCCTAACTCTAATCTTATACTGGCTAAATCGTATATTTGTATTAAGTTCCAATAGTCTACTACGTTTTGAGCTACTCCTAATTTTATAGGTAATAACCCTGGATTATTGAATACTTGATTTATTTCTATTCCTGAGCATTTCACGTTGCTGGCAATTCTTGTTGTGATAATGATGATGTACCTGCAACAATAGGTTGTCTTGGATTTTTTAAATAAACGGTACATCCTCCTTTCTGTTTATCCAATTTTTGAATAATTGCTTTGTTACCCGGTAATATTGTTTTTATAATAAAAGGTCCGTTAAATTTTTCGCCCGTTTTATTTCTAGCATACTTATAACTTATTTCATAAACAGTTTGACCTTCGACAAATGGATTATTAATTTGTACATTTCGTTTTTCTACAACTTTACTCTGAATTAAATGTAGGTAGCCACTATACATCTGTTTATCGTAAAACAAACCATAGGGATCGCGTAACTTTGTATGCCCTAAAGTTAATTCTAGTGGTGTAAAGTTTGTACTAGAATGAATTGAGTTGTTATAGGCCATGCATGCATATTTTACTAATTTATTAATAGGGTCTTTACAACTTGACTTTAATAGTCTTACAAGTTCAATTAATGTGGAGTGAAATCTTTCTATTATTCCATTTGATTCAGGGTGATGGGCTGTGGAAAAATGGATTATTACTTTGTGTACTTCTAACAGTTCCTTTACTATATGATTATAATATTCCAACCCTTGGTCTGCAGTGATATTTTCTGGGATGCCATAGTATGAAAAATATATTATTAATGCATTTGTTATGCATTTGTCTACTATAGTCAAAAATTTAACGTTTTCTAGTGTAACAACATCTATGTGTAACTTTTCGAACGGTCTATGTGGTGTATCAGTTAACATCATTTCTAGTCGCGGGGGATTTCTTTCATATTTATTTTTTTTACAAGTTTGGCAATTGGCAATATAATTTCCTACATGTTCATGCATAAGGGGAAAGTAATATTTTCTTTGAAGTTGTTTAATGGTTTCTGAGATACCTCGATGATTGGTTTTTCCTTCATGTTGGTGTCTAATTGCCATTTCTATTAAATCAGGTTCTTGTAAAAATTCACGCCGCTCGGTGCAATATATTATTTCAGGCCCGTTTGCATTAAACAAATTTTGAACGATTTTATTAAATTGTTTGAATAAATTTTCAGTTTCGAAATGGAAGTAAAATTTCTTTGCTTCGTTTGTAAAGTCTTTCAGAAAGTTCGTTATCTCTATTTCGTTGTTGTCTTTATTTATTTGGATATGGTATCGCTTAGTTTTACCTATAATTTCAATTCTGGCCGGTTTTGCTTGTGTGTGAACTTCATAAATATAAAATTGATTTGGTTTAGATTCGATAATATCTGAACATATTTTATTACTTGTCAACTCGCTATTTTGGCTTACTGAATGAACCGTATCAGGTAGGTCTTCTAAAGTGTCTATGCTTTCTAAAACACTTTCCATCTCTGTTTCGTCATAATTATTAATTAAAGATTCATTTTCTAAAGCGTTAATTTCGATAGTTTGGTTCTGAATATTTTTATTAGTATTGTCCAAATTTATTTATACTCTGCTTAGTGCGCCAGCATTAGTGTTTTGTTTTCCCTTTTTATAAATGATTTCGTAATCGTATTCCTCTAATCTAATTTTCCATCGTTGAAGCTTTGAGTTAGGCTCTTTTAGTTTTGATAACCACACTAATGGACGATGATCAGTATAAATAATGAATTTATTTCCGTACAGGTACGGTCTAAAATATTTAACTCCCCAAACGATAGCTAAGAACTCTTTTTCAAACGTACTGTATTTTTGCTCGGTATCATTTAGGGTGTGAGACGCATAGCATATTGGTTTATTTGATCCCACAGTTCCCTGTATTAAAACTGCACCAATTGCAACATTGGACGCATCTGTTGTAACTATGAATGGCTTATCAAAATTAGGGTACTGTAGAATAGGCTGATTAGTTAAAAGATGTTTACACTTATTAATTGCATTTAGAAATTCTTGATTATGTTCGATTTTGTGGCTTTTTTCAAACATATAGTCAATGGTTTGGTTATTTTAGCATAGTCTTTCACAAATTTTCTGTAATATCCAGTTAGGCCTAAAAATCCTCTTATTTCTTTTGTGGTTTTAGGGATCGGGTAATTTAATACTGCATTGATTTTGCTAGGATTTGGTTTTACACCTTCGGGAGTTATGATGTGACCAAGAAATTGTGCTTTTTTTTTCAAAAATTCAGATTTATCCATTTGTACTTTTAGGTTTGCCTGCCTAAGTCGCTCGAATACAAGTTTTAGTTTGGTTATGTGTTCCTGCAAGGATGTTGAAAATACTACAATATCATCAAGATAAACGATACAAGCTTCGTTTTGTATTCCGCGCAAGATATTATCAATGACTCTTTGAAACGTAGCCGGTGCATTTTTCAACCCGAATGGCATTCGCTTATATTCGTAATAACCTCTTGGGGTAGAGAACGCGGTTTTTTCGACATCTTTTGGATGCATTTCGATTTGATGGTACCCTGACGCTAAATCTAAGGTAGAAAAATAGGAACATTTTCCCAATTTATCCAGAATATCGGCAATATGAGGTAATGGGTATTTATCGTCTAAGCACTTTTCGTTAAGTTGTCTATAGTCAATTACCATTCGAAATTTTTGTACACCCGATGCATCTACTTTCTTTGGCACCACAATAACAGGACTACTCCAAGGACTGCTTGATGGCCTTATTATATTATTATCTAATAGTTCCTGAACTTGGTTTTCTACTTCTTTTTGCTGTGTGTACGATAACCTATAAGCTTTTTTGAAAACTGGTATATTATCTTTGGTTCTAATTTCGTGTTTTACTACATAGCAAATTGATTTAATGTGATCTCTTTCCTCTTTATTTAAATGATCTAGTCTAAGGTTTTCTAAATTTTTTTTTAATAATAATTCAATTTCATTTTTATTTATTTCCAAATTATCTGTTTCCATGTTAATATCTATTGATTCTATTACATTCAAAGGTTCGGCATAAATTTTTTTTGGTGTTTCATTGCTATTGGTTATGCTTAAGATTGTTTCATGATTTTTGACATTGACAAAACATTGAGGAATTTCTATTCCTTCAGCTAATTTTACATATTCAATTATTCCATGATTTAGATTTGTATTTACTGGAACTTTTACGATGTGTTGTTGTCTAGCTTGTAATGTAATTTCTTTTTTACACTACTAGCTATAGAACACGACTTTATGATATTGATTAACAGACTGAGAAGTTTAATTTCACTACCTATGCCGGTGAGAGGTTGTGAAATTTCGTTTCACAACCCCGGGGTAAATAAACACATAATTCGAATTTCTGATAATACCGTAGCAGAATTTAAAAAGAAAGTTATACAGAAAGAATCACTATGTTGTACGTAATTTATCTGATACTATTTAAGCAATAAAATTGTTGTGTAAATTAGTAAAATTAATTTTTAAAACTTATGTAACTATCAATTACAATTTCACTGGGCGTTTTCCAATGGTACATTTAGTGCGCACTTTTTTGGTTCTGGAAGTTGCAAAATTATATTAATGATAAATAATTGTGATATTCGAACAGTTTTAATAGCGGTTTAATAGAAATTCAATTTAAATTTCAATTTAAACAAAATCAAACAATCTATTACGACAATTGAATTTACTCTTCTGTCAACTGTCAATGGCGCTGCGGACTAGACGTGCTAGTAGTGCAAAAAATAGTATATACACCACGGTTGTGAAAAATTTTCTAGCGCTCGCACTATCATATCCCTCGATGCTGCGCATCTCGGGATATGAACCTGTGCTCGCGCTAGAAAATCTACTTCACACCCTTGGTGTATAATATACTATTGCTTTGAGATTTTCAAAATAAATGGGAATTAATCCATTTTTTGTATATGTGGCGGTTCCAGCTGTGTATTGGTAGTTGCCTAAACTAACCAGTGCGCCATCTTTAAGTAAGTGGCAAAAGTGAGGGAGGTCAGGTGGGACTCGCTCATACTGGACGACGACGCGAAGTGCAGAGACAGTATCAATTCATTCGTGCTTTTATACATTTTATTGTTATTACACTTACTTTGCATACGTTGGATGTTAAGTCATTTCTCGTTGAATAAAAGTGTTTATTCTTATTAAAAGAGCTAACGCAGCTAAAGTGGTGACCCCGACAAACGAACAAAGCCGCAGCCGAATTGCATCATCCACATCTGTCGAATTACGTTTGCTACAATGCCGTCGCCACCAAGGGAAGTTGCTGCAAACTGCTACGCACGACTACAAATTCCACCATTTGTAGAATCTGAGGTCAGCAATTACTTCTACCTACTCGACTTCTATCTACGCGCCAGTGGTGTTGTAAGTGATTCTCGCAAATTTGACACCGTTTGCTCGCAACTACCGCCTCAACGTATTACGGAATTGAGACCTATCATCGACGCCGCACCAGAAACTGATAAGTATGGCTATATTCGTACAGCATTGATAGCTCACTTTGCAGAAAGCAATAAAAAGCGGCTTCAGAAAATCCTACATGATATGCAACTTGGCGACAAGAAACCCAGTCAACTCTACTACGAAATGAAGCAAATGGCGGACGGAATATTTAGCGAGCAGGTGCTTGTAGATCTGTGGGCATCGCGCCTACCAACTTCTGTCCAAGTTGCTGTCAATATAACCACTGGATCAGCCGCTGAGAAAATTAAAATAGCGGATAGCGTATTAGAAAACGTGCAGTTGAATGAAGTTAGCGCGACAGGTGTGCGAGTTCCTGAATCAAATGAGGCATCTGTTATAGCACCTCATCAGTCAACAGAGCTTGCCAGCCTTATCTCCGAGCTTACTCAAGTACTCAGAACCAATCGAGGTGGTGACAATAGAAGCGTAAGGCAAAATCAGCCCGTCCAAATGCATTCTCAGTCACGTAACGCAATGCCGCGTAATAGCATGCCCCAACGTCGCGGAAACGTTGATGACCGTTACGACTCTTGCTGGTATCATCGAACTTTTGGTACAAGAGCAACAAACTGCCGGCCACCATGCAATTTTCATGGAAACTCTTCACAACCGTGACTAGTAAGGAACGAAGCGATCTCGGAAGTAACACCACACCGAAATTGTGCAAATATATCTAGATTGTGCGTGTATGAATCAAAAACTAATGTTAAATACCTAATAGACACAGGTGCGGAAGTTTCGTGTATTCCATTATCTCGTGCGCTCAAAAACATTCGCCCATCAACTGTACGTCTTTACGCGGTAAACGGTACACCAATAAACGTATATGGTGAAACAACTCGTGAGTTAAACCTTGGACTACGTCGTCAATTCTTGTGGAGGTTTCTTGTCGCTGACGTCTCATCAGCAATCATCGGCGCCGATTTTTTACGCCATTATGACTTGCTAGTGGACTTAAAACGTTCACGGCTGGTGGATGCTCAAACCAAAATTCAATCGAAGGTCCTTTCTGCCATCACTAGCCACGAACCATCGCCTCAAACGCTTGACCGTAACTCACCATTTGCTGAAGTACTCCGGATGTATCCAAATTTAACCCGGCTTGCACCACCAGGCGTTACCACAAACTCTAACGCAGTACATTTTATTGAAACCAGCGGACGTCCATGTACTGCTCGTGCTCGTCGCCTGCCGTTGGACAAACTAGCCGCGGCTAGGAAGGAATTTGACCTTTTAATGAAAGCTGGAATTTGTCGTCCATCCAAAAGTAATTGGTCTAGCCCGTTGCATACGGTTCGGAAAGCCGATGGTTCATGGCGACCATGCGGTGACTATCGCGCGTTAAATGCTACCACCGTGCCTGATCGCTACCCTCTTCCGTACCTTCACGATTTTTCAAACATCTTACATGGTAAGAAACTTTTCTCTAAAATTGATCTACAGAAAGCTTTTCATCAGGTGCCAATTAATCCCGCTGACGTTCCGTAAACGGCTATAACCACACCATTCGGTTTATTTGAATTTACCCATATGACGTTTGGGTTGCGCAATGCTGCCCAAACGTTTCAGCGTTTAATTCATGAAGTATTACGGGGCATTCCCTTTGCATTTGCGTATATGGATGATATCTGCATAGCTTCCGAGAACATGGCTCAGCATAAACATCACCTGCACGAAGTTTTCAAGCGATTATCGGCACATAACTTATCCATTAACGTCGCCAAATGTGTCTTCGGTAAAGAAGAGTTGGAATTCCTTGGGCATCTGATCACCAAGAAGGGGATATCACCTTCACCGTCAAGAGTAGAAGCAATCCAGCAAATAAAGCGCCCGGAAACGGTAAAACAGCTGAGAGGTTTTATTGCCACGGTGAATTTTTATAGAAAATTTTTACCAGGAGCAGCTGAAGCACAAATTCCGCTGCTTTCAATGACACCTGGCAACAAGAAAAATGACAAAACCCCATTGGTTTGGTCGGAAAGCACAGATAACGCTTTTGAGAAGTGTCGCAAAATGTTGAGCAATGCCGTAGAACTTTCACATCCGAAATTCGATGCTGAACTATCACTTGTAACAGATGCGTCTAATCTGGCCGCTGGTGCAGTTCTCAACCAAATTGTAGGCACCTCCGTCGAATCATTGGGCTATTTTTCGAAAAAGTTTACCAAAACGCAACAGTGCTATTCCACATACGATCGAGAATTAACAGCAATGTATCTTGCTGTCCAACATTTTCGTGATCTGCTTGAAGGTCGTGTGTTTCACATTCAAACTGATCATAAACCGCTTGTATCTGCATTTAATCAGCGGTCAGAAAGATCTTCACCTCGGCAAATAAACTATTTGTCGTTTGTTAGTCAATTTACTACAGATATTCGTTACATCAAAGGCGAGGATAATCATGCGGCAGATATGTTTTCACGCATTGATGCTCTGTTGTTGAATAATAACTTGTATCGTGAGTTGGCTGCCGATCAACGAGATGACGACGAGCTTAAGCAAATTTTGGCTGGAAATACTAATTACTCAATGAATCTAGCTCCGTTTACGGTCCAACCTGCAAAATATCCAGTTTTTTGCGACACTTCGTACAATCGGATCCGTCCATTTATTACACGAAACCTCCGTAAAAAGTTTTTCGAAGCCACCCACAACCTATCGCATCCAGGTCGAAGAGCAACTGCACAACTCATGAGAGAACGCTTTGTCTGGCCCGGCATTCGTAAGGACAGTGAACAATTTTCAAAAACGTGCATTGCCTGTCAGAAAACAAAGGTTCACCGACATATAAAGTCAGAGTTGCATCGATATCCTACATCGACGGAACGCTTTGCGGACATCAACATCGACATAGTTGGTCCTTTTCCTCCGTCCGAAGGGTATCGCTACCTGCTTACAATTATTGACCGTTTCACACGTTGGCCAGAAGCAATTCCCATGCAGGATATGACAGCAGAAAGTTGCGCGAAAGCACTTGTTTCAGGCTGGATCGCGCGTTTTGGTGCTCCCACAAACCTTACCTCAGATCAAGGTCGTCAGTTTACTTCACAAATTTTTCTCGAGTTATGCAAAACATTTGGTACCAATCACTCAATGACGACAAGCTATCATCCTCAATGTAACGGAATCATCGAGCGCTTTCATCGAACACTTAAAGCTGCCATTAATTGCAATAACTCTGCTAACTGGACCCAACGCTTACCGTTAATACTACTAGGCTTGCGCTCCACTCTAAAGGAAGATATAGGTGCAACACCAGCAGAAATGACATATGGTGCCACACTAAGACTTCCAGCCGACTTCCTCGTCACGTTACCAAGCAAACGAAACCATACGGAAATGGTCGAAAATCTACGTCAAACTATGAATAGTCTAAATCCAAGCGAAACGGCATGGCACGCATTGCAACGTCCGTTTGTTCACCGAGATTTAGCCACATCGACACACGTCTTCATTAGGAATGATTCGGTGAAAGCCTCGATAGTGCCACCTTACGAGGGTCCATATCTCATTATTGAGCGAAGAGACAAATTCTTTGTAATCGACGTCCGAAACAAGCCAATGAAAATTTCAGTCGATAGACTCAAGCCAGCTTATTTGGAAAACGGCGAACAGAACATACCGCTAAGCAAAACACCGCCGCTTGATCTCGAAAAACGAAGAAATTTGGGTCTAGAATCGCAGTCGCAGGATAGGCTCACGCGACTACCGCCACCACCACCTCCGGTTATAAATCAGCCTCTTCATACGCGCGCTGGTCGTCATATTCGGCTACCGCGGCGATTTCAATAGCGCGCTCTTTGAGACTTCTGGGGGGCTTATGTGGCGGTTCCAGCTGTGTATTGGTAGTTGCCTAAACTAACCAGTGCGCCATCTTTAAGTAAGTGGCAAAAGTGAGGGAGGTCAGGTGGGACTCGCTCATACTGGACGACGACGCGAAGTGCAGAGACAGTATCAATTCATTCGTGCTTTTATACATTTTATTGTTATTACACTTACTTTGCATACGTTGGATGTTAAGTCATTTCTCGTTGAATAAAAGTGTTTATTCTTATTAAAAGAGCTAACGCAGCTAAATATATAATACATTTTTTTTTAGATCAATATTAGCTTTTAAGTGTTTTAGTAAATCCATTCCTATTAAGCCATTATATTCAGAGTTAAAATCAAAAATGCAAAATTCAAAGTATTCGTTTGTTTTAAAAATTTTTGGTAGTGGTATATTTGCTATATATTTATGAGAACTAGTTTGATGAGCTGTTTTAATTTTAAATGGGGACTCTATGACAAACTCGTTATAATATTTTTGTACTGTTTTAGGACTTATCAGTGTTTTAGAAGAACCTGTATCGATTAAAAATTTTAAATTTACTTGTGGTATTTTAATATAGGGTAGAGCAGATGTATTTATATTGGATACTTGAATTATGTTAAATTTGTCGAACTGCCCGCTTCCTGAAAATCCTGATTTTTATATTCTGGGGTATAACTATTCTCAACAGTACCGTAATAATTTTCTTGAATATTATTCTCACCACTATCATAATAGTTTTCTTGAACTTGACTCATTTGAAGGATATCTTGCTCAACTTGATGTTGAAACAATTCTTCAGACACAAAATTTGGTCTTCGATACTGTTGCGATTAAACTTGCGATTTTCTGGTATTTCCAGATGATGTGTCCATTGGTTCGGGACGATATGATCTTTGATTATAACTAGTATTAGTGTAATTTTGATTAACCGGTCTAACATTTGTTTGATTGGGATAAAAGTTTGGTCTAAATGACGATTGAAAAGGTCTTGGATTGTTAAAGCGAAAATTACTTGAATTATTACCGTCAAATCGAGGTCTGTCGACTCTATACTCGTTTTGGCGATTTTGAGGCCTATTAAAATTAATTTGTGGTTGATTATAAAATTGTTTAGTAGCGAATTGTTTATTATTTTGAAATGCACGTGGTTTTTGTATATTACTATTTGTTCCACCGGCATTGTTTTGTGCGTACGAGAAGTTTTCTTCTTGTATGACAAAGCCAATAGCTTCTTCTAAATTAGCAGGGTTTCTTAATCTTATGGCTAAATTATTTTGCAATCCTCTTAGGAAAGCATCTAATGCTTGTTTAACATAAATTCCCGTTTTAATTAATCTTACATTTTGATCCTGTTCTGATATTTGTAATTTATTCAATAGTAAACTTAACAGATCTTGACACCTATTTCCAAACGCGACTGCACCTTCGTTTCTTTGCTGTTTTACCTGCATTAAGTCTCCTACAAGACAATTTTCATCGCGTTGGTCAGAGAAAAATTGAATTAATAATGTTTTGATTGATTGCCAAGTATTTAAGGTTCCTCGACTGCCTACTAAGTTTAGTGCCCTACCAGATAAATTCCCTATAATAGATCGAAGCAGCAACTCATTTTGCGGATTGTTAGCGTTTACTCTGTCACTGAAGGTGTTAATCAGATACTCACTGGAACGCAAAAATATAGCTAAAGTAGCTGGATTCCCTTCAAAATCCGGGATTGTATCAATATGAAACTTTTGTAATTGTGGGATTGCCATTTCTTCTCTTCGAAGTGGACTCCTATCTCTAAACCTTTCCGGCATATATTTTTAAATAGCAATGCTTAAAAATTTCTAGGTAGTTATACTCGCGTTTATAAATTTATTTTAAAATTAATTCTGTCGTTTATATTCCAATACAATTATTAAAAGCAAGGATGCAATAAAAGGAAAGTGAACTTACAGAATGTACTGGTGTGTCATCTTCTTCTGTGTTGAATGTTGATATTTATTTTAATATTACGCAACGTTTTTATATTTATTATTAATTCACTATTTTACTATTTTACTATTAATTCACTATTTTACTATTCAAAATTCCAAAATGGCGCCGGGCAATGATGATGTGGATTCAGAGTCCGATACTAAAAATTCAAAAAACGTAAGAAAATGTGAGTTTTGCTACTCTATCGTTCGTTCTGTCGTTAAGTGCAAAGATTGTGAATGTTCAATGCATTTGAGGTGCTTCGAAATTTTCTCTAAATTTGTTGATATGGATAAACAAAATTGGATGTGCAAATCCTGCAACTCAATTTGTGTGCAGTCTAAAGGTTCTTCCAGCAGCACGACCACGGATTCCATGGATGTTACTCCACATCTTAAACGTGAGCTCAACTTGATGAATGAACTTAATTTCGAATTAAAGTTAAACAATAATTTGCTGAAAGAAAAATTAAATGGTCTTGAAAATCACCTGAGTGCTGAAAAAATTTATTCTTTCAATCCAAGTTCAAATTCCTTTGCCAATGTAGCTACCAAACAACAGATGGATAATATACGTAGTTATAGCGATATTACTAAATCAAAGAACACTAGCCGTGCTATTATTTTAAAACCTAAGGTTTTAGGGTCTAATATTCAGTCATTTAGGCAGATTGCTAAACCCAGGGATTTTGGACCTGGTATTACTAATTTAAAAGAGGGCAAAAATGGCAGCGTTATTCTTGAGTGTTGTGATGAAAACTTAAGTTCACTGATGGACAAAATTGAACAGTCACAAGTTGCTGAAGATTTTGCAGTTGAAGTGGCTAATAGAGTATATCCCAGAATCAAAATTTTTGATATTGGAGATACAAGTTACACAAATGAAGAACTGTCTAGCAAAATTCTAGAATGTAACAATTTAGAAAAAGAAGTTGTTACTAACTTTAAAATATTGCGTAAGATTTCAAAAGGAAAAAATACTAGCCTAATTGTTGAACTAAATCCAGAAGCGTTTTCTTTAATTATGGATAAAGGTTTTTTATTTGATGAATGGCGAAAATGTGTTGTTCGGGAATGTTTTAATGTTGTTAAGTGCTACAAATGTTCATGTTTTGGTCACATGGCTAAAGAATGCAAGAAAGCCGATGATACTTGTCCGCTATGTGCAGAAAAGCATAAACTTACAAGTTGCACCGAAGAATCTTCCAAATGCGTTAATTGTATAAATCACAATACTAAATGTAATTCAAAATTTGACGTTAACCATACATCCTTGGATAGAAAGTGTCAAGTGTATTTAAAGGAAGTGAGTTACGCAAAGTCAAAAATTCATTACTTTACATTATAGCAAGTAGTGTCAAATGTCAGTAGTTATAGTTCTAGTAGTACAAATGTTGTTCCTAAAAACTCAAATCATATAATTAAATGTATATCATTAAATGTATATTTTCAAAACGTTCGTGGAATCAGAACTAAGCTCAACCAACTGTCGGTAAATTTGTCTTTGTATAACTATGATTTAATTATATTTGTTGAGACCTGGCTAAATTATGATATTCATGATGCTGAACTTGGGTTCACAAATTATAATATTTACAGATGCGATCGCGATAGTACTATAACTGGTAAAACTAGGGGAGGAGGAGTATTAGTAGCAGTCAGGAAAGATCACAGTTCAAAATGCATCCCAACATTATCTGTAAATAAAAACATAGAACATCTTTTTGTCTCCCTACTTGTGAATAAAACTCAGGTAATTGTCTGTGCATCATATTTTCCTCCAGGATCTGCTCCCGATACTTACAAATCCCATTGTGATTGTGTTGAGGAAATATGCGATAAGTTCATTGATTGTCCAATCTACTTATTTGGTGATTACAATTTACCACTAATTACTTGGTCTAATGATCATGTGGGCACACTGAGCAAATCACATCATTCGTCCGATACAATATTAGAGTGCTTTTGTTATTTAAACTTCTGCCAACTAAATTTAATAAAAAATGCTAATAATGTAATCTTGGACTTAGTGTTTACTAATAACTTGAAATGTAAAGTTGCTCTTTCGAATGATATCTTACTTCCTTGTGACTTACACCATCCGGCCTTGCTAGTTGAGATTATCGTGGCGGACGTAAGTTTTGAATCTCTAAGGTTTGTAGAAACATGTTATGATTTTAAAAATTGCAATTATGTTTCTTTGAATGATTATTTGTTGCATATTCACTGGGATTTATTGTTCGGCTCATCAGACATTGACAAAACTATCGAAATCTTTTACTGTATATTAAATAATGCTATGGAATGTTTTGTACCCAAAATTACTTTAAAAAACAACTTTAAATTTCCTATTTGGTTTGATTGCGACTTAAAACAAACTACTGTAAAAAAAAGATCTGCTCATGCTATCTACAAAGCTTCACATCGTCATTCTGACTATCTAGTTTTTTCTTCATTACGTTCTTTATGCAAAAAAAAAGCCAGTGAATGTTACAAGCAATATATTTCGGGTATTGAATCTTTGATAAAAACGAATGCACAGTCATTATGGAATTTTGTAAATCACAAACGTAAAGAAAATGATATACCAAATACAATGTTTTTAGGTAACACTTCTTCTGCTAGTGATGGCAAATCTATCACAAATCTTTTTGCAACACATTTTGCATCTGTCTACGAAACTCAAGACCAACCAGACATCGAGCCAATAATTACTCCTCTTGTTCACATTAATAGTGTTATAGATATTTTACACATTTACACATTTATTTTACACAAGGAACATTTACGTTCCTTGTAGAAACCTTAGAGACAAACATACATTTTGTTTAAATCAGCATAGAACTCTATACGGTGAGAATTGTGCACTCAGTAGAATGCAGCGTTATGCTGATGGTGTGTCTCAGGAAGTGGATTTGTTTAATATTAGTCTACCTACTCTTAAAAAAAAGTTATCATTAATTTTTGTTGTCTAAATTTGCAGATTGTAATCTAGGTTAAGATTGTATTTTATTTCTGTTTTTTATTTCATCTTTTTTGACTTATATTTACTGGGTATATAATGTAAACAGGTTCTGTTTTCTTTTGTCATGCCGTTGTAAACATTGGGTAGTTATACCCGTTATTATACAATAAATAAATAAATAAATAAATTTCTTAGTAGAATGATGGTCCCAAGTTTTGGCAATGTGGTCCTCTGCTTGGTGTTGACAACCCTCGGCGATGTGGTCCTTGGTTGCGTTTTAGATTTTCTAGTCCAGTCAATCGTTGAAACGAACAATAACTATTCACGATTTTTGTTGAATTAATTAATGCTGAACTATCCTACCGACTGCGCCATTTACAATTAAATCCAAGATAGAATTGTTTTTAAAAAGTATTTTATTAAACTAAAGGCAGACGTACATGTCCTTATAGTGTGAATCTTAGTAATAGACTGATCTCCTAATTCTAATATTGAACGTATGTTATCAAAAGTGATGATTCTGCAGACATGCAGAATTACAATGAATTTTATTTAATCTGCTGATTCTTTGTGAAACATTTATATTTCATGTAAAACAAGATGTTCGTGTCTTATCTCTTGATAACAAAAACCTATGTATAAAATATAACATTATGATACCCAATACTTATATCTAATATAACTGACGTTTTAATGCAATTTCACGCGAGATTCGACCATATTATTCTAAACCTAAAACGAGTTTACGGTTACTTACAGTAGATTCATTTAAAAATACAATAGATGCATGCAAATGTGCTACGGAAATAGCAGTACATAAAGATTTATTATGGATAATGTCATTATCACGATTAAAGTCAGTTCCTATGTGGTTGGGCTATAACTGCATGATATCAACTGATGACAGTGAAACGCAAAATATCGAGTATTTAGCTCCAATAAATTCTTCTCCAACATCTTATGCAATAGTTAATGAAACCCTAATCATGGCCAATGAAATCGCTGAAAAATGTCGACAGGAACAAATTATTGTAACATATGATGCAGATACAAGAAAAAGAAAAACCTAAGTTTGATAATATTTTTGTCAATTTGGGTGCGTTCCACATGGAAATGGCATTTTTTTAAAGCGGTAGGAAAATATATCGACTCAAGTGGATTACTTGAAATACTGGTTCAAGCTGAGGTGCTAGCTGGTGGCTCCATGAATAGCTTTCTAGATAGCAAGCATTTTAATCGTTGTAAGCGCTTGCATCCACTAACCGCTGCTGCATTGCAAATATTACATTTTGAGCAGTTTTTATCTACTGTATCTCCAGAGTATCTGCTGTATCTCCAGAGACTTTTGATGAATTACTTGAAACACAAATCAAAAATGCACAAAATCAGGAAGTGCATGACGCCAACGAGAGAGTCGAATTACCTGATTCATTGCAGCGTATTATTAACGGATATAAAGAATTTTGTAGGCAGACATTGATTGGTGAAAAAGGAAAAACGGCTCAATTCTACTTTCAATATTGTGAGTTCATTAATTTATTTCTTTGATTTTCACGAAGTATCCGCACTAGTAACCTTGAACTATACATGAACTCGATTTTCAACATGTCGGATTTATTTTTTTCTTTCAACCAGCCGAATTATGCCAGATGGGCCTTGTTATATTTGAGTAATTTAACTAAAATGTATACAGAAAATTCTCCTTTTGTAGCTGAATTTCGTCGAGGCGCTTTTGAAATTCGACGAACTAATGCTAGTTTTGCTCGATCACCTGTTGACTTGACGCTAGAGTAGACAATCAATGCTGCTGCCAGTAATCAGTTGACTGATAATCTTGCCGTTGACTCAATATCTGCACGTCAAAGATGGGCGCTCAGTCACAGTATGAGGACTAAAATCTTAACTACTGTCAAAGAAGATATAAAGTTAACACAAAAAGATGATACTTCGCATTCTTTGCAAACAAGCAAAATTAAGAAAGACAGAGAAAACCTAGACAGCATCATAAAAGCAATAAAAAGTACGAAAAAATCCATTTGATGAGCACATTGATAAAAAAAAATTATTCAACATTTCGACGGGTAAAGCAGCATCTGATGAAGTTGGGAATTTTCTGCTTAACATCAAAACAACTGGCAATCAACAAAAGTTTAATTTTATTTCAGAATGCTCTTCAACTTTTGAACGATTCGACAAACCTATAAAACGTAACAATATCTTTAATTTTGCTTCGGAATGCACCGGTAAGGTGATTACGAGTAAAGATAAAAGCAAGAAAGTTTTATTAAAAATGGAACGGGACATATTTGGGCGCCTCCTAGCAATAAGTATAAACAAAAAAATAAATCTAGAACATTGCTTAACTTAAATTTTATTTCAGAATGCTCTTCAACTTTTGAACGATTCGACAAACCTATAAAACGTAACAATATCTTTAATTTTGCTTCGGAATGCACCGGTAAGGTGATTACGAGTAAAGATAAAAGCAAGAAAGTTTTATTAAAAATGGAACGGGACATATTTGGGCGCCTCCTAGCAATAAGTATAAACAAAAAAATAAATCTAGAACATTGCTTAACTTATCCGTTAGCACCAATGCCGCCTGCACTTTTCTCATGCGCTGGTGAAATGTTTAAGACTGCTAAATCAACTTTGGCAAAAACTTTGAAATCATACACCGATATGGTTGAACCAACAAATATCGACGTGGAAATAATAGATGGTTTTTACTACTTGCACTTGATCGGATCATCTATGCTTCAAACATTTGAAAAAATTGCACAGTCAATTCTTATTAGAATTTGTTCAACTAATGCTAGAGAAATACATTTAATTTTCGACCGGTATTTATCGCCGTCCATTAAAGATTTTGAACGTCAAAATCGAAAAGAGTTCAATATTCCTTATAAAATATCAGGACCTCAGCAAACAAGGCCATCACATTTTTTGCAAAGCCTCAAAAATTATCGTTTTAAAGACGCTTTAGTGGAATTTTTGGCTGATTATTGGGAGAATAAAAATCTCATAACAATAATACAATACAAAAAAATTTATTTAACCGTTCAACATCGATGCTACTCTTTTCAAGTTGAGCAAAATTTTATTAAAAAAACTGAAGAAGTTATTTATGAAAACAATCATGAAGAGGCGGATACGAGAATCATTTTTCACGCTTATAAAGCTGCACCAGGATCAAGAATTTTAATAAAAGCCTCTGATACCGACGTTTTGGTGATTTTGCTAGGCAATATGCACAAGATTTCCGAACCTCAAATCTGGCTTGCCAATTCAGCGAAAAAAAAAAATTAGCCAAAAATATATTTCGTTTCAAATAACTTCTTTTTAAAAAGTTTTATTAAGATTTAAAATTACAAGTTATCTATAGGACAGCAAATCTTAGACTGAAAAATAATATTCTCATAACTATGAGGTAAAATAAAAATACATAACATCAGCATATCAGAAAATGCAATAAGATTCCATCGGAATCGAATTCTGCTTCTTCAAGTAATTTAGTGTGAGAAAATATATTATGCTAATATATAACTCCTCCATCATCAAGACTGGCATCGACATCGGAGATGGCAACTCTGGTTTTCTCGGAGTGGTTCTGTTTGATTTTGATGATCTTCTGATAGATTTTAAATAAATATGACTATCAAAATACTGATTGTAGTGATTCGGGACCAATCGAAAGTTTCCTGATATTTTTCGACTGTTATTGGCTGTAGTGATTTAATTTGTTTCTGGATTTGATGAAGATTGGACAGCGAAACTTCTTCTATCTTTATTCTATGTGAAGTTTTTGGAAGTGAAATATTTTCATTAATTTTTGGGAGAAACAAAGGACGACCAAAATGTTTTGTTTCATAGTTTGCAATTTTTTCTCCGTTGAGCTCGATTTGGCAGTTTGCTGGTAATTCGAGTAGATGATTTCCGATGATGGTTTTAAATTGCACTTCATCATCATTGCATTTTTCTTTAATTTGTATTCTTCTTTTTGTTAGAATAATGATGTTGTCTGATGTGACTTTTTCTATGATGGGTTCATTGATTTCAATTAGGGTGAATGAACAAGACGGTGGTTGATTTCGAATTATTGAAGTAATACAACTTTCTTGAATTATGTGTTCTTCTTTGTTGCATATGAAATTTTTTGATAGCTTCTGACACTCGTTTTCTTGGTATTGGTATGTCTTCTCGTTGAGTACAAGGTAAGGAAGGGGTGGTATAAGTGTTTGATTTAAATTTGTTGGAATGGGTATTAAGTGATAGTAGTCTAATATATGTGGGTGAACGATAGGAATACATAATGCAAATATCAGTTTAGTATTTAACAAATGTGATTCGGTTTTAATTATAGAATAGAGGTCTGAAAAATCTGTTTGAATTAATTCATTTTCATCATGAAAATGTCCTAATAATTTAAATATGTCTTTTAAATCACCGATTGAGATAATATCTGGATGCAATGTTCCTAATTTTGCAAAAGTAATAGCATTTTCTATTTGTTCGAGAAACTGATCGATAAGCCTTAAATTAGCAGCCATTTGGGAGAACAGTACATGAAAATAAATCCAATTGAGGCGGTTTTGCGTATCTTTTTGTAGTATTTCGAATTCATTAATTAATTTTATTTGATTTTGATTTAATTTGGTTATGGTTTCATTAAAGTTGTCAACTAAATGTTGCGATAGAGAAATCTGTACGTTTGCTTTTTGAATTATTTTATCCTGATTTCTTTGTAACGTTAAAATCATTTCATTAATTTTTTCCCCATCGTTGGCATCTAAAGAACCAAATAAAAATTTGTTTGCTGACCCTACAATATTAAAGAGTCCTCTCTTATGTATTATGTGGTTATTAGAATTTAATATGTTATCTAGCTTATTTTCTATGTTTTTAGTAATAATATGAATTTCAGAATTATTTTCTAAATACTTATTTATTATTGCTTCATTAGCTAAGTTTTTATTTATTACCCTTATATTAGTTTCCTTAAGTGTATTAAAACTATCTATTAGTGGGCCTAAGTCTATAAAGTGTAGTAATACATGGTTATAATTAATAATAAAAGCTTGACCTAACTTAAATGGTAAGATACCTGTATCGTCTGGTAGGGGTGTTATTGAGATTTTTTGACTATGAATAATTGGAAGGATTTTTATAAGCAGAAGTAGTAGGAATGACTTCATTATTATCTGAAACAGGAATTTGATTTGTTAGATTTCTTGTTGGTTTAAGGAATTTCTTATAAACGGTTTTCTTATCTAGTTTAACGTGAATCTCGTCATTCTTTGTTAATTTATGTTTTGAAAATTTGGGTAATAGTTTATTTCGGGGTTTGGTTTGTAAATATACTGGTTTATTTTTTTCATAAATTGAGGAATCTTTTCGGTCAGTGTTGAGTTTGGTGATTAGCTTTGTTTTTGCTTCCCCATTATTCCTTTTAACTATTTTATGAATTGCTTTAACGTTTTCTCTATATTCTATTATATATTCGTTCATTAGCATTTCTTCGGTCATTTCGAGGGGATTATTTACCGAATTTGTTCCGTTTAGAATTTCGAACGGTGTATATTTTGTTACCGAATGTATTGAGTTATTGTAACCTAGAATTGCGATAGGCATTAATTGAATTACCGACTTCTCGTGACTTTTAATTTTTAAACACCGAATATGTTCTATTATACTGGAATGCATTCGTTCGACAGGGCTATTGCCGTTTGAATTTCCAACAGACGTATAATGTAATTTTATATTGTACAAATTGCAAAAGTCTTTTAACATAAAATTATTAAATTCTACTCCTTGATCTGTTGTTATTTTTCTTGGAATACCATGATGAGTTGCAAACAGTATAAGATTATCAATTACGTTTATCACTGTATTGGATCCCATATAATAGGCTTGACCATATCTCGAAAATGTATCTATTATTGTAAGAAATTTTTCTTTATTGATTTGGAAAGTATCTAAGTGTATGTGTTCGAAAGGGGCTTTACTATTTTCGGTTAGTTCGTATTTTATTTCGTGAGGGTGTCGTTCGTATTTTGATTTTAAACAAATTTCGCAATTGTTGATATATTTGCAAATATCATCATGCATTGATGGCCAAAAATATTTCCTTTTGATTGCTAATTCGGTTTCATTGATTCCTCTATGAACTGATTTGGTTTCATGTTGAAATTTAATTCTTTCATTTCTATCATTTACATTTTCTACATCATCGACAAAATTGGTACTTTGGATTATATTAAATGCATTATTTTTAAAGATTCTCCTAATAGTGTTACTGAATATAGATACTATTTCTATATTTTTAAAATGAATACAATAAGGCGTTTTAGGATCAATATATTCTTTAAAAAGTTTATATTATATTGTCTTCAATGTTTTCTTCGGGGAATGTAATAGTTAATCTATTTTTGGTATTAAATGGCTTTGTTATTTCCACTCTCATATTTTTAACAATTTTATTAGTATCAACTAGAATTTGATTATTATATTGGTTAACGCAACGTTCTGATATTTTCATTGACATTATTGGATCTTCTATTGATGTATGATTGGTTTTTAACTCTGTATCGTTATTTGGACCCTTAATTTGTATATCTGATATTATTTTAATTTTGTCCTTACTTGGTAAGGATTTTAAGTATTGATCTAAATCACTTTCTGATATATCGATATGGTCTGAATTTTCATTCAATAGATATTGTTCAATGTCTATATCAATTTCTCCAGGATCTGCTGTATTTGATTGTGTTTCGAGTGCGTTAAGTTCTATTCTGGAAAGGGCATCAGCGTTCGTATTTAATTTACCTTTCTTATATTCGATTTTATAATCAAATTCTTCAAGTTTTAATCTCCATCTAACTAATCGCGAATTTTGAATTTTCAAACTTGCTAACCATTCTAATGGCTTGTGATCTGTTATAATTTTAAATTTTCTTCCAAATAAGTATGGCCTAAAGTATTGCGTTGCCCAAATGATAGCAAGCAATTCCTTTTCGATGGTTGGATAATTCATTTCCGCAGGATTCAATGTTCGGGATGCATAAGCTACGGGTAAATCATTTCCTATTGGACCTTGGGATAATACCGCACCTAATGCTACGTTTGAAGCGTCTGTGGTAAGAATAAATGGTTTTTCTAAATCGGGATACTGAAGTATAGGTGAATTAGTCAAGATATCTTTGCATAAATTAAACGTTTTAATAAATTCACTATTATGAACAATTTTTTCTCCTTTCTTAAGGCATTGAGTAAATGGCTTAGTAATTTTCGAAAAATTTTTGATAAATTTTCTATAGTATCCGACAAGACCTAAAAATGATTTGATTTCTTTTACCGTTTTAGGAAGTGGGAATTTCTTTATGGCTTCAAATTTACGAGGGTTTGGTAGTACGCCTTCTGGAGTAACTACGTGTCCTAAAAACTCTACTTCTTTACGCAAGAAATTGGATTTGTCTGGTTGTATTTTTAGTTGCGCTTCAGCTAATTTTTGAAATACTAATCTTAAGTTTGAAATGTGTTCTTGAAGAGAAGTTGAAAAAATGATTATGTCATCCATATATACGAGACAAACTTTGTTTTGTAATTCTTTTAAAACATTGTCCATTACGCGTTGGAAGGTTGCGGGGGGGCGTTTTTCAAACCAAATGGCATTCTTACATACTCGTAATGGCCATTTTCTACATTAAATACCGTTTTCTCTATGCTTTCCGGTGACATTTCAATTTGATGAAACCCGGAAGCGAGGTCGACTGTTGTAAAATACTGACATCTTCCTAACTTGTCCAATATATCTGTTATATTGGGTAGAGGATATCTGTCGTCAATCGTTTTCTCGTTTACTTTTCGGTAGTCTACTACGATTCTCCACTTTTGTTTTCCGCTATTATCTAACTTTTTTGGTACAACCCAAATTGGGGAGGACCAAGGGCTAGCGCTGGGTCTAATAATTTCGTCTTCCAACATTTTATTTATTTGCCTCTGCACCTCTTCTTTGTGAATGAAAGGGTACCTATACGATTTTGTATATACTGGGAGTTCGTCTTTAGTTTTAATTTCATGTTTAACTTTGTTTGTGAAGCTTAATTGGTCTTTTGACTCGTCATAAAATATACTACTAAATTCATTGCACAATTTTAAAATTTGTTGTTTTTCTTCTGCATTCATATGATTAGTATCGATCAAATTGGTAATATTTCTTTTATTAGAGTTATCGTAGTAATTTGGTGAAATGTTTATGTTTAAAAGCGCAAATTCATCTGAATTTAATTTACTTACTACTAAAGGTTTTAAAATTCGAATGTTTTTATACGTATTTGTAGGATTATGTATTTCAATTAGAGCTTCGCCATTTTGAGCTGTTGTTAAAGTTTCATGGATAATTATTCCATGAAGATTATTTTCAGGAACAATAATTTCGCCTTCATTGATTGTAACTGGTATTTTTGTTTGTAAGATTTCATTGGGACCTAATTTAATAATTTTTTCAAAATTTATATTCGATTTTCGGTACTGTAGAGGAATTTCTATATTATTATTAATTAATCTATTAGTTGCAAAATCAATTCCAAATCCGAGGCTCTTGATACTGTCAAATCCTATAATTCCATCAAAGAATTCGTGGAAGTCAAAAAGATGAACTTCTAATAAGCTGTTTATTCTAAATTCTTTAAGGATCGGGACATTGGCTCTGAATCTAAATTCTTTTTGTCCTAAACACGTTCTAATAGTAAAAGGATCATGATAAATAGTATGCGGAAAATATCGTTCTATAATAGAAGGTTTTATAATTGAAATAGCTGATCCCGTATCAATTAGTAATTTCATTGGTGGGTATTTTATTTCGATGTATGGTAAGTCATTTTTGTTTATAAGGTTGTTTAGTTCGATTACGGTTTTAGGTTGCTTGGCCCTGGCACATGAAAATTTTCCTCAGCTTCATTATTTATTTCCTCTGTATAATTTAGTTCTTCAGCGGTATATCTAGGGGTTGATTGTTGAAATTTTTGATTATATTGATTGTTTGGGACAAAATTTTGACTGCTACGGTTAACAGTACTCGCTGGATTTCGTGATACTGTTGACATAGGTTCTGGTCTATTATTTGGTGTTCTGCCAGTGGGTCTGAAAACATTTCTAGGAGGACCAAATGTTTGACGGTTAGTGGGAAAGTGATTGTGTCTAGGCGGACGAGGTTGTATATTTATGGGCGGCGAAGGAAACTGATTTCTTATGGCGTAATTTGATGGTTGATTCTGATTGTAGTAAAGGGGTCTATACTGATTGTATCTTGGAGAATAAGCACCGCCAATTTGAGAATTTGGTTGAAAATTATTTGGGGAGGTGTTCTCGCTATTTCTGTGTACATTATTACGAGGGGTGTTTCTATCTGAATTGTATGAGCGAACATTATTACTTGATTGCGAAAAAGTTATTTGTTTCTGTCCATACATAAAATTTTCCTCCTCTATAACTATAGCTATAGCGTTTTCTAAAGTCGCTGGGTTTCTTAGCCTAACGATATCCTGCACTCTACCAAAGAGTCCTCTTATAAAGGTGGTCAATGCTAAATTATTGTAGTTTAAAATATAATGCTCCTTTTGTTGTTGATCAAGGGCATCACTTGCATTTACTTTAGAAATAATAAGACTACGAATATCTTGGATTCTAGCGCCGAAATTTTGCGGTGATTCATTCCGAAATGATTTCAAAATTAACAAGTCTTGAGCTAAACATTCTAGATTTCTCTTATCGCCAAATGTTAAACGTAATGTTTCTTTGATCTGATTCCATGTCTGTAACTCAGTTCGATTTCCTACCAATATCAAGGCTCTACCTGTCAGTTTAGCGATTACTGCTTTTAATAAAAATGTATTAATAGGATCTGCTCTTTGTTGCCTATTACTATATTGCTCAACTAGGTTATCGCAACTGTTTATAATAATTTCTAATGTATGAGGGTCCCCAGAATAATTTGGGACCGTGTCAATAGTTAATCTTAACAAGTGGTAATTTACTGCGATTTCTATATTTATAGGTTCTCTTTCTTCAAAATTTAATGCTAACTCTAAATTTGCAGCTAACTCTTCTATTGCGTCATTCATAAAATAATTAAATGTAATTCAACATATCATTTATTTTCAATTCTATAATTATTCAATTATCCAATATTAATTTAGTTAAAAATGGAGTGTACTTTTTGATATTAGCATTAATTAATATTAGGATTGGTTTAAAGAAATGCCTTGTACTCACACACTCTTGTCTTGAGACCGCTGGTGGATTTCCAAAGGGAGTCTAGTGCTGTCTGGAGGTGTTGAATTGTGGTTCACTTCTTTCGGGACACTAATTGGTCAGTCCGATTCCCGTTTCACCATACAATTGTTCGGAAAAGCGTTTAACGATTAATATCGAATTGCACAATTAGTTAATGGCACTTGTGTCAACCAAAACCGATATGAGCAACACGCTAAATCCTACCGACTGCGCCAAAAATATATTTCGTTTCAAATAACTTCTTTTTAAAAAGTTTTTATTAAGATTTAAAATTACAAGTTATCTATAGGACAGCAAATCTTAGACTGAAAAATAATATTCTCATAACTATGAGGTAAAATAAAAATACATAACATCAGCATATCAGAAAATGCAATAAGATTCCATCGGAATCGAATTCTGCTTCTTCAAGTAATTTAGTGTGAGAAAATATATTATGCTAATATATAACTTGTAATATAATTTAATTTTTGTTTTAAATCTGTCCATGAATGGACTTCAGACATTTCCAATTCATTTACTACGTTTGTTGATAACTGTAAAACAACGTACAGTAAAAGATTGCCTACTTGACGAGGAATTGCTAATGAAAACGCGCTGTTAACATTCTGCAAGAACGTATTTAATTCCTTTCTGTCGCCATTGAAAGGCTTGACAAACTTAAAAAGAATTGCAAGTGGTAATTCCTCCACATTATTTCTATCTGGAAAATCATCTTCATTTGGGTGATTTTGATGAGGAGGTACATAGGACTGTTATTAGGCATCCTTGCAAACAGTTGTTCAAGATCAGGAAAGTTTGGGAAGGCAATTATGAATTTGTTTAAGAACGAATATGAACTTAGAGCTTACCTGATAAGGTTTCGATTTCAGGTCTTCGACGACTGGGTCGATTTGTTTGTATTGTTGACTTCTTGTTCTTCAGCTTCTTCTGGCTGGATGTCTTCGACTGCCGTGGGTCGGATATTGTTGAATTTGGAGAAGTGAGGTTGTGGTTTTTCTTCCGGGAAACCTCCAACAGGTATAAAACAAAAGTTTACAGATTGGCACAAAGTCACGAGCAAGTTTGTTTTTGTTGAGAGTGGAAACTCAAGGAAAAGGTTTACATCAACTAGTGTGAACACTTAACCCAATTGTCAGTTTGACACACTGACAATCCCTCTTCTGACACCAAAATGTTGTATGCCTCGGTAATTTTTATGAACTAAAAATATACCGGACGATCAAGATGTTAAGTCCTTCTGACACCAGGGCACTTTTCGAGTAAAAGTCCGTAAACCGAGTACTTTATTGCACTATAATCACACACCAGGTTGTCCGTGTTGAGATTCAAAGGTTATGTTTGAATGAGTAGACTTCGAATACTTAATTATATTTATTGGAATAAACAAGATAATGCTTTGACAAATGCAAAAATAGAACTAGTTTAATCAATAAGCGATTTTTCTTATATAGTTTTTTAGAAAATGCTGATTCTGCACAAAATATATTGTTTACCCTTAACAAAGGATTTGATGTTTTATTTGCCTGACTAAAGGCGACAAAAATATACTGAACTCTTTAGAAATCACATCCAACGATGTGTTAGAAAAATATGATTATGACCCTGTTTAAGAAAAAAAGATGATTATGACCCTTCACATCAAATAGGTGAGCCACAACCCAAATACATCAAACCATCAGGCATTGAAAATAAATACATAGGGTATATTAACCAAGTATTATTAAAAGAGTTATTTTTAATTGAAATAGAGACAGCGTTTATAAATAGAATGTCAACTTGGGGGGTAGTAAACGTAAATAAAATATTAGACCCCCGGCTTTTCTTAAATATGACGCAAAATTTAATAGAAACAAAAGTAAACGAGATTCGATTAATCGTACCAGTTAAATCACAAATTTCTTTGGTATGTGAAATGATTCTACCCAAAACTGAAGAGATAAAAACTATTTATCTTAACTCAAAATATAGCATTATTTATCTAACATCAGATATATCGGAATGGTATAATTCATCAACCGAAAAGATTTTGTCGCGATTGGATGAATATCAAGAACGAGATAGTGGGTGGGCTCTACATAAAATACTACAAGTTAATTTAAATATTAACAAATATTCGCCTTTTACCGTTGGTAGTAAATTTTTTGTTTTACCTAAATTCATTCAAACCCGAAAAGCGGTAATCAATGTGCAATGCAGTGATGAATGTTGTTTTGCTTGGGCTATAATTTCAGCACTTCGGCCAGGTAAAGATAACCCGCATAGAACATCTTCTTACCCCAATTTTAACGAAATTCTTAATTTAAATTATATTAGGTTTTCTATGGAATTAAATCAAATCAATAAATTTGAAGAACAGAATAATATGTCAATTAATGTATATGCTGTGAAAAATAAAAGTGATTGGCTCATATTAAATGAAACTGATGAAAAAGAAACAAAGTCTTCAAAAAATACTGATCACGAAATATTACCAGTATATATATCAAAAGATTATAAAATTATTCACATCAATTTGTTAATGGTTGAAATACCATCAACTGATGCAAGACCCGAAATTAGTCCAAAATATCACTTTTGTTGGATAAAAAATTTAAATAGATTGGTTAGTAGGCAAATGAATAACCATAAAACCTCTCGTTGGTTGTGTGATAAATGTTTATGTTATTTTTATCAAGAAAATAAACTCATTCAACATAAGATTGATTGTTCAAATACACCAACAGCAAATTGTGTCATGCCAAACGAAAAAACTAAATGGCTTTACTTTAACAATTATAAAAATAAAGAGATGCCCCCATTTGTAATTTATACAGATTTAGAATGTCTTATTTTACCCATTGACACATGCGAACCAATCAATTCAAAAAGTTATATGAACGCATATCAAAAGCATATACCATACAGCATTCCATACTACTTAAAATGTAGTTTGGATAATAGTTATTCCGAGCTGGATTTGTATAGAGGTGAAAACTGTATTGAATGGTTTGTAGATAAATTAAATGCAATTACCGATAAGGTAGCAGAAATATGTGCAGAAAAAAAAAAGAAATGCTGGCTCTAACTCAAGTTGAATTAGATGATTTTGAAAATTCAACAGTTTGTCATCTTTGTGAGCGAGAATTTCTACCACCTTCAGAGTATGCATTAGAAGGTGAAGTGGAAGATTGGCTTACAAAAGTTAGAGATCATTGTCACTTGACTGGAAAATTTAGGGGTGCTTCACATATTAGCTGTAATTTAAATTGTGAAGTGCTTTCAGATATTATTGTAGTTTTTCATAATCTTCAGGGATATGATGCACATTTTATTATTCGAGAGTTATATGAAAAGAAAATGATAAATATGGATGGGTAGGTTTATTTAAAAAACCCCGGAAAAATAACAATTCCTATAAATAAAGAAAAATACAAATCTTTTACAAAATACAATTTTCAAAATAAAATGAAACTGAAATTTATAGATTCTTATAGATTTATGAGCACATCTCTAGATAAATTGTCATCATATTTGAAAGAATATGGCAACACAAAAAAATATTTTGAAAATGTATCTGAAGCAAAATTAAAACTTTTACTTAGAAAAGGTGTATTACCTTATAGTTATTTGTATAGTTTTGAACGTTTTTCGGAAACATCGCCGCCAGCAAAAAAATGTTTTTTTAATAACCTAACTCAAACCAATATTAGTGACAATGATTATAATCATGCTCAAAAAGTATTCGCGGAATTTGATTGTGCAAATTTGGGTGAGTACACAGTTTTGTATTTGAAAACAGATGTACTTTTATTATCGGATGTGTTTGAACAATTTCGCTCATTATGCAAAAAAACCTATGATCTAGACCCTGCTTACAACATTACTGCACCTGGGCTGGCGTGGGATAGTTTATTAAAACTAACAAAAATTAAATTAGAATTGATGACGGACATTGATATGTTATTGTTTGTTGAGAGAGGCATTCGAGGGGGAATTAGCCAGTGTTGCAGTCGATATGCTCCCGGCAATAATCGATATATGGAAAATTTTAATTATTCTAAACCTGAATCATATCTCGTTTATTTAGATGCTGTAAATTTGTATGGATGGGCTATGTGTGAATGTCTCCCCACAGGTAATTTTAAATGGTTAAATAAAAAAAAAACATATCGTGTTTTACCGTATTAAATATTCACGATGATGATAGAAAAGGATATATTTTAGAGGTTGATTTAACATATCCGGAAAGTTTGCATGAGTTTCACAAAGATTTTCCATTCTGCCCCGAAAATAAAATGCCGGTGAACGGAAAACATAAAAAATTATTAACAACTTTAGAACCGAAAAATCGATATGTAATTCACTATAAAAATTTAGTGTCTAAAAAAGCAGTGTCTAGCTAACGGTTTAATTTTTGAAAAAATACATCGCATATTAGAATTTGATCAATCTGCTTGGATGCGTCCTTACATACTCAAAAATACTAAATTGAGAATGGAAGCCACAAATGAATTTGAAAAAAGTTATTTTAAATTAAAAAATAATAGCGTATTTGGCAAAAGCATGCAAAATGTTAGGAAAATGCGTGATATAAAATTAGTTTCAAAATGGGGGGTTGTTATGGAGTAGGCAAATTGATTGGTAAACAAAATTTTAAAGATAGAGTTATTTTTGAAAATGATTTTGCAGCAATTGAATTGAACCGGTTAAAAATTAAATTTGATAAGCCTTTGTATGTAGGTATGTCGATTTTAGATATAAGCAAATGTTTAATGTATCAATTCCATTATGAATATATGAAGCAGAAATATGAATCTGTAAATTTGAAACTTTTATATATGGAAACAGATTCTCTATTATATTTCATAATAACAAAAAAAAATTATGAAGATATTTATCCTGATTTAAAGCGATGGTTTGACACATTTGAATATGACGAAAACAATCCGTACAAAATCCTCAGAATTAATACAAAAGTATTAGGATTATTTAAGGATAAATTGAATGGTAAAATTATAGATAGGTTTGTAGGATTACGCTCAAAAATGTATTCTTATTCAACAAATAATAAAAATGTTAATCGAGCCAAGGGGGTAGGAAAATCAGTTGTCCAAAAGTTGACCTTTGAAAATTATACAAATTGTTTGTTTGAAAAAGAAAGTTTATATAAAACCCAAGATCGAATCGTATCAAAACTGCATGAAGTATATACAGTTAAACAAAACAAAATTGCTTTGAATTCTTTTGATGATAAGAGATATGTTACGGAAAATAATATTGATACTCTACCTTGGGGTCAATATTTACTAACAAATGTAAAATCAGGTGATAATAATAATACAATATTGTAAATTAATTAGTTTATTATTAATTTTAATTATATAATTGCATATGTTAAAACTGTTAAAAAAATAATATTTTGTAATAATTTATAATATAATTTCTCTAAATATGTATATAAATATATTAAATTAAACAAAACGTTGTTCAAATATTCTTTGCCTGTGACCCACAATGAAAATTGATTTGTTTTTCTTCTCAACATTTTCAATTCGATTTCTAAATCTTGCTCGATCTCGCACACACTCTTCCCATGGTCCTTTTCGTGCGGCCTGATAGGCATATAACCAGTGAATCATTGGATATATTCTATTCTGGTTTGTGGCAAATTTAACATTCTGGTTTTTATTCATGTTGTAGTCTGAATTAACTTTTTTAAAATTAACCAACATTTTTTTACTATACTTTAATAATATTGTTTAATCACATCAGCTTGTTGATTGTTTTAATGCACATTCAGAACAGTTACATATCATCGGCGGAGGACCATCAATTTGATCTCGATTGTTTATATTATAATGTTCAAAACATCGTCTACAACCATAAATATTTGGATTAAGCTTCAAATTCTTTGATAATTTTTCCCAAACACATTCTATACAATCAGCAGCAAATGTGGTCAAAAATTCTATTGGTAAACATTCAATTTCTTGAAGTGACATCAACGCAAGTTGTTTCTTTTGGTAAAAAGACAATATTGCTTGACCAATTGTGGGTTTTCGATTTGATATAAACCATTTTTGTAAAAGTTGGGTGTTTTTAAAAGCACAATGATTAGTATTTGAATTCACATGTGCAGAAGAGCATTTTTGGAGTTCTATTTTTTCTTTTTGTAGCAACTTCAAAGCTGTACACCCCATATTTTCTAAGTTCTCAACATTATTAAAACCGCACTTCTCTAACCATTTTTGTTTATCTAACCCTTTTACATAAATTACCGTAGCCCCATGTAAAGCATCATAAAGCATGTTGTGTAAATGTTTGTATGGAACTCCAACAGTTAATGTATACCATGGTGATAATTTAGAAGCCAGTTCTTTGATGGAGTGTCAAGATATAAATATTCCCAGTCATTTGGAGCACTAACCACAAATACTTTTATGTTTTCAGGATCATCGATTGGTATTAGCGCTACTTCTTTAACAATAAATTAATTTTCTTCATAAAACCTTGAAAATCTGCAGTGAACTCCATCATTTGACAGAAAGGGTTATACTAACTTCTGCACTCTACCGCTAATTGGTTTATACTCAACGATTGGATCATGTAAAATCAAACAGTAGGACGTCGTATTTGGACGAATCCTTTCCTTTGATTTAAATTCTAAACGGATATCAACAGGAGCCGACTTAAGAGATTCGTTTTGTTGAGAACAATCTATTAGAATAAGTGGAGCACTATTTATAAAATCAGATTTGCTTAACAACGGCTCGCTTGCATGTAAATAATAAGCACTTTGAAATCATACATACATTTCATACAGTAAAGCATATTGGTTGTGATCGAAGTCTAAATTCAAATTTCCATATGGATATGATTGGGAATTTAAATACAACTTAACATCATTCAGGCGACAATGATCAAACTTGCTGATATCCATTGCAGCATTACTTTTACGACCAGTTTGAAAACCTAGAATAACAAACCGAGGTTTTTCTAACTGAGTAGTAGTTTTTATTGTCCAAATTTGTTTTTATGTTGTTTGAAGCATAGGATATTCATATAACTCCCATGTTCGAAAACTCATGGAAATTGTTGGATCTTATTTAATAATATGTAACATTTCAACCTTATGTTTGTCGGCAAGTGTAATATATGGAACTCTCCACTCAATTTTATTTAAAATGAACTTAAATGGTTCAACTTCTGTTTGCATAATCGCATTTAAATCAATTCTTGACCTAACAAGGATAAGTTCATGTTTAACATTAACAATAACTTTTAGATAATCTTCAGCAAAACCCAACAGCATATTAAGCGGAAATACGTCTTGCGTTAAGCAAAGAGCTTTTTTAAAAAGTTTGTTTATTAATTCAAAGTTACAAATAAGACTGCTGGAATAAATAAATCTACTTATATTTATATGCTTCCCATTTCTAGGATGCTATTATATTCCTATCTATTCTTAAAACTATTAATTGTTATCTAAAAGTCTGCGTTTTCGCGTATGAAGTGATCATTGTTTCTAAATTAGCAATATTGCATTTCTCACAAATGTAACTTCTCCATCCTTAGCTGAAAACAGCCTTAAAGATTTGTTTTCTTAGTTTAAACAATATTGATTAAGTATATAATGAACATAAAGACTATTTATAAAATAAAATTATTATATATTTTTAACATATAAAATATTTATAAAGTAATACAATTAAAATTACAAAAATGATTAAATATAACACTATTGTCCAGATGCTTGCTTTGTTAATTGAGAGCGGCACTGAAATTTCTTTTATTTGTTGTTTTTGAAGCTCAAGTTGATTCTTAATTTCATTAGTTTCTATTAAATTCACTGCATTTAGATTTAATGTTGGAAGATCAAATTCTATTCTTCTGTGATTGTTTGATAGATTTAAAATTGGTAATATAATTTTGTTAAAATGTAATTGGGCATGTTTATATGATTTCAATATGAATGATTTTATTTGAATTTCACAAACAGGGGATGATTCTATTAAATAAGACCCGAACAGTGGTATTTTGTCTTAAGAATTTCCACAAATGCTTGTGAAGATGATTCGCGAAGGCGTTGTAACGAGCCATTTGCCATCGTCGATTTTCTTTATTTGCACATCATTTAAATGAACTTTAAGTGTTTGGCATGAAGTAATGTTTGTATGGTAATTTATTAATTGAACTGCACATGGTGGATCACTGGTGATGAATGCTGTATGCGCTTCTTTGCAGAGATATTCATTTTGTACAATTTTTACACACATGTTGTCCATATATGAATATTTGAAATCACCTAGTGCTAGGTATGGTTTATATGGAAGATTAAACGAAAATTGGTTTGATGTATTGTCGGGAATAGGAATTGGATAGAGTTGATAATAATTATACGATTCTAATTCTACGAGAGGTACTTCTAATATAAAAGTGATAACTGATTGCTTTTAATTTCTGTGATTTGTTCGAAATTTAGTATATTTTCAATATCGGTTTTTAGTGGTAAAACATCTGTTTTTAACAGGGTTTTGAAATTTTTTATTTCTGATAAAAATTCTAAAGGGTTTATTATAGAATTATGTAATGTATTAATTTTGGCGAATGAAATTGCGACTTCAATTTTTTCAAGTATATCATAGATAGTTGATATATTAACGTGATTTGATTTAGAGTTATATGAATTTGAAAATATTGGTTATCAGTGCTCTCTACCTCTTTAAGTATCTGTTCAACTTGGTCTAGTCTTAATTTTAATGTATGCTGGTTATGAGAAATGTTTGATATTAAAGATTGAAATTTATTGATTGTTGATTCAAGAATAGTTATCTGATTTTTTGATATTTCTTTAAATTTATTTTGGTTTTCTTTGATTTTACTAATTTCTGCATCGTATCTTTCTGCATCTGTTTGATCCAAGTTTCTGTTATGCATTTTATAATAGAGCCTAAAGGGTTTATGATTCCGCGTTTATTTTTGTTGTTCAAGTGAATTGGAGGGTCAATTTGCATTAACTGATTTTCTATACGTATTTCTAATGCTACCAATGGTATAAATGTATTGCTATATTCTGTGTTGTAATATGAATTATTTTTTAAGGTGGCTAAAACGTTTCTGGAGTGTTTTTGTACTGATTTGTATTCCGAAATGACGGGGTTAAGATCAAAAATTTGAATTAATAACCAATGGTTAGATAACATTCTTGCTGTTCCTAATTTATAAGGTAAAAGTCCTGGATAGTGATTTAATTCGTGAATGTTTATATCATTTCCTTTGATGATTCTGATTGTCCTGGAACAATGGGCATTATTTTAGTTTCATTTATATTGTCACGATTTACGCGACTGGGGAACGTAGCGGGTTTGAATTTCAATAAATTAGTCGAGGGGCCAGTGTTAAAATTATATTTATTAACTCACGTATTGATCCCCGCACATTAGGGTATTAATCTACTTACATCATTATGGGTCCCAGCGGCAACGAGCGGAGGGCAATGGTCATCTTGGCACTAGGTCTTCTTATGATATTTCTCTGACACCAGTTCGCGACGCGTTTATTATATTTGGCTCGACCTATATGGTTCGATCCTCAAAACAGACTAACTCTCTTTTGCATTACAATAATTATTGTTACTTTGCAATTTGTGTCAGCTCAGCGTTCGATCGGTCATCCCGTTCGATCACCTTGCTGGCACCGCGGCTCGTGTTGCTTTTCCGGTGTCTTCGACAACGTGAGATTCATGTAATCGCTGATAAGGCGGATTATATGTTATTTGCATAATGCCAAATAATTCCACAATAGTTTGAGTCTTGACATATGCCCTCCCTTCGAAGCGCTGGGCTCACAGTGCTACCTGAAAAAGAGAGACGAATTTTTTTTTGAAGAATAACGAATTTTTATGAAGTTGAACAATAAGTGTACCTATAATAAATATAACAATTTGTTTAGTTTAGTTCCTAAGTTCTGGTAACTGTTGCATTGGCAATTACCAGATAACATAAACAGATGTGGGCACTTAAAAAAAGGTCGGACCGAGCGTCGTACCATTCTTGTAATTTCCTAATACTATTTACGTTTAACACCCCCTTAAAATCTACTTAAAATTAAATATTGTATTATGCTAATCTTATTGCGTTGCTTTCCCCAAATCCACGAAAGGCCTTTTGTGCAATTTTACAGACATTGATTATGTGTACGCCCGGTATATTATCTTATACATTGTATTACTAATTATCTGAGTTAGATTAGCTTATATTATTTCTCCGAGTTTGTTTATCTTAATAAACGTGCCTGTTCCTGGTTTTGGGTGTCGCATTACATTACAGCCTCTTGGGTTTTTCGTTTAGTTGTCTGTCAACTTCGTCCGTTGGTGTGCGTTTTCCTAGTTCTTGGTGGCCGTAGTGTTTTGGTTTTGAGTTATACCCTTTTTCTTTTGTGTTTTTGGACTATCCATTTAATACATGTAAGTAGTATACTATTTTTTTTTTTTTTAATTAAAACTTTTTTTTTTTTTTTTTTTTTTTTTTTTTTTTTTTTTTTTTTTTTTTTTTAGCATGTCTTCGTCCGCTACCACCCGTGTGGAGTCGCCGGCTCTTGTGGAGCTGGCGCGATTGTTGGGCGCACTGTCTCCGGGTGAGTTCGTCGAGGCGACGCGCCTCTTCCAGGAGTTTTCCGACGCGTGGGCCCGGGAGAGTGCTTTCCCGGTGTTAATCGCCGAAGCCGATGTTTCGGCATCCTGCGCGGTTTTGGACGTCCCGACGCCTTCTGTTGAGTCTAGTGCTGCCGTTGATCCAGTTCCCCGGGTTTATCGGACGGAACTCGACTGGGTGCCATTCGTTCCGCCAGTCGAGGAAGTGGTCGTCCTACCAGCCAAGGACGAGGATGTTTTGTTGTCCGAGGAGGCAGAAATCCTGCCGACCGCGGAGGGCGATATTCCGTCGGAGATGCCCGACCTTTCTGTGGCCGCTTCTTCGGCATTACCGACGGTGGTGGAGGGTGACGATGATGATGCGGCCCTACTGTGTGCTCCCTTGGTGTTACCGACGATAGTGGAGGGCTTCGACGGTGATGCAGCCCTGTTGGAGGTGTCCGGCTTTTCCCTGGGCGCTTCCTCGGCGTTGGTGGAGGGTGACGACGATGATGCGGCCTTATTGGAGGTGCCCGACCTTGCCCTCGGTGCTTCGGGTACCGATCTTCTCCCTTATCGGGTTCGTGCGCGCTTAGACGCACAGGGACGACCCGGACGGCGCCTAATGCTGGTCTCCGAGAGTGGTGCTCCGGTGACTCCCCGCCTTGGTTCGTTGGCTGTGACTCGTGTGCCGACGGTGATTCCATCGTCGGTGAGGGCCACCTATTCCGGGCTCCAGGACCGGATCAGTCCAGATGCGTGCTGGGATTGCGGCCAGTTTGGCCATTTGAGGCGGGATTGCACGAATGAGCGCCTCCCGTTTTGTTCGCGGTGTGGTTTTCGCGGGAGGTCGTGGCGGCAGTGTATGTGCCCGGGGGCCGTGCAAAACCGTCGGCGTGGGGGTCGCCCCCAGTCAAGTGGACCTCCTTTGTCGCTACCGGAGTTTTTTGATCGGCCCATGGATCGATGTTATCGATGCGGCCGGCTATCCTGTTGGCGTTCGGCCTGCGACGGTTATCCCGTCGCCTTTTGCTCCAGGTGTGGGAAGGTCGGCATTCTGAGCCGAAATTGTCCGTGTCCGCCGTTACTCGAGAGGAGTCGGCGATGATTTGTTTCTGTTGATTTGATGATTAATAAATCATTTATATAAGTGAGTGTTGTTTAATTTATATTAACCCTATTCTCTAGTACCCTAACATTCTAACCTGACCATTAATTTACCTTATTAAAATTAATCCTTTATTAAAACTAATTAAGTAACCCTTATTGAACATAGATCTGCTAGTACTGCTAAAACTAGCCTAATAAACTAACCTAACCATTACATTTTTCCTTTATTAACCTAAAACTACCCCTCTTTTCACATCCCCTTATTATTTTAATTTGTCTGCGAGTCCGTTTTTTTTTTTTTTTTTTGTTGATGCCATGTCCCGAATATAAAATTTACTTATTAGTACTATTATTCTCTCTTTACTTTCTTTTATACAATTAAATTTCACTTTCTCTTTAAAAACTCTTAAATTCTCTATCCTGCGCGCTTACGGTCGCGTCCAAGGTCTGGTCTCACATCACCCATCTATTACTTATCTGCTTATGTAATAGACCGGTGACGAATACCTTCCCCTAGATTTTGTCCGTCTGACGTGGGCACCCGTTTACCCCCCGGGCACCTGTAGGGCAAACGTTGATTGGTACCTAGGTTAGAGAGACGCTACTCTCGTGTAGCGTCACCCTAACTGATTGTCCTTGGGACAGGGACTCCAGATCTCTTCTGTTCATGTCTATTTCCATTGGTCTTCTTTCTTCTTCTTCGCTACCGGGTGGTCTTCGCTGTTCCACTCTCTTGGCTGTTTTTGCGTGTGCCCTTGATTGGACAATACGCCACACAATTCGGACCACGAAATACAATACGAATATGGCCAGTCCTGTTGCTATGCTGGCCAATAATGCTTCGTTGTGCAAAGTGTTGGCTTCTTCTCCTTCTTTTCCATTTACTCTTGGCGCTGCGGCTACGACCATTCCTACTGGGTTTCGGCGGAAGACTACGTACGCTACCACTATCGACAGTAGCGCCATCCACGTCAGCATCATGGAGTCGCTGTGGTGGCTATACATTTCTCCATATGTGGGGTACTTCCTCGGCATTGATTGGATGGCTTCTTGGATGTCCTTCAGATTTTCTTTCTGGCTGGTGAGGTTCAAGTGGGGAACTTCGAGCGTCCAGTTGGTATTGAGGCACTCCGAAAAGTTGGTGTATATCTGGTTATGGGCTGTGTCCACGGGACGGATCTTCAGTGATTTTAATTTGGACCACATCGCGGGCAGGATGTGTGTTGCATATGCGTCCAGGTTGATGTCGCTCCTGCATGGAAATCGTTTTGGTATAAGCACATCGTTCCCCACTACCAGTTCGCAGTCGCATGGTAAGTTGACCTTAACTGCGCCCATATTTCCGTGGCCTTTGGAAATTTGGGTTTGGTTCAGGCCGCACTTTGTCATTGCTCCTTCTCCTCCATTGGTTATAACGTATTCCCCTTCTAGAGTCTCCACGATGGACATTACTGTGGATGCATGGCAAGACATGTGACAGTGGTTACTTAGTTCTTCCACTGTTGACCCCAGAAATAGTTTTCTTGCACACATTGGTCCATGGATGGAATCGCTTGAGAATCGAGGAAGATAGCAAAGTTTGTCGTGGTATGGGCGACATTGATGTAGAGCCGCCCCTGCGATGGTCCTGATGTTTCCTCCTTCTGTTGATGCCAAGTACAGGCTTTCGTGTGGGATGCGGCATATTTGGTTATGCCATGCGAACGGGATGGTTACCAGTTCGAACAGTTTCCAGTGTCGGAGTCTTTGGGTGATAGGGACTCGGATATGGATGGTTAGCAATTCCTCCGTATATGCACAGTCACACAGAGGGAGTTGGTAGTACCTGCTGATGTCTTCAATTGGAATGGCTAATCCTTGATTGGCGTCCTTCAATTGTTTCTTCAGTCTGGTGAGGTCTTCCATCAGCACATTCTGTTTTAGTACTCCCACAGGAATCTGGTGTTGATTGCATGACATTCGGATTTCATTCCGCCGGACTACCCTGAAGGTTGAGATGATCTTCTTCAGGTTTGCATAGTTGTCGTAGTATGCTTTCATTACTTGGGCCTTTTCCTTGACTTGTTCGACTTTTAGGTCTTGGGCCAACTTTACTGCAAATCCCTCGATGGTGTGAATAGTCCGCTCCATGTTGTGTAGGATCCCGGCTGACTTCGTAGTGTACTCTTGGAATTTCTGTGACGTCTCCCCTATGTTGGTGATGGTTTCCGACAACCCTTTGTGTAGCCTTGTGACTTCTGCTTCTAATTCTTCTTCCCCCATGTGTAGTTTGTCTAATTTGTGCTGGGTTGCTACTCCGCAGCACCATGAAAGCCCGTCTCCAATGAAATCCAACGCTCTCTTGCTTCTTCGGTTATTTCCCCACTTTCTTGTGTTCATTTCCACGCCCCAATTATTTAGTTCTTCATCGTAGTCTTCTTCAAATGTACTCGCCAAAAGGTCTATTTGGGCGAGCAGTTGACAGTCCGTCCTGTCGCTATCTTCTTTGCACTCGGGTAGTTTTAGTGTGTTTTTATCTTCTTTCACTTTGGTTAGCCTCTTTGTCACCCAACCTCTTGTGTAGACCAGGGGGATGGTGGCCTCGTACCCGATGGTTTGGGCTAGTGGCCTCCAGAAGGCTCCGGCAGTCACTTCCACTGGATGGTCCTGACCACCCTGGGCGTTCGTGATCATCACACCCCAGAATCTGTGAATCAAGAAAGGTTAACTATTTGATGTTCACTTTTTTTTTTTTTTCTTAAACACTATTATTTGTTACATATCCCTAAATTACTGTTTTAAATCTATTTCTTATTGTCTCCTTATCTAATTGTTTGTGTTAATTGTCCCTGACTATTTTCGTCGCACTCCCGAGTTCAACACTGTCATCTTTGCAACCCGGGCTAATCTGGGCTGTCCATGGGTCGTTGTAGCGTAGTATGCGGTTGACATGGACTACATCCTTCTTGGATTTCGGTGTGGGACCCTTCTGAATTTCATAATTCACATCACTTAGTTTTTTGGTGATGTAATAAGGCCCGAACCAACGTAACAAAAGTTTTTCACTGCGTCCCACTTTCCGCACTGGAGTGAAAACTTTCACTTTATCACCGATTGCGAATTCTATATGTCTATGCCGGTCGTCGTAGCGATCCCGATCATACTCTTGTCTCTTCTCGATTTCTTCTACAGCCAGAGCCCTTGCTGCGAGGGCTCTTTCCCTAATTGTATTCGAGTCCGTATCCGGGCTGGGTTGTATTAGGTTTGCTTCCGTGGGTAGTACTGCTTCCCGTCCATACACCAGCATGAACGGCGACACCTTCGTGCTGTCCTGCTTTGCGGAATTGTAAGCGAACGTCACGTGTGGTAAATGTTCGTCCCAATCCGTCTGTTCGGTATTGGTGTACATACTTAGCATGTTGGCCAGTGTCTTATTCAACCGCTCGGTTAATCCATTGCAACAAGGGTGATAGGCCGTTGTGAATGTACTCACCGTCCCCATTGTTTTTAGTAGCTCGGTCACTAATTCTGACTGAAATGTTCTTCCGCGGTCACTTAGCAAGTATCGCGGTGCCCCGTGGCGTGCGATTATGTTTTCCAGTATAAACTTCGCTACTGGTCCGGCTTTCCCACTGGGTAAGGCTGCTGTCTCCGCCCAACGAGTGGCGTAGTCGGTGGCGACGATGATCATCGTCTTTCCGTTCTTACTTCTCCTAAATGGTCCCAAGAGGTCGATTCCCACTTTGTCGAACGGTGTCGACACTGGAATTGGCTGTAGTAGTCCTTGTGGTTTTCGATGGTGTTCTCCTTTTCTGGCTTGGCAGTCCGGGCACCCCTTGACGAATTTTTCTACGTCCTTTTGCAGTCCTCTCCAGAAGAACCTATTTTTTACTTTGTCAAGTGTTTTGGTGATACCTAAATGGCCAGCCAGTGGTTCACTGTGGTGGCTAAACAAAATTTCACCTACAAGGAGTCTTGGTACAACCAGTAGATTGTCATTGCCGATCAAGCTAGCATTTTTTTTGTATAACACCCCGTCTAACATACAGAAGTTTTTTGCATACCGTCGCGACGCTATTGACCCTTTTGATGAGTCTTGCATGATTTCTATTAGTTCCTTCAACTCTGGGTCTCTTCTTTGTTGTTCGCCTAAGTCGTGTTGGTCGAATAGGTATGTATGCAATTCATTTGCTTCGTCTTCGTCTTTGACATCCGCTGTCTTTGTCGGATATCGGGAGAGGCAATCTGCATCCTTGTGCGCTACACCGCTTTTGTGTACGATTGTGTGGTCAAATTCTGATAATTTGATTGCCCATCTAGCTAATCGTCCTGTAGGGTCCTTTACCGTCTTGAGCCAACAAAGAGCGTGATGGTCTGTCACGATCTTCACGTGTCTGCCGTAGATGAGGTGCCGTAAATATCCGAGACACCAAATTACAGTTAATCCTTCCAGCTCTGTAATCGTGTAGTTTTGTTCAGCCTTTGTAAGACTTCTGCTTACGTATGCGATGGGGTGTGCCTTTTTGTCGTCTCCTTCTTGGAGGAGGACGGCTCCGATTCCGTAGGTGCATGCGTCAACCCTCATTTCGCATCCTATGTTGGGATTAAAATAATTCAATACTGGGGCGGTTGTTAGTTTCCTCTTAAGGTCTTCGAATGTCTGTTCTTGTGGTGGCCCCCAGTTAAACGTCGATGCTTCTTTTGTGGACTCGTATAGTGGCCTGGCTATAGCGGAATAGTTTTCGATGAATTTCCGGTAGTAATTACACATCCCTAGGAAACTTTGTACGTCTTTAATTTTTCGCGGGAGAGGGAAGTCTTGGATACCGGCTACTTTCTCATTGTCCACCCTTATACCGTTTTTTCCAACTATAAAGCCTAAGAGTTTCACTTCCTCTTCTAGGTATACACACTTACTAGGTTTGAGGGTTAGGCCGGCGCTACGCAGTCTTTTGAAAACCTTTTCCAATTTCGCTAGGTGTTCTTCAACATTCTCCGAAAATATTACTATATCGTCTAGGTATATCAACACTTCACTCCACTTCATCCCTTGGAAGACAGTGTCGGCCAAGTGTTGAAATGTCGCCGGCGCGTTGCATAGTCCAAATGGTAGTACGTTGAATTCATACAATCCGTGTCCTTGTGCTTGGAAGTCGTAGTTGTCTAGCGTCGTGATAGATAACCCCGTTTGTCCTCGTATGGCTAGTTTCATGGTTATTTCACGTTTTGGGATCAGCTTGTAGTCTTTCGCTGCGCCTAATTTCATTCCTTCTGGCGCCCTCTTGAGATTTTCTACTGTTAGTGCGCTGCCTTCACTGGTATCCTTGCCGAACGGTAGCTTAATCCTTTTTCCATTGTTTGTTAGTTCGATTTCATTGTTGGAGAAGTCTACCACAGCGTCGTATGCTTTGAGAAAATCTACTCCTAGGATCGCGTCTTTTGGCAATTGTTCGATGACCAACATTTCGTGGCTGCAACGAAATGATCCGATACTAATCTCTACTTTTGTTTTCCCCAGGGCGACAACTCTGTACCCCCCTGCAGTTGTTAATACCTCCGTAGAGGGTATTAGTGTTAAATCTTTCGCGAGTTCCCTTTTTATTATACTTGCTGTGGATCCTGTGTCTAGTACGAGTTCTACTCCTTGGCAATTGTTATGTATTTTGCCTTGGACTGTCAGGATCCTCCTATATGCCCCCACTGTTTCTTTTTCTGTGTGGAGGACGACATTCGGGTCGTTTAATGTCGTCCGCCCCCGTTTGGGTTCGGCGATTCTCGATCACCAAACGACACTCTGCGTTCTCTGTTCTGAGGTGGTTCTCTACACATTGATGCGATGTGGCCCGGTCGATTGCAATTGTAACACTTCGGCCTACCATCGGTGGTGCGTGTGTTAGGCAGTTGCTGTTGGTTCGTTTCTCTATAACGAACATCTTGGGAGTTTGGTCTTCCTCTATTCCCTTCGTTGTTGAAGCTTCTTCCCCTGTTGTAACTTCCACGGTAGTTCCTTGATCCGTTCCCGTTACCATATCCGTTTGTACGCGAAAAAGAGTTTCCACTATTATTTTGGCGGTAATTACCTCTGTAATTGTTGCCTCGATAGCCCGTTCCGAAGTCCCGGTAATTAGTACGTAGATTTGATCCTTGTGGGTAGTTATTCTGTGGATATCGACTGCTCCTTTCTTGCTGTCTAGGGTAGGCTGTTTGGTCGTACAGACTTAGCCCCCTAGCAGAATCTTCCAATTGACTATCTGTTTCTGTATCGTTCCACTCGTTTAGTTTAAATGCCAAACTTTTTATTTTGTCCCTCGTCATCGTTTCGTCCTTGTGCAGTCTGTACGCGCGGCGTATCGCTGGTTGCAGTCCATTTTCGAAGAATTGTCCGAAGTTTTTGTCGGACATTCTTGGATCGGCTTCGTGTGCTAAGGCTTTCAGCTCGTAGTAGTAGGCTTTTACTCCTTCCCATGAATGTTGTCTACGACTAGTAAATCTAAACATAGCGTTATTTATTTCGTCTGCGCCTCCGAATTCTTGTATAAAGTCGTCACTTATGTCGCTCCAAATTTTGGAGTAGTTTTCGGGTCTAGTCTTGTAGTCCTTGTACCAAGTGTTTGCAACGCGGTCCAAAAATGTTCCAAAGTATAACATTTTGTAATTGTCATCCCATCCGTTCGCCGCCGCGCACCTATCATATTGGCGTATGAATGATAGCGGATTGGTTGATGACGGATTGAATAATTTAGGCGCAATGAATTCTGGAACTGATGGTGTTCGTGCTGCTGCGTTACTGTCCCCTAGCGTTATGTCTGCCATGTCTTCTCTTCTGGTTTTGTCCTGCGGTTCTAGGTCGGCTATTCTATCTGCTTCTTCTTTTCGTAATTTTTCAATTTTTCTCTTTTCTTTCTCTGCTTCCTTACCCGCGCTATGTCTAGCTATTTCTTCGTCCTTCTCCTCGTCGATGCTATCCCTTATCCGTCTTTCTTCTTGCTCTTTCCGTAGTGCTTCACTTGCTGCTAATTTTCTTTTTTCTTCTTCTTTTCGTTGTAGCGTTTCCTTCGACGCCTTTTCTGCTGCCTCCTTTTCCAATTTCCTTCTATTTCTTCGCTCTCTTGCAATTTTCTCTAATTCATCTGCTTCTGTTTGTAGTTGTTCGGCTTTACGCCTCTCTTCTTCTTCAAATTCCTTTGCTTCTTGCTCTCGTTTGTCTTTCGTGGCCTTCTCCAAGGCAGCCCTTCGCTCTCGTTCTTCTTTTTCCTTTTGTTCGCTCAACATGGAGCACGCGTTACCTTCGTCTTCGCGTTCTGTAGTCGTGTCTCCTACAGGTCTTACCACCACTTGCACACTCTGTTTTGCTCTTGGCGCGGCCTTGATTTGGCTTAGGTCTGGTAAGCCCGTCGTGGGTCTGCTTGTAACCCGGTCACCTTTTCCTGTTTCTTCCGGTACGTATGTTGAGCTTCTTGCTACGGGGTTACCAACCGCTTCTCCTAATTTCTTAGATTGTAGTCTCGTGTGAGGTTTGTCTGCGTTTGACATACTGCATGTCGACAAGTTTTGGTGTTATACCGTTTTTTAATTGAATGGTGCCCTACTGGTTATACTGCGTCTCGTTCTTGTCAGGGTCGTATAACATAATATATTACAGGCCTTTACTATAAGTGTGATATGGAATGAGAGTATAATTATGTAATAACAAAACACGTAAGTCGGTGGAAATTAATGCAACAAATTGGGCGTGTGGCAAATGGGTAATAAAACTACAGTTTCAATTTATTGTTTACTTGTATTAGGGTTAAATTGTGATTTTAAATTCTGAATTCGTGAGTATCAACTTGTAAATGCATAAAATGTGCGTAACATTTAGGCGTTTCGTTGTTACACAACCATCAGGGTGGATGCCAGCCTCAGCATCCAGTTTGAAGAAAGGCTTTGGTCCCTGATTAATATTTTTCCGCTAAGTTGAATGCCAGCCTCAACATTCTACAAGTTGGCTTTGAGACTTAGCGGTTTTCACAAAAAATCAGAAAAACAAACAAAACACAATTAAAAATTGAACATGAAATTAATGCCTTTCCTGCAGGTTGCGGAGAACCTGCCAGAGATTTTAAGCGTCTCCACCATATGTCACGATTTACGCGACTGGGGAACGTAGCGGGTTTGAATTTCAATAAATTAGTCGAGGGGCCAGTGTTAAAATTATATTTATTAACTCACGTATTGATCCCCGCACATTAGGGTATTAATCTACTTACATCATTATGGGTCCCAGCGGCAACGAGCGGAGGGCAATGGTCATCTTGGCACTTGGTCTTCTTATGATATTTCTCTGACACCAGTTCGCGACGCGTTTATTATATTTGGCTAGACCTATATGGTTCGATCCTCAAAACAGACTAACTCTCTTTTGCATTACAATAATTATTGTTACTTTGCAATTTGTGTCAGCTCAGCGTTCGATCGGTCATCCCGTTCGATCACCTTGCTGGCACCGCGGCTCGTGTTGCTTTTCCGGTGTCTTCGACAACGTGAGATTCATGTAATCGCTGATAAGGCGGATTATATGTTATTTGCATAATGCCAAATAATTCCACAATAGTTTGAGTCTTGACAATATAGTAGAGTAAAAATCGATGTCTATCGTTCAGTTCGTATGCACTTATTTGTTCATGGCTAAAAACTTTTTTAAATTATTACTTAGACTCCTAGAAACGGTTTCTGACTGGTCGTCCAAAATTCGTATGGTGCCGGGCGGCTGGGGGCGGTTTTTTGTAAAGAAAAATCGATTTTGAGATTTTTACATTTGAATAAACTACAGAAAATTTTCTATCCACTGCGTAAACTATAAATTCATATATCAACTCTATATAGGATAAAAAAAATATTTCAATAATCAATTTACATGAAAGCTTACGGGAAAATAATACTTTAAACACGATTTATTCAAAACTAACGTTTTCAAATTTCTTATTTTTTACTTTATCAGGTCATATCTTTCAAACTAATTGATTTATCAAAAAATCACTTAAAATAAAAGTTATGGGCCAATATATCAGGATTACAATGGTATATTTAGTTATTTTTTTAATTCAATACAAACCGAACAATTGATAAAAAATTAATCCCGTGTCCGAGCGCCTGGACCTCGCCGCGTTAACGCTTCGCGTCCCCACTCCAAATCGTTGAATGATAAAACGAGACAGAAATATAAGATTGGCACAGGGTGAACAAGAATGCAAATAGTTTAAATTATTTGTATTTTGAAACATTTTGAAAAATTAAAAACAAAATATGTATTGTATAAAATAATAACAATAACAACATAATATATATAATATTGAAAAAATATATATTATTATATATAAAAAATATATATTATATATATATATAAAAAATATATATATAATATTGCATAATGACACAACTGATTACTCTGAATCTGAGCTTTGGGATTCATTAACATTGTAATTAGCTCTGTTGGTGCAAGATTTTGGACATTTGCACATGTTTTCAATGCATGATATATTATTTTTCAGGCAAGAACATTTACCTCTTGAACAGTCTAAAAAGTTACAAAATTAGCTGTATTAAAATAAAATATGATTGATTGATAACCGACCTTTTTTGCATTTACAAATAGAAAGACCGTCGAAAGTTTTTGGAAACATTTCTTGCGTAGCCAGAATAGGTTCTACTCCATTGATCTTTATAGCCCAACCATAATCGGAAAAATTTCCGAGGTCTGGTTTCGGACAAAGGCAACTTAGCCATATTTTAGTCTGATAATGGACTCTTAAACAGTGTTGTTTGAGACAGTCATTTGTTGGGGGCAACTTATTTAAAGGTCTAACTCCAGCTAAAACTCCTCTTAGATAATTTATGCAACTTATAGAATCATCTGCCTTATAAAGTTTTAGCACAAATCTTAACATTTTTTTGTAAAGGTCCTCGTCAAAATGTTTACTGCCCACATCAGCTAGCAGATCGTGATGAATCAAAAATGTTTTCCATGCTGATTTTTTTCCAATGCCAGTAAACTGACTTGTGGTATCGCACCCAGTCATTGCGTGAAAAGCTGGCAAAGTTTTTAAAAAATTATCTTCAAGGGTTATTTCATGGACAGCGATAAATCGTTTATCAGTTTTGGTTCCGACCTTTAACCAAATTTCTTGCGTCAATTCTTTTTTGAAATGCGCTAGAAGTACCAAAACATCTGTATCTTTGCAGTCAATAATACACCTTTCATATCCTTCATTTTTGGCAGACATTATATGTAACAAAATTCTTGTATCAGCCTCTTCATGGGTGGATTCTAAACTGAAGGAATTAATTTCATAATTTGCTTCAAATCTTAGTATATTTTTGAATCCCCCACTTGTTACAAAATTAACATTTTGATGTTTTGAATATTTACACATTTCAGTCGATAAAATTCAGCCGATTTCATTAAAACTCAGAAACCATTCGTCCATTCTGGTGCTATTTTTGGTCAACCCAACGATTCCACCACAATCCTTTGAGCTTTTATTTATGTGCTCCAAGGCTTGGTCTACAGATAATTCGTTAAATACTCCTTCCAGCCTCTTGATAACAAAGTTTCCAGATTCAAATTCAGCATAAATTTGGGGTGCAACTTCTTTCAGATTAAGCATGTCTGTTAAATATACAGTTCCCCAACGAGCATAATTAGTATGGTCATATGCAAAAAACAAAGGCAACATTATTCTAAAATACTCTAAATGCATTTCCCATTTTCCATTTCTTTCACCAAATATAAATCCCAACAGGATATCAACAAGTTTGATGTAGCTAACCCAAAATTTAAAAGTTGATGATTGATTTTGTATGAATTCTGAAAAGTTTGCAAAGGTTTTATTATTGGAATTTTGTAGGTTTCTGAACAATGACAAAATATTTTCATGACTGTTAGTGTTAATAATATTTGACATTTCATTAGCGTAAAGATGCGACAAATTTAAGTCATGAATGCAATCACTTTTGGATTCCATCAACCACTTTCCATATAAATCAATTAATATTCTCATAAGACTTTCATATGTCAGCTTGTGAGCCCTGATTGATTTGTTGAACTTTTTTCCACTTAAAATGGCTTTTACAGTTTGTTCTCCATAAAGACCCGACTCGAGCCAAACGTCAGACAACCCCGTACCTGACATATGTTGACCAATTACTTTGAGAAAGTTCATCATTATATGGAATCCACCTAAACGAACAATGCAAAACTGAGTTTCCTCTGGATGTACCCACTGTAACTCTTTCGCTTTGAAATATAAAGCTTGGTCAAAAGTTACCACTGTAAATTCGTTGTTTAGTTTTTTGGAAATTCGCATGCAGGTATTTAATACAGTCCATACAGTGTCATAGTCAGATGACACATATGGTATTAATGGAAGATAGCCGTAAGTTGATGGATTGGTCTTGCTTGTGCACATCAATTTGTTAAATCCAGTCCATTGTGGAACTGTCAGTTCTTCATCGGTATTACAAGCATTTATTCTACAGAAAACCCATGCCCTGTTGTGATTTTCAATATAATTTTTAAAACTATCCTGACTTACAATGTCAATTTTTGGAATTGGTCCCACTTTTTTATATGACTTGTTAAAATTTGCTCTGTCTAGTGTGTGAAAATCGTCTGGTATATTTAACTTTAACCGATAAGGCAGAAGACTAAAATCTTCGGGAATGCTATCGTTTGGGGGACCTCTCTGAAAGACTGCGATTTGAGTACCATGAAATGTTGGTTCTTTGGCTAATGTTTCTTCAAGAATATCGATGTTATCTGCTGCAAACTGAAGAAACTTTCCAGAAACCAATTGATTTGGTATAATTGTATTATCATTTTGAACAAATTTAGCAATTTCATTTTGTACAATTGTATTCCGAATTCTTAGGGTTTCAATGTAGGAAATACCATGGCCACAACTATGAATTGCTTCGATTATTTTTTTGGATCTGGTTTCTTGATGAATTAGAATTTGTAAACCAACATGCTTCGGAGTCATTTGCTTACCATTGCTATAAGAATATATAATATCTTGAGATAAATTTATCAAATCAAGTTCTTTTTTCTTCGATATTTCTTCATAATCAACATCAGAAATTAAAAAATTAAGCAATAATAACAACTTATAAGGAATGTGCTTCTTATATTCTTTTACATCCAAGTTTTTATACGCTGCAAATTTTGGTATAGTTTTAATATCGTCCTTAATTTCTTGGCAAATTTTGTGTAGTGTGGACATTTCAGAATTTTGAGTTAATACTGGTGTACAACTCTCATCGATGTCTTTATCATTTATACTACAAAAAAATGCTTCATTTTTAGTTAGGTTAGGTACAATAATTCTGGATTTGCTAGGATTAGTAGACTTTATCATAGTGATTTTATTTCCAAAGTGCTTCATTATTTTGGTCACTAAAGATCTCTTGCTGATGGCGTGACTTCCATCACAGAGTTTTGAATAATTTTTGTAAATAGTTTTCGTATCAAAACATTTATTTTCATTTAAACCTTTTTCAAGAAAATTCATAATTTTCATAATATTATTTTCTTGAATCTTATCAGTATTGTTTAATCTAGTGCTTTTAGTGGCTTGATGCTTTCTATAGTTTATTATTAAACAGGTACCATGGTATTTTATTTCAGTTGAAATTAAATCATTTACACCAACTCTTTGAAAAATAATTGTGTCACGTTTTGCGATGTATTTAATTTTTTTTTCAACAATAGCTGTCATAACCTGGACTAACTTCTTGCCTTTTTGTTTCCTTTGACAAAAAACACATCTTTCTTTATGGAATGTATTGTATGCTCTTAATATTGTGCGTTTACTATTAGTTGCTTCGGTTGGAGTTTCTTTTATAAATTTGCATTTAAATTTTTCCAAGTTACTTTTGCTGGTAAATGTTTTATAGCATGATGTGTGTCATCTCAAATCATCGGTAGACTCAATTATATGGAGGTTTTCAACCAACAACTTCAATTTTGAGTCCGTCAAAAATTTGTCGTATTCAGATCTCAATTTTATTGTATTAATAAAGGTTTTTTTTGAAATTTCCCCCGAATGTATTAAATTATGTTGAAGTTGACAAATAGCACATTTTTGAACATTATAAATGATGTTTCTTCTATTTATTTGGAGTTTACCTTTTGACTCCAATTCGCTGTCTGATGAGGTTGTGCTGATGTCCAAGCTCATTTCAATACTTTCCATCCTATAAAGTTTCTAAATACTTTAAAATTCTAATTAAATTAACAAATAATTTACCTTTTTTATGCAAAAACTAAAGAAGTTTCAAAAACGTCAAAAACGAAAACAACAATATTATGTTTTAAGAGAATAAGTGTTGAATAATGTTCAGTGTTTATTTATATTTCTATCTCTGTCTAATCCACGTACATATATGAGAACGCAATTCAGAGCTTTGAAGTGGGGACGCGAAGCGTTAACGCGGCTAGATCCAGGCGCTCGGACACGGGGTTAATTTTTTATCAATTGTTCGGTTTGTATTGAATTAAAAAAATAACTAAATATACCATTGTAATCCTGATATATTGGCCAATAACTTTTATTTTAAGTGATTTTTTGATAAATCAATTAGTTTGAAAGATATGACCTGATAAAGTAAAAAATAAGAAATTTGAAAATGTTAGTTTTGAATAAATCGTGTTTAAAGTATTATTTTCCCGTAAGCTTTCATGTAAATTGATTATTGAAATATTTTTTTTATCCTATATAGAGTTGATATATGAATTTATAGTTTACGCAGTGGATAGAAGATTTTCTGTAGTTTATTCTAATGTAAAAATCTCAAAATCGATTTTTTTTAACAAAAAACCGCCCCCAGCCGCCCGGCACCATACGAATTTTGGACGACCAGTCAGAAATCGTTTGTAGGGGTGTATGCAATAATTTAAAATAGTTTTTAGCCATGAACAATTAAGTGCACACGAAATTAGAATCTAGACTACTTTTAGCCCATTTTAAACTCTACTATATATGAATTGTTTCGGTTTTATTGTTTTTAGGATTTTTAATTTCGATTTTATAATTTTCAAGAATTTTCGTTAAAATATAAGGACCGTTAAATTTCCGATGTAGTTTACTAGATCGGTTTTCAATTTTTTTATATACTTTGGATCCTAATACAATTGCTTGAGGATTTTTATTTTTGATTGCTTTATCTATTGCTTTTTGTTTTTTAATTTTACTTTCTTCTTGTACTTTATTGTATAAGGCGTTTGTGTTGATTTGATGGGTATTGACGTATTCTCCAAAAATTTCAGAAGGCAATATTGACATGGGGTCTCTTGATGTGGTATGCCCTAGTACTAGTTCATGTGGGGTAAAATTGGTACTTGAATGTACTGTGCTATTATAGGCAATAATTGCATAAGCCATTAATGAAATTATGTCTGTTCTGATATCTGTTTCCCTTAAGATTCTTAAGTGTTCTATCAGGGTAGAATGTAATCTTTCCACTGGAGAATTCAAATCGTGATGATATGGTGTAGTGAAATGAATTTTAATATTATGTATTTTTAAAAGAGAATCTACAACTTCGTTTTTAAATTCGGTGCCGTTGTCTGAAACTATTTGTCTTGGGACCCCAAAGAAAGAGAAGAAATGGACTAATTGTTGGCAGACTGATATTGCTGTACCGAAATACGGAAGTGCTTGACCGAAATTTGAAAATTTGTCTAGTATTGTTAAAAATTTCTGGTTCCCTACACTGAAAGTATCAATATGAATTATTTCAAATGGTTTTGAAGGGGTTTCCGTAAGAATTAATGGTTCATCTGGTGGTCTTCTGTTATACTTAGTTTTTTGGCAAATTTCACAGTTGTTTATGTATTTTGTAACGTCTGTTTTTAGTGATTTCCAATAATATTTGGACTTTAGGAATTTGCAAGTTTCTTCGATGCCGCGATGGTTTGTTTTTCCTTCATGTTTGTGTTTAATCACAGTATCTCGTTCTTCAGTTTTTACATTATTAACTAATCTTGTACATTCTATCAATTTAAGTTGTCTGAAATTTTGTGTAAGAGCTTCTCTGAAACATGTGCGTAATGTTTTTGATAAGAAGTTGATATGCATAGTTAAATGCAATATGTCTTCTCTAAGAAAATCTGTAATAATTTCCACATTATCGGGTACCGTTGCATGAATTATTTTATTTCCATCAAAATTTTCAAAATCTCGTTTTATATAGTTATCGTATGGTGATTTGTTAACTATTAATTGACAAGGTTTATTATTTATTATGTCATCTAAGATTGGTATTTCAGCTTTAGTTTCTTCAGCGTTATCACTGTGTACTGTAAATATTTCTTCGAATGGGGGTCTAATTTGAATATTTTGAAGTATTTCAATTTGTTTAGGGTTCTCGATTTTTGCTAAAGTTTCGTCTACGATTATTGGATCTAATCTATTTGGATCAAAGTTTTCATCTAGAAATTTGGTTATCTCATCATCAATATCTCCCGGATTATTTAAAACTGATTGTGTTTCTAAAGCATTTATTGCAATTCTCGATAATGCATCCGCGTTTGTATTTTGTTTTCCCGTTTTATATATAATCGTGTAATCATATTCTTCTAATTTTAATCTCCAACGTACTAGTTTCGAATTGGGTTCTTTAAGGTTAAACAACCAAACTAATGGTTTATGATCCGTATAAATTTCGAATTTTCTTCCATAGAGATAGGGTCTAAAATATTTACAAGCCCATACAATGGCTAAAAGCTCTTTTTCTATGGTTGAATATTTTTGTTCACTTTCATTTAATGTCCGTGAAGCATAGGCATTTGGATGCTCATTTGGTGGTTTTCCGTGTGAAAGGACTGCTCCTAAGGCTATATTTGAGGCATCTGTAGTTAAAGTGAAGGTTTGTGTAAAGTCTGGATATTTCAGTACCGGTGCATTAATTAATATGTCTTTCAAATGATTAAAAGATTGAATGAATGTTTGTGTGTGTTCTACTTTACCGTCCTTTTTTAGGCAAGAAGTAAGCGGTTTTGATATTTTAGCAAAATCTTTGATGAATCTTCTATAGTACCCGGCAAGACCTAAGAATGATTTTATTTCCTTTTGTGTTTTGGGTATAGGAAAGTTTTTTACAGCTTCCACTTTGTCTGGATTTGGCTTAACGCCGTCTTTAGTAATTTTGTGTCCAAGGTAAGCTACTTCGGTGTGTAAAAATTCCGCTTTATCCAATTGAATTTTGAAATTGGATTGTCTTAATCTTTCGAATATTGCTTTTAGTCTTTGAACATGCTCTTGAAGTGAGGTGAAAAATATAGTTATGTCGTCGAGGTACACGAGGCATATTTCATTCTGAAAACCACGAAGAACATTGTTCATAACCCGTTGAAAGGTTGACGGTGCATTTTTTAAGCCAAATGGCATGCGTTTAAATTCTTAATGACCTGTGTCTGTGGAAAATGCAGTTTTTTGAATGTCTGTATTATCCATTTCTATTTGGTGAAAACCGTTTGCTAGATCGAGTGTGGAAAAGTATTGGGCTTTACCTAATTTATCTAAAATATCTCAGATATTTGGTAGAGGAAATTTATCATCAATCGTTTTGTCGTTAATTTTCCGGTAATCTATTACTATTCGCCACTTCTTTTGTTTTGATGCATCTGCCTTTTTGGGAACAAGCCAAATAGGGCTACTCCAAGGTGAAATAGAGTCTTGAATTATACCGTTTGCAAGCATTTTGTTTATTTGTGAATTTACTTCTTTTCTATGAATTTCGGGATATCTGTAAGTTTTCGTGAAAATTGGGGTTTCATCAGATAAATTAATTTTATGTTTAATTTGGTTTGTAAAAGTAAGCGGTATATTTTCGCTATAAAATATGTCTCTATATTCGAAACAAAGATCGCGTATGGCTTTGAATTCTTATTTGTTGCAGTGTGATAGCCTTAAGTTTTTTAAGTTACCTTTTTGTATATCATCTATATATTCGTCTAATTCTGAATCTGAATCCATTTTCTCAACAAAATTAACATCATTTTCTTCTATCATTTCAATATCAAATGGGGCTGTAATGTTAATTTTAACTGGGTTATCATTAATATTAGTTATTACTGTTGTTGCGTAAGAATCCATAACGTTTACTAATGCTTCAGGCATTTCGGCTTTTCCGAAATCCGTGTAATTTAAAATTCCTATTCCGTTATTATGTTTAACCGGTATTTTTACTTTTTGTGCTGTACGAGGTGCAATTACTAATTCGACTGGTTTCGCTTTTTGACAGTTATTTTCTAGATATTGTAAAGGTAGAATAATATCTGGCGTTATTAATGTAGAATCATCTAAATTTATTTTTGCGCCAATTTGTGTTAGAAAATTAATTCCTAGTAGGCCATCAAATTTGGGTGAAAAATTAAAAAGATAAAACTTATGATCTCCTTTTTTTTTAAATGTGTTAAATATCGGCACTAACATTACTTCGTTATGGGATGTTGCATGTGCAGATCGTATTGAAAAATTTTCTGGATAAATATAATTGTTATATGTTTTATAAGCTAAGTCAGGGTTTACAAAACTTTTGGCACTACCTGTATCAATTAAAAATTTTGCGTTGGGTTCTGGGATAAAAATGAATGGTAATGCGGAACGATTATAGTTATTTAACTGAATTATGTTTTGTCGTTTTGCTTGACAACATTCTGAAAATTTCTCGGATAATATGGATTTTCTTGCATTTCGATCTCATTGGGATTTCTACTGTAAGAGCAGCAATGAGGAATTTCCTCAAATGATGTTTCGTTAGTACCATTTTCGATTGTTTCTACTGATTGATTAAACAATTCTTGGGAATTGAAATTGCGTTGCGGATTTTGCTGTGGTCTATTAAGTCGGGTATTGCCTGAGGATGTATCCATTGGTTCCGGCATATTTCTATTAAATGTAGAATTTCTTGTCATTTGAGATTGACTTCTTTGATTATAGTTCGGTACAAAATGTTGGTTATTTCGTTGAAAATGATTGTTTAGTTGAAACTGGGGTCTTTGAAAAAATGAGGGTTGATATGAATTTCTTGGAGTAAAATTTGGTCTATCTTGAAATTGAGGTCTAGTATAGAAGTTATTGTAATTGGGTCTGTATCCATGAAAAGGTCTTGTTGATGAACCTCTTTGTTGGAAGTTGAATGATGTGACCTATTCGAATTTGAATTTTGCGTTATCTTATTATTAGTATTTAAACGGTTTCTATAATTTAAGAAATTTTCTTCCTCGCAGACTAATGCCATTGCCGCTTCTAGAGAATCAGGGTTTTGTAACCGTATTACAAACTGCATGTGATAATTCAAACCGCTTATGAACGTTTTCAAACACAAATCATCATATTGATTTATTTTAAGTAATTTTACTTCAGCTGGATCATTTGAAACATTTATTTTTGTGAATAGGATACTTCTTGTATCTTGTAATCGTAGTCCAAACTCCTGTGGACTTTCGTTTTTTTCAAGGCATTTTGATACTAAATCTTGAACCAAACAGTCAATCGACCTTTGATCTGAAAAGGTAACTAGCAGAGAGTCTTTGATTTTTTGCCAAGTATTAAGCTCAGTTCTAGATGCTACTAAATCGGCTGCTCTTCCCGGTAATTTACCAAGAATAGTGTCAAAAAGACAAATATTAATCGGATTTTCTGGATTAACTCAATCTGTATGATTGTTAAGAAAGTTTTCGCATGAATTTATAAAACGATTAATTTGTTTTGGGTTCCCATCAAAATGAGGGATGTTACTTGCATGATATTTAATTAAACCGTAATTAGGTTGCGCCATTTCTATTTCTAATATTTGATTCTGTACTAAATTTCTTTCTTGTTCGTCAATATCAGGGTCTTAGTCTAAGTTACTTAATAAATTAATTATGTCTTCCAGTGTTATCGTTTATTAAAATCGTATAAGTTAATTGGAAGGATTATTACAAATATGATAATAATGAAGGGATGCACTTACAAGGCGATTATAATGGTTTTCATTTTCCTTAAATGTAGTTCCAATAGGTTCTGGCGATGTTGTCCTTCCCCTGGATTGATTAGCTGCTATGGACCTCTGACGATTTGTGTTCTTTGGTCCGTACCAATAGGGTTGTAGCGATTTTTGTCTTCTTCCCCTGGTCAGTGAGCCACTTGCACTTGTCACTAATAAAGTTCACCAGTTAACCATAAAAATGGAAAACAGCGCGAACAATTGATTTCGAACTGACTTGGTTATCCTACCGACTGCGCCAAATACGTCTTGCGTTAAGCAAAGAGATTTTTTTAAAAGTTTGTTTATTAATTCAAAGTTACAAATAAGACTGCTGGAATAAACAAATCTACTTATATTTATATGCTTCCCATTTCTAGGATGCTATTATATTCCTATTTATTCTTAAAACTATTAATTGTTATCTAAAAGTCTGCGTTTTCGCGTATGAAGTGATCATTGTTTCTAAATTAGCAATATTGCATTTCTCACGAATGTAACTGCGGCATAACTACATCAAAGTATCCTTCGGCATCAGTTATGTTAGTATCAGGCTTATGTTTCCATCCAGCATTTTTTAACATTTGACTTTTGTTTACATTAACAGAAAAATATCCTTTAATTGTCGATGTAATACCAACATTTTTACATCTATCTATTTCTACACCATTCAATTCGTAACGAATTTCATCAAATAAATGACATAATCCATTGTTGATAATTTTTGTGTGTTCTACAGCAGTACCATCTTGTTTTTACAATCGACCGCAAATATGCAAACAGCTTTTGTTAGGTGTGACATATAAATCTTGGTTTTGAATTGTTATACGAATTTCATCATTGTTGTTGAATGTAGACGATGCATATGGTTGATGTATATGAATTTCATTATTTGAAATCGAATCATCGAACTCGACATTTGCACGAATATTAAGCATATTAGCCATCATTAAATGTTTTTTTAATACGTACTGATAGCGCCAAAGTAACTCGAAAAGACTTTACAAAAAACAACCGTAAATGTTTGGTAATCACTTTAGCACAATTAAATTTTATTTTACAGCTGTCGGTATCTTCGATTTGGTGGGTGCAACTATAAGATTTAGACTCTCCAATGTTGCTCTGTTTGCCGGTGTGAGTGCTTTGATTTATGGTGCACGAGTGACCATCTTCTTGCATTGTTCTTCTTTAAAATATGTTTTGACAATTCTTTTTAGAGAGCTAACATCATCATTTCCGTTGTAAACAATTCCCATTTTCAAAAATTTTTTACGTGCCACCTTACCGTAATGACTTCACCTCTAAAATTGACCAAATTATTATCTTGATCGAGTATTTGAAGAGTTATGTTATCTATTGAACGTGTGTTTATTGGTAAATAGATAACGTTTACAGGTTCTTGAACTATTTTATAGCCAGGTGGAACAATTGGAAAAAATGCATATAACGTATGTGCTTGGTGATCATTTAAATATGCACCGTTGACAATATTGCATTCTACACGTATTGCATTAATTTTAAGAATATCAACTGGTAGATCAGATTCATGTTGAGTATTTGGCTGCAAAACATTGTTTTTAAACCCCAATAATTTATAGATTGAATCTTTAGGAGTAAAGTTTATAGTTCGATTGCATTTTAACCAACACTTTAATGTATTATTATTAGCTTTCATCTCAAAAACGATTCCTTTGCTCTCTACTTCATTCTTTATATATTCGGCAATGTCTATTAACTCATACGAACCCACAGGTAAAGTAAAAATAAAATTATCGATATACATTTTTTTATGATCTACATCTATGTTCGGAATAGAATTAAAAGTTTGAAAATTAACCAAACCTAACTCGTAATTTTCACTTTCGGATAGCTGTATTGAAGGAAAATAATTCGTAGATAACACTGATCCATTACCAGAGAGTGAAAGGGTAAACGACATGGTTGAGTGGTTGGATATCAAATATATAATTTTTTCCAAACATAATTTTCAAACAACTGTTATTTATTTATCATTGATATAATTGATTACATAGAAATTTTAAACATAAGTGACCACACACAAATGTGTTGTAGTTTTGAAATGTTTCATAGTTATAATTAACGCTACCTCCTAGATATTTAACAACTTCCGTTGGTGGTCGAAGATTTCCAAAGCTATCAAAATACATAACATTACTTCCTTGCTTTCTGTAGCATACCCAATGGGTACCAGGACCGTTCTTATCATCTAAATTCACAATCCCACACTCGTTCTTATTAACTTTCTTTGGCAGATCGTTTCTCATAAACTCCCCGCGAAAATGTTTAATTTTAAGCTGTTTTGCATTGCAGTAAAGCTCACTATCGGTTAACGCTCTATCGGGTAGCTTATTAATTAGTTTTGTGAATTTTTTAAGATGTTTTTAGGAGGTGATGTATATAATCCATAGCCTTTCTTATAAGGTTGCATATATAAACCATGACCACCAACTTTTACTGCTTCCATAGCTTTATTATGGCGTTGGTTTTCTTTGAGTAACTTTTTTGCTGCACTAGCATCGTTAACAGCTTTAGCAATACCACCAGCCCCTCCAGCTAATGCTCCAACCGCACTTAACCCCGAAAAAATAGGAACAAGCATTGGTAAAAATCCTCCAGTATTAGGAATTGATATAATTCTTGACTTTTTACTTCTCTCGTAGAGGAAGTATTGTATTCATGAAAAAAAAATCTCTAAATTTCTACATTATAAAATGCGTAGATTACGAAAATCATATTCACTAATTTCCGTCTGTCGGTCTGTCGGTCTGTGCATTTCCTTAAACCACTATATTTCGGAATCTACTGACCCGATTAAAGCAAAATTTGCGTCCTTTTTTTCTACCTGCCCATTGATTAGGTCAAAAAAAAAAAGTTAGGAAATTCTCAAGGACCTGCGCGTTATAGGCCAAAAACATGCTAAAAATGGCAAAATCAGTAGATCCACTTAATCTTCTAAAGTTGCTGACCGATTTTAACCAAATATTGAACATATGTTTCGTGTATACCCCAAGTGGTGAATGCTTTCAAAAAATCTGGAGTTTATTAAGGGTTGAAGGGTCAAAAACTTGTAAAAATGAATAAGTTGTAACGTGAATACCTGCCAGGAGGGATATTTGATTTGGACCAAATTTGGTATACATATTAGGAATACATTGAAGAAAATGCTGGTAAAAATTTCATCCCCTAAAAATAAGCCCCTGCGACCCATTTGCTATTTAAGTTAATTGTTCAAAAATTGACGGTGTTGTGATTCTTATATGGCAGCATTACCCACACTTTTCCATCAGTTATTTTAGTAATATTTACATAAAGAGTGAGTAAAAATAATTTTCGACCCTTACTACACCCCCCCCCCTCCAATATAGAGTTTAAGTTATATGGTTCGGATTTTCTCGATTTCTACTATACATTTTAAACATGTTTACGAATAATATAATTTCAAATAGTATGCAACCCTTATTTTGCAATTTCAACCCTTAACATACCATTTACAGTCAAAATGCTCGGATTTATTTCAAATTTGTATCCTAGCAGTAATTTAACTTACTTAACTGATCATTATTTAGTTAATTAAATTAAAATTAGGGTAGGATCTACATATTACAATTGTAACCCCCAATGCACCCCTTAAAGTTTGATTTGTCAGTTTTCTTTTAAATTTGTTTTTTAATAATAAATTGAAATATAATTTAAAGTAGTTTAATCAAAATTGTCTTAGAATCCTCAATTCAGGTTTAACTCTTAACACACCCCTTACACTGATAGTGCTAGGATTTACTTCAAACATTGATTTATATTGGTAATTTTAAATCCAGCATAGTTTCATTAAATTGGAGTACCTACAACAAATTTTTCACTTTTTAATCTTTTCATACACACCTTTCAACTTTATCGCTTAAATTTGTTTAAAATTTGGTTTCTAGTTAAAATTTAAAATCATTTTTAAATAACCCGATAAATTTTTTTTAGTAAAAGATGCCTCAAAATTCTAAAAATTTGAATAACAAATTTTAATATAGCAACGAGAGAAGTACTGTGGAATCTCATTTCCAGCGAATTTATATTATGCTTACCACCAACATTTTTTACTAAAGCATTAACAGTATTCAACGCACATTTAATTGCAGTTTTTGAATCGGCTGGTTTTGCATCTTTAACTGCTTTCTTCGACATGCTTATAAGTTTCTTTAAAGATAAAAGTTTCTGCTTCTATTTGAATGTTGTATTTAATTTATTATTTGTATTTTCAGAAAAACCTTGCCCCATACCGAGTTTAGATTTTGCTTTCATTGCATTTGCCACAGACCATGCTATTACTTTCTCACCCATCTTTGCGTCTATTGCAAAAACTTGCTTCCAAGTTTTTTCGGCTAATACTTTATCAGCTTTGTGTCGATTCGCAAGGTTATCTTTGTTTTGTGAATATGCAATATCATGCTCCTTACATGAGGCATCAAGAGGATTTATACCAGGATCTCCATTTTGTAAGCGCTCTGCTAATTTAGTGCCTGGGCCACAGTACTGATATCCTGGTACATGCATCTCAAAAGCAGGATTATTAATTGCCCAATTAAGTACCCCTTTTCTTTTGACTGTCTTGCGTTTAGTAGTTTTTTTCTTACTGTTACGATCCATCTTTATCCATTAAGCTTCACTAATCAATTGATTATAATTAGATTGTGTAATGCTGTATATAACCAGTTACAATCAAGGTGCGCTTCAATAAACAACTAGATACGCTAAAAATTACAAACTAGGATTTGTTAGCAGACTATAAAATGTCTATACAAAAAAGGCATGGGGCATTATTACCAAACACGATAAGATGTATTATTTGCGGACCTTCAAATTGTGGAAAAACAAATGTTTTATTATCCTTGCTTATGGATATAAACGGTCTTCGTTTTGAAAATGTTTATATTTATTCAAAATCTTTATATCAACCTAAGTATGAATTGCTACGAAAAATATTAGAACCGATTGAAAATATTGGATATTTTACATTTTCGGAAAATGAATGTATTATGCCCCCAAACGAAACTAAAAGAAATTCTATATTCATATTTGACGATGTTGCTTGTGAAAAACAAAACCATATAAGAGAGTATTTTAGTATGGGGCATCGCAAAGATGTTGATAGTTTTTATTTATGTCAAACATATAGTCGTATCCCTACACATCTCATCAGAGATAACACAAATTTAATAATTATTTTCAAATAAGATGATTTAAATCTACGACATCTATATGACGATCATGTTAATACCGACATGAAATATGATGAATTTCAGAACTTGTGTAGGTTCTGTTAAAAAGACAAATTTGGTTTCTTAGTTATAGACAAAGATGCAGATGTTAATATGGGGCGCTATCGTCAGGAATTTGATTGTTTTGTGGATATAAGTAAATAACAACCATATTTAAAAAAGTTCTTTAAATATGTGAATATAAAGATATATAAATCATTCCAACTTTGACACTTAAACAGTTTAATTGTCTAACATCTTAATTTTCTACAAAACATGACTTCAATGATTCAACTTAATACAACTTAACAGCTAACATACAACTTAACAGCTAACTTAAGTTAAATCGTTTAACTTGACGTTGAACTTAACTTAAACGTATGAACTTAACCTAAAACTTGATCTCAAACATAACTTACACAAAGAACTTAACATCAAACTTGACATAATTCTTTCAACTTGACCTTCAACTCAACACATTTGAAGTTAAAATACAACTTTATATCAAACTTGTCATAACATGTCGGTAGTAGAAAGCAATGAAAAAAAAATATTTTGCGGAATATTGTATCAACTAGTAATGCCATTCGAAGAAAACATCGATTATTAAAATTTTGCAAAATGGTGTCGGATGACGAGTTGAACTATAAATTAAGTTCAGTTACCAACCCGTTAAACAAATTAGTTGAAGTGGCGAAAAGCACCAACTTATTGAGACAATTACAAGTTAATAACATTAAAGAGGATAATGATAACAAAAACATTATCAGTAAATATGAAAAACTTTCAACGATAAAAAGTGAAACATCAAATCTTGATCATGTTTTTGGTGTAAGAGTGGTAAACAATACACAAATGATTGGTGACAGCCCAATATATTTCGACGATAGTAAAATCAATGTAAAGGATTTTAGTTGGCCGATTTCTGAGGGTCTACTAGAGTTACTATTTGAGAAGTTACCTAATGATGATATTATTACTGAAAATGACTATGCTAATTACAAAGAAATATTGATAACATCTAACGGTCATAAACAAAAATATAAATCTAGCGGCAAAATTTCAGCATCAAAAGGAGAGAAATATCGGAAATATATATCAAAACTGTTTGAAGATGATAAAATTAGCAGATCAAAAAGAAGAAGATCATCGATGAAATTAGAAAATGCGCAAGGTTTTGGGTTACCTGAAAGTTTGAAAATAGAAGGTTTGCCTTCTAATATAGATTATGCATATTGGGACGATCCAAATGAATTAGTTGATCGTCTAAGATTATTAATTGCATCGCAAGCAGCTGGAAACAACAACCATCAAAATGAAATAATATCAATAGTCGAAGAGATACGAGAAGCGGGTATTATATATTAATAACAATTTAAGTTAATTGTTTAGTTGCATTTAAAGTCAAGATTGTTTAACATGAGTGTTGATAAGTTTGGTAATCATTGGACAAATGATAAAACTGATAAAAGCTTACGCGGCAGCATTCTACCACACGGTCCACCTGGAGTTGGATTTCTTTTAACAAATGATGAACATTTTAACATTAATAATAAAATCTTACGGAATGTAGCAAATCCAGAAGCTGCTAATGATGCTACCAATAAATATTATGTAGACAATACAGCCCAAAATATTAAAAAAAATATACAAAAAGTCTATAACGATATGACTCAACTAACAAATGATGTAATGGTTATAAAGAATATGCTATCAGTTATCAGTAATAAAAGTGAAACAACAGCAACACTAGCAGAAAACAATTTTAAAAAATATCAAAATCTTATCGAGCAAACCAGTAAACATATTATTCATTTAGAAGTTCAGATAACTTTATTAAAATCTCAACTTAAGAATATATAATTAAATATAAATATAAAAAATCTTTAATTAAATAAATTATTTTGATGTTATCACATTATTAAATGATATGTGAAGATGAGTGAAGCAAAAGAACAATTAGTAAAAGAATTGCATGCTCCCGCCAGAAGAAATTATCGTAGAAGGCACGTAAATATCAAAGGTTTGGATGAATCATGGCAAGCAGATTTGGTCGAAATGATTCCATATGCAAAAGTAAACAAAGGTTACAATTACATGCTAACGGTTATTGATAATTTTTCAAAATATGCATGGGCTGTTCCTTTAAAACGAAAATCAGCTGGGAATGTAGTTCAAGCTATGACAAAAATATTATCTACCTGACGAAGTCCTCCAAACTTGCAAACTGATCATGGTAAAGAATTCTATAACTCCAAATGTAAAGCTCTCTTAGCGGCATACCGTGTAAATCATTATTCGACATATAGTAATTTGAAGGCGAGTATTTGTGAAAGATTTAACCGCACCTTGAAAGAGAAAATGTGGGAAAGATTCAGCTTACAAGGATCATATAAATGGGTAAACATCATATCATCATTATTAGAAGACTATAATAATTCAATACATCGAACTATCGGGATGAAACCTGTAGATGTAAACAGCAATAATGAAAAAGAAGTTCTCAGAAAATCTTTCAATCGCATAAAAATGGTGGACCCTACTAAGCCAAAATTCGGATTGGGTGAACGAGTACGTATTAGTAAATATAAGGAAGTGTTTGAAAAAGGGTACACACCCAATTGGTCTACAGAAGTATTTACTATCGACAAAATTTTGTTAACTCATCCGAAGACGTATAGAATTAAAGACTATCAAAATAATCCAATTGAGGGGTGTTTTTACGAACAAGAATTATTGAGAGTTGAAAATCCTGACATATACCTCGTAGAAAAAATACTAAAAAGACGTGGTGACAATTTATTAGTTAAATGGTTAGGATTTGATAGTTCTCATAATTCTTGGATAAAAAAGTAATACGTAATAAGTTATATTATATAATTTGTAGTAAAAAATAAAAAAAAATGAATAAAAATTTAATATTTTATTGTCAATAAATTTTCATTCAAAAAAAATAAACATACTAATTTGTACACTCGTAACATTATTACGCATCGGCTGCCCAAATTTGGTTAGTAGGAGATTCAGGCGTGCTTCATCAATTTTTCCATCCAAATAATATTTGCAAGCTTAGATGGCGTTGTGACAATCCATTTCTTTTTTTGCACTTTCTTCACGGTCCAGCATTGGATTTAGCCTGTTTTGTTCGAGGCAATACTCCATAGCCAGAATATTTAGGAGCCCCATATGATGTCTCACTCTATTTTCAAAAGAATTTGCTTCACCCTCATGTTCTTTATTTAGATTATCCAATGCATAGCAAGTCCACATTTTTATTTTTACTAATTATAAAATAACAAAATAAAAAATATATGTATTAGTCAAAACAATGAAAATGTCAAAATAAATATAAATGCTGTCCGTTTATGATAGGCTATTACGTCACTGCTTAGCAGTTATGACGTAGTTAATTCCAACTGCTAAAATAAAAATTAAAACGATACAATCCAATTAATTTTAGGCATAAATCCGTTAGTAATTAATAATATTAATATTGCGATAAAAATTAGGCGATAATATGAGGTATTAACTGAGAAAATGGGCGAGAAAGATTTTATTTTTAGTGGCACTTAGTTTATTACCAACGTTTTGTTGGTCACGCATAAAGTATAATTCACATTCGCCAGGACAAAAGTGCCTTTTTAGTGAAGTGAAAAACATGGTTGTAAATTTGCTCGGCGAATTTTGGTGGCGAATGCACTTAAAATATGTTTAACGAGTGTTAATAAAGTGGCTGCTCCCAAAAACAAAGACCTGCCAATTGCAGGGGCCTCAAAACGAACTCATAAGAAACCGCTGGTGACTCGGAACCGCCGGTTAATCGGAATATACCTTTAGCTTGCGTCATATACAATTGATGACGTAATAGCCTATCATAAACGGACAGACTATACTTACCAAAGCACGTCAACTTTTATTTTATTGAAGTATCTATCTTTGGTGGAGTTCAATTGATGAATAAACAATTTAAATTTATATCGCAGAATATTTCATTTTCAACAATAAAATGCGCAACCAAACACAAACAATAAATATTTTGTGTGAAACAGTAAATAAAAAATTATTTAAAATTAATATGCGCAGCTTGGTATTGAAAAACGCGTTGTTTTAGACGCCCCGAGCGTTTTTTAGCTGCATCAGCAAATGTTTCAGAATCCTCGATGCACTTTTTATCAGCCAGTTTTTTTATCCACACAGTACAAAGGATACCGACATTTATCACACAAAATTCTCAGAATTATACATGATAACGCATGGCGGCATCATTTGTCTTCCAGCGTCTCCTTTTTACACTACTCCAGAATACACGTAGAACGTGCAATACAAAGAATTAAGGAATATAAGTACTTCTCTCAACCAATTCCGATAATTTGTTTGCCTACTGTATCAGCTATGTTTTTTAATACAAGTATTTTAGTCAACTTTCAGACTAAACTAGTCAACTAATTTATGAGTTTGCTTTTTTTTATTCTAGAGATTTATTTATGTTGATTTATATTTAATTATGATTTATTTCTTAGAAAGACTGGCAAATAAGCTCAAAAGCTCTTAAAATTATATTTATAGTGAGCTTATCCCCCCTATTTTAAGAAAAAAATTACATAGTTGTAGCGCTGTATCTCTATAAAATAGTATTGTTACTAAAGTTCTGTTCCATCAGCGCTCGGGGATCGTCACCCAACCATCAAATGTAGTGTGCCAAACAAATTAAGGCAAAATACATGTGCACGCATACTTGTCTGGTGAACTACATTTGATAGTTGGGTGACGATCCCCGAGCGTTGTTGGAACAGACCTGTAGTAACAATACTATTTTATAAGTTATAGGGTTACATTCTTTTTACAGAATATTCATAATATGTGATACCCTACAGTGAGAATATGTACTGATTTAGTTTTATCATATTTATTTGTTCGGTTATAATAAACAAGTTCAGTTTTAATTATACAACTTTTATTCATTTTAATCCATATAAAAATTAAATTCGGTTGGAATTAAATTTCTAGGAACTCGCATACAGAACATTTCAGGAACGTATATGTTATAATAGAAGTTAGGAATTCTTGATTTAATTTCATTTACCATATGTTGTACATCTTCGAGATCTATTCTTAAAACTAATATGTTGATTGGAGACCATACTACACTATGAGTGAACGATAAATTAAAAGCTAACATTTGTGTAACAACTTGAAGTAAATAAATATGGTCATTTTTTATGGAAATAACACCGGAAATTTCTTTTTGTAAAAAAAACTATTCTGTTGTTCTTTCGATAAATGATCAGCAAAATTTTTTGGGTCACAATTTTCTATTAATTTTGGGCATTTAATTTCAATTGTTCTAATAATTTTGTTATTTTTGTCCAGAATTACACTGTCAGTGTACAGTCAGTTTTGTCAGCACTACAAGCTAAATAAAGAAAATTTTTATTACACACAAGGCCCATTTCCACTAACTTTTCATTTACATCTACATGTAACATTTCGTATTGCGCTCTGGCCAAAGGCTCATTTGCTGTCCATATTTCATGGCTGCAGTACCTCCCCAGTCTGATTCAAAACGGTAAAAAGGTTGTATCATAAAATTCATTTTGGCAGTAGCACTTTGTAGACGAGCTACTGTTTTTGTAACTGATGCAGTTACAAAAATGGTTTTCCAGTGGAACCACTCTTTACTACCTTGAACTCCTTGGACTTCAAATATGTCGTCTTGGTATTGGTCGGACCAACTAATAATATTTTCTTTAAATTGCTTACATTTTATTGCAATGATATTCGTTTCTTGTAACGAATTAAAATCGCTGTAGTCGATATTTAGAATTTCTGTAAACATACAGTTTTTAGGCAATGTTTGCAGCTCTGCCTGAAAATTATTTAAATGTTGAGGATTCCTGGTGTAGTCTGTGGGTCTTGGATCAAACACTGATTTCTCCGCTGGTCGAAACCTTTTTATTTTGTAATCATTAACAGATTTTGGATATCGTTTGCTGGAGCCAATTCCCCATTGTCGAGGTTTACTTGTTGGTGCCAAAGAAATGAATTCGTGTCCATACTCACTGACGTGTATCTCTAGAAACAGGAGTAACCTTAGAAACATAACCTTAGAAAACTAACCTTGGAAATTACATGATTTTGACATATTTAACAAACGAAAATTAGCACTGCATCTTGCGAGCCACCAATTAATAAGTTAATCAGGCGGTTTCGCCTTAATGCCACCTCCAAAAATTATCATACTTAAATGTTATTACTCGATGATTAGTCGAATATTACCCGATAATTAAAATATTGTTGATATGTCAAGATTTCGTCTTGAAATGAAATCGAGGAAATGAGAAATGACAGATGACAATGAGATTCATTAGAGTAGGGATCTTGGTATTCCACAAGTGTTTCACGAGTCCAATCATAGGTGACGCTATCGGTCTTGAAATGTGTATATACTGACAAACATCTGCTAGAGTGAATGAATTCAAATTTGCTGGAGTGTAATAAACTGAGATGTAATATCGTGTTAATTAATTGCGTTCTAAACAATTCAGAGCTGTGAGGATTGAATCGATAATCATAGTATTGGATTCGAAAACAGTTTCATTGATACAGTGTTTGTCTGGGTTCAAGATCGATTTTTTGATTTCTAGTATTTGTAAATTATTCAATTTCGTGCCTTTGGCGCAGGCGTGTATGAGATGAACGTTATCAGTGATTGAAAAATTGTGTTTACTGTAAATTATGTGGTTGGAAAAGGGAGAATAGGTGTTGTTATTATCTGAATGTGTGAATTTCTCAATTAATCTAAGGTGTTCTTTAGCACGATCTTCCAGCGCTCTGCCTGTTTGGCCAATATATTCAATATTGCAATCCGAACATTTAAGGCTGTATACTCCTGATTTCCTCAAATAATGTGTGTTGTCTTTAATTTTAACTAGCGACGATTTTAGGGTGTCGATTGTTTTGAAAGATATTTTCAAGTCGAAGGACTTAAAGATATCACTGATGAGGTAAGAGCTTTTTCCGAAAAAGGTCATAGAGAAATATTTTGGAGACTCTGGGTTTTCCTGAGAACGAATAAGGTGCGAATTGGCATGTTTATTTAAGTGCCTGTAATACAATCTCATGATCATACCTGTCGGGTATTCGTTATTGACTGCTATTTGTTTAATCACATTTAGTTTGTTATTGAAATCCGAAGGAGAAAGAGGGATGTTAAATAACCGATGGAAGAAAAAATTGAAAGCAGCTAGTTTGTGGGAGTGTGGGTGCATAGAATCGAATGGTATGACTGTATCTGTATTCGTCGGTTTGCGATATATTTGAAAAGAAAGAGCGTTTTGGTTGTTTCTAGAAATCAAGATATCTAAGAATGGAATGGAATTATTAACTTCTATTTCGAATGTAAACTGTAAGAAGGAGTAGTGTGAGTTTAAGAAGGTTACAAATTTCTTTCTACTAAATTTTAGCTTTTAACACATATGCTTGCGTGTCTTGGCCATCTTTTATTTCAGAAATGTATTTGCTGTCTACATACTGGTTACCCCGTCTAAACGGTTTTTGAGTTGCTTCATTAACTTGGTCACCAACACCAATTAAATAACTATAAATGTGGCCTTTGTTGAAATATTTCGGTATATTCATTGACGGAACCAATCTCCAAATTACTTCCACACTTTGCCCTGGTGCTGTTCTCGATGTTAAAGGAGCATTCAAATCCAAGACGATTTGCTTCTCTTTTAAATTGTACCATATACCTGTGTCAATGTCTAACACAATTTGATCTTCCCTTCCAGCCAGAATACAATTCTCGATTCCATAATAATAAACGTTTTTTAGACAATAAATTTAATTATATTTTATTTTTACATTACCTTTTAACTAAATCGATTTTATTTCCATTCCTCTTCAAACCTCTACACTCCAACCATCTTCGCAACTCTACAACAGAATTTTGCCCAATATTAGGGTCACTAAGTATAGCACCCGGTACGTCATGTGGCAGTAAACTTATATTTTCCTTATCCATTATTAGGTAAAACCTCTTCTTAATTCTAAAATATAAAAAAGGTAAATAAAAAAATAATAAAATGATACAATGTTGGGCTGGCGCCTGCCATATGGCGATATGCCATAAAATTATCATTAATAGTACAAAAACCACTATACCTCCTGCGACTTGGGAAGTCAAAAATACAATTCACAATCTCCAAAAGTAGTTAGGACACAAAAAAACAATCGACATAACGAAAACACATCAATAGTGCAAAAATGACAGATGTAAATAAAGAACATGTACTTGCCTATATTTTGTTACAAAAACCAAATTAATATAAAATCATATAATTGTAAACATTTAAGGTGGCGAAACCGGTATATAGCCGCTCTGGTAGCTAGCGAATCTACAGGGAAAAACTGGCGGAAACGAATGTCTCCTTGCGATTTTCGGGTATACGGTAGAAACCTAAGTTACTAGCTAGCCTTACTAGCTAGTCCGCTAGTAAGGTCAATCACTGATAGGTAGGGCTATAGCAAAAACAATGTATTTGATATGCAACCATAGATACATTGGATTGGATGACTCATCGCTGAGTATTGGCACTGCGAGACGCGAACGGTTCCCTGGTTTTTACCTCTGTTTTTATTGTCGCTCTATAAATTGACTCTCTTTTTTTAATTCGTGCTAAAACATAGTATATAGGAAAAGAAATTACCGCTTCAGCTAGTCATCAAGATTTATAAATATGCAATCGATATAAATTGTTAAACATATTTTTATACTATAAATAATAATATGAAATTAATATCATACACTAAATTCGATATCTTCTCGTCGAACTGTTAACATGGCGATCAAATGCTCGTCATGTGAAAATCCAGTTTCGCGATACGAAGATACAATAACCTGTACAAAGAAATGTGCTCAAGTTTTCCACATTAAGTGTGTAAATATTACTTTGGAGGATTTCACTGCATTGAAAGTGAAAGGTCAAGTTAATAATTGGAGTTGTGCGGAATGTTTAGTGGAATGTGTGCAACAAAAAGGTTCTATTAAATCAAGTGCCAGTTCTGGACTTTCATCCAATGATTCTAATTCTGATGACACAATGACGGGTTTACCTGTCGTATCAGTCATCAATAGGTACTTACCTAATAGGAAGAGGAAAGATCCCGACGAGGGAGAATATTTAATCGGCGATCTTGTTGTGTTAATCTCACAGATGATTAGCAAACAAGACGTTATGCACAGCACAATTATTTCTATGGGGAACAAAATTGAGGCACTCACTAGTGAAACGCATTTATTGCGAGATGAGTTGAACACCGTAAAACAGGGTATTTGTTCTAACAAGAATAACAATAATTTGCTAGGAATTCCGAATATCCGTGATAAGGATGCCGCTGTTCCCGCCACAACACCCAGCTCGGGCACAAAGTCTAGATCGGTACGCTCGCATACCAGCATAGTGAACCAACCACACGCTGCCGCCTCGACCGTCTTGCCTGGCGCTCCATTATCATTCGCGAATGTTGTTTCCGACGGCTTTCAAACCGTTGTGAAGCGTAAGAAGAAAACAACTTCGACCCAAGGAACTGCATCGGTTGCACCAGATGACGCTTTCCAGAGTGCCCCCAAAAGAATGTGGCTCTATGTGGGTAAAGTTGCTAGCACGGTTAACACTGAAACCATAAAGAACTACATCACATCTAAACTTGCCAATGTTAATGCCGTGGACGTCATTCAGGCCCTGCCAGTTAAAGGAGCAGCAAAATCCTTCAAACTTGGATTTCGTCAGGAATTTTACGATCGCCTAAAAGAAGCAGAGTTTTGGCCTAAAGGGGTCATAGTACGACGCTTCAATTTTAGTCGATCAAGTAACCAGTATGCGAACTTCCAAGAATCGAGCCCGGCTGCTAAACCCTTGGAAATTGGATCTACCACAGCTACCCAAGTTGCTGATGGTGCAGCTAACACAAATTTTCGGGACGGGGAAATGACAGATCCTCCGGCATAGATATAAGTCTATACTACCAAAACGTTCGAGGACTAAGGACTAAGTTATGTGCGCTATCACACTCTACTAAGTTAAGTAACTACAACATCATCGTATTAACGGAAACATGGCTAAACTCCGATTTTAGTCATGCTGAACTAGGCCTAGACAACTACGTTATTTTGAGGAAAGACCGTAGTGCAGCAGACACCGGAAAATCCAGAGGAGGGGGGGTGTTGATAGCATTGCACAACAGTCTATCACATCTCTTCATCCCATCTCCAAACGGCAACAAAATACTGGATGAATTATGGGTCCTCATTAAGCTTCCGCACACCGACTTGCTCCTGTGCAGTGTCTACATTCCTCCTGGGTCACCCCGTGAAACATACGACTCCTTCAGCAAGTCCGTTGAGGTAATCCTAGCGCAGTATAGTGAATCGACTGTCTATATTATTGGTGACTTTAACTTACCTTCCATCGACTGGGCTAATGACGAAATGGGCATTTCAATAGCAAAAGTTCCCACAATTGCTGAGAGCTTAATCGAAATGTTTATGTTTAATAATTTGTACCAACATAATAACGTGTTCAACCAAAACAATGTGCAATTAGATCTGGTCTTCTCTAACTGCATCGAGTCATCTACTTCAGCGGCCATCGACGTGCTTTTACCCATTGACTTACATCATCCACCCCTAGCCATCAGTATTTTAAATAGTGCAAGTGTTCCAATTCTTATCACTGACGTAACGTGTTACGACTACAAGAAATGCAATTTTCAAGCTTTAAGTGACTGTTTATTGAGTGTGCACTGGGACAGTCTGTTTTCAGGTCTAAACACAGACCAGGCAGTGTTCGTTTTCTATGAGTGTGTATATGATCTTTTTGCTAAATTGATTCCCACTATTTGCATTCGTAACAAAAATAAGTTTCCAAAATGGTTTAGCATCGATTTGAAACAAGGAATTTTATTGAAGCGTTCGGCGCATAGGCAATACAAAATATCCGGCTCTGAAAACGATTATGCAACGTTCAGCAAACTCAGATCAGCTTGTAAATCACATGTCGAGTATTGTTACAAGGATCATATTAAAAGGGTAGAAGCTTCAATCAAAGACGATGCTAAGCAGTTTTGGCACTATATTAACAGCCTCAAATCGGAAAATCAAATTCCGGCTACTATGACTTTGAACAATTCCACGGCCAGCACGGCTAACTCAATTAGTGAGCTGTTTAAGGAACATTTTGCCACTGTATATGAACCTAATGATGACAATTCAGACTCACACTCTAATATTCCAGAATCTACTAATTTAGTCAGCTGTTTTTCGTTTACCATATCGGAAATTTTGCACAAGCTGAATGAATTAGACATTAGAAAGGGTAAAGGACCGGACAATATTCCACCTTTAGTTCTCAATCGTTGTGCTTTTGCCTTTTCCAGACCCTTATGGTTGTTATTCAATTTGTCACTAACAACTGGCATTTTTCCGGATGTATGGAAAACTTCCTATGTTACGCCTGTTTTCAAATCTGGCACGAGAAGCTTAATTGTCAATTACAGACCTATTTCAATTATGTCTACAATACCTAAAATGCTCGAATCATTGCTAACAGAAAAGTTGTCCGTATTATTCAAAAACCGTATAGCTAAGGAACAGCATGGGTTCTGTAAAGGACGCTCCACAGTTACAAATTTGCTCATTTATGAATCTTACATAGCCAATGCCGTTTCCAGGGGAAAACAAGTCAATTCAGTCTACACCGACTTTTCAAAAGCGTTTGATAAACTAAATCACTCAGTACTCCTTTTAAAGCTGAGCAAATTTGGTATCGTTGACCCTATGCTGTCCTGGTTTCGTTCATATTTATACAATCGATGTCAAATTGTTCATGTTAATGGTGGGTACTCAACAGAAATGCATGCCACTTCTGGAGTACCACAAGGTTCACACCTGGGACCACTATTGTTTAACATATTTATGAACGATGCTGTAGATGTCTTTGAATTTTGTGAAGTCTTACTGTTTGCGGATGATGCAAAGATGTTCTCTACAATCGAGAGCAACGATTGCATCTTAAAATTTCAGAGGGATTTAGACAACTTTTCTTGTTGGTGCAACTCGAATAAACTAAGCCTTAACACTAACAAATGTTCTCACATATGTTTTAATAGGAAAAAAAAACCATTGGAATGCAACCTTTATCTTAATGGGCTAATTCTAAATACAGTTTCAAGCATCCGCGATCTAGGGATTATATTCGAGTCTAATCTGTCATTTGATCTTCATATACAGGGCATATGTAGCAAAGCACTAAAATGTTTAGGTTTTATTAAAAGACACACTAAAGATTTTTTCGATTTGAGCTGCCTCAAAATACTTTTTAATTCATTGGTGAGATCTCATCTTGAATATGCGTCGAATATTTGGTCACCATATTCCAAGTGCCATATTGACAGGATTGAGCGAATTCAAAAGAAATTTTTAACTTACGTGTCTTTTAAAATGGGAATACCAAAAGAGCAAAAAGATTATATATTTTTACAGAACTCACTAAATTTGCGCACTTTGGCGGAAAGGCGGATTAACAGCGATATTTTATTGATGTACAAAATCATTAATAATATTATTGATAGTCCTGACCTTATTGCACTCGTATCCTTTTATGTACCAGCTAGACCACTTAGAAACAGTCGCACTTTTCACACAAAGTCTTATAAAACCAATTTTTGCACTAATCACGCAATCAACCGTATTTCGCGTAATGCTAACACGACGTCAATCGATTTATTCAACTGTTCGCTCTTGAGCCTTAAAAAGCGCTTGTAGTTTGTTTTTGTTTGATTGCTGTTTTACGCTTTTTTGTTGTTGTTTACATTTTTGCTTCGTCTCGTTTTTTGTCTTGTTTGTGTATTGTGTATTTTTATCTTTATCTTTGTGTTTTTACATTTTATATTTATATTTATATTTAAATTATTTTGTACCTTACATGTATCCTCTTGGGCAAGTCCCGTAATTAAATAAATAAATAAAATAAATTGTGCTATTTTCAGATCTTTGAGAACGGTTTTTTTTTTAATTGATTATGCCTGAATTTATGACCAAAGTTTAATTATTTTGGTGTTTTGTTCTTTTAAATGCATATTATGGTTTTGTGCAATGTGATATTTGCTAATTTTCATAAAAACGTTAATTAATTTATTGAGATAATTGTACCATTTTGATAATGCTTTCGATCCATTCATTTAACAAATATCAATTTTGAATTAAACGTAAATGCTATTTTAGATTACAATAAAATTGTATTTGTGTTTAGCATGTTAGTTCTCAAAAGAAATGAACTTGCGAGTTTTTATATATTTGTAATTATTATATTTAATGTATTGATAATAATTCATTAATTACATTATCATATTTAATATAATAAATTCGTGCAACTTTTAAAAAGAGATTATTATTATTAAAGAAAAAGAAATTATTAATTATTTTATTAAAAAATTGATGTCTCTCCACAATTTAAATTAATTAAATCAATAAATAAAAAGTTTTTTGCAACAGTGTTTCGAGTTTTTATAAACTCATCATCAGGCTAAATATATTGAATATATTTAGAATATAATATATTTTATATCATCTTCAATATATTTAGCCTGATGATGAGTTTATAAAATCTTGAAACACTGTTGCAAAAAACTTTTTATTTATTGAGTTAATTAATTTAAATTCTGGAGAGACATCAATTTTTTAATAAATTATAAATAACTGCACTTGAAGAAATGGACCAACTACTACAATTAAAATTATAAATTTTTACAAGATGCTTTCAACGAGCAATTTAATTACTGATACCAAAAAAAAGGGTTATAGCACGTGCAACTTGAATACCGGTTTGTGACTGTGCCAGACTATATGGTATGTGTGAGTATATTACTCAATTTTGCTGTTGTGTATATCGCATGCGGCATGTTTATGTCACATTGTGTGTGTCGCTTCTAAAATTTTGGTAAGTACAAATTATGTTACACCTACATCGTGATGTGAATATAATATGGTGTGCTATCGCGCAGGTTGCTATATTATTACGTGACGTCACGTTGGTTCTATTGAAAGTGTAATATTATATTGTCTATAGCAACGAAAATTATATTAATTAACAAATATATTAAAGAGAAAAACAAATCCTTTTAATTCTGTAGTTAAATATAAGATCACTTACTAACAACAACGGCCACACCAAAATACTTAATAATATTTTACTATGTATTTATTTCAATATTTGATTGAAATAAACATCAAATAAAACCGTCAAACGTAACTTGATTTTCATTTTATAATTATCTAGTCCCAACGTGACGTCATGCGCGAAAATGAACGAAATTTGGATAGTTCGGTAGCACACCATATTATATTCACATCACGACCTACATCAATTATATGTTAGGCTTATGTTTTGCCGCGCAATTTTTTTTTGCTATTGGATTTTATAAAGAATTGGGTCCGCTAACTTAATTTAACGTTAACGGACCACTATCATTTTATCTGCTAGTGTGTCACACTGTCAGTATGAGATCCAAAACTCTTATGAATTTTGAGGACGCTACTCTAATGGATTTCATTAGAGTCCTAGTACTCTAATGGGACTCAATCAAAATGACAATTTTACTCATGTATATATTATGACATATGAGTCAATGTTTTTCTCGGTTTTTGTCAATGTATGAGCGGATAAAATGAAACAAAATGTTTAGTGGATATTTAGGAAATATTGTAATGTGATACCTCGTTATCTCTATGACTACAAGCACATAAAACTTAAAAATTAAAGTAGTCTGACAATACTTTCATTCGCATTTTCATTCGCAAAATTGTCTTGTTAAATTGCACTTGAACTTGTTTTTTATATCGGATATTTTTTTATTTTATTACTCAAACGAGGTTTCCTTTTGGCAATTTGCCTCATCAAGCTGCCATGATAAAAACGCTCGTCCTGCGGACTCGCGTTTTTATCACGGCAGCTTGATTCGTCAAATTTCCAGGCAACCTCGTTTTCGTATAAACTAAAAAAATATCCGATAAAAAACAAGTTCTTGTGCAATTGCATACGATTAATTAAAAAAGCAAATCAATTAAAATTAAAAATATGGGGCGAAACCGCTACATATATAGCCGCTCTGGTCGCTAGCGAATTTACATAGTTTCGCTTATCTAAATTCACTGACATTCACTGAAATTTGGCGACATCTGATAAAGAATAGATGGACCAAGATTTCACGCATAAATTTGGAAATTTATGCGTGAAACGTTGCTTAGCAGCTCAGGGAACTTAACGCGGAAAAACAGTTTCAGACACTATTAATTATCTATAATAACTATATAATTATTAATTTTTTTTTTATCTTTTTCCGCTAATTAGCTAGCGAGTGGTTAATATTTGAGCGAGGTTTTTTGTTCATATTTTACTTAATTAATGGCTTTTCGAACAAATCTTTCGTCAAAATATAAGTTTTTTTTCTCTAATTTCCGGTAGCTTTGGAACTTTTCTAGGGGTTATAACAAAGCCGCATAATACTTTTCCAGTTATTGAGAATTTTCCACACTTCTCGATCTTTCCTAATGTTTTCGGCTAAAGCACATGGCAAATAAGTCAGATCTTGGTCCATCTATTCTTTTTCAGATGTCGCGAAATTTCCAGTGAATTTAGCTAAGCAAAACTATGTAGATTCGCTAGCGACCAGAGCGGCTTTATATGTAGCGGTTTCGCTTTCTTAAGGAGTTGCTAAAGAATATGCACTTGCTTGCTATGCAATACTTACTTACAATTTTAATGTATTTTGACTATGCACTAGCAGATAAAATTTTGTATGTTGGATCGTAATCAATCGTTATGGTCCATGTTGTGTTATCAGGCCCGGCTGACGCCTCGTCTGATAATCTTCACACCTGGTATCATAATGATTGCTGTTGCGATCCTTATAAGATAAATAACTATTACGCCATCCATTTTAATTATATTATATATAATGTTTTATTATGCAAATCTTCGCTCCTCTATTAAAGTGTTTATATTGTGTATTTTCAAAATTATTTTTGTGAAATCGCGTATCATATCGTGTGTTAAGTGGTGATCAATAATTGCATAGTATTTGTATTGCATTCATATATCATTTAAGGCTCTAAACTGCACCTTTACGTGCGTTATCTACGATTATTCTGGTCTAATTTTTAATCGCCTTATCAAGTTATTTTCTTATCTCGAGTATGGCTTGTACTATCTGTGACGCTCAGGTGGATGCCGTTGACCAGATTAATTGTTTGGTATGCAACGAATCTTTTCATGCGATAAAGTGTGCTGGTCTGAATAAGACTACTTTTAAAGCCATTCTTGACATGCCAAATATTACATTTTCATGCGACACTTGCATTTGATCCAATTGTCATAACATAATGTCAATATTGAAAAGTCACTCTGGGCTTCTAAACTCGCTTCTGACAAAAGTTAGTAAGCTAGAGAATAGTGTTATAACTGGGAAAGACCCGGTTACTTTAAAAGCTCCTCTACAACCGAAGTCAACTTCGGCTCGCAAAAGTCCTGCCGCCTTGTCCAATAGCGCCGGCCCAAATTGGCCTGCCCCGACATCACACACTGTTTCTACAGCAAATGAGCGTTCTTCGGTAGATTGCAGCAAGCAGTTGCACAGTAAAAATCCCTATATCATAGGTACAGGCAATGCAGCATCGGTTGCAAGCAACAGCTTTTCGTCTGCTCCTCGTAGACAATGGTTGTACATTGGTAGAGTGCAGTCTGGAACAACTACTGATGATATTCTTCGCTATGTACGTACCAATTTGAATATTGACGATGCCAAGTGTGAAACTCTTGTTGACAACGACGATATATGTTCTTTCAAGCTCGGTGTAAGAGAAAACATTCTTAAGTCTTTGCTTGACAATTCCAAATGGCCTGAACAAATCGCTGTCAAGGAATTTATTCCGAGAAGAAGATCCAATCGTGGTTCATTTTTTCGAGATAGGCCAGAACACTAGCTTTTCTATCAAAACAATTAAGTCCATCACTGTGCCTACGACCTTACAATCCAAATTTAAATCTGTTTTCTTCTACCAAAACATTCGTGGTCTCAGAACAAAGGTTCCTGATTTTCATTCAAGAATTACGGCCTCAAACTTTGATTTTGTTCTTCTAACTGAAACTTGGCTCAAAGACAACTTTTCTAGCACTGAATTATTTGGTTCACACTTTGAAGTTTTCCGGCACGATAGGAATTACACTGCTCTGAAATGCTGTAGGGGAGGTGGAGTTCTGATCGCAGCAGCGAACACACTTTCTAGTACGGAACTACCCCATTCTAACAACATTGCTTTTGAAGATGTCTGGGTCCAAACAACTATTAGCAATGTCGACTTAATTTTGTGCACCGTATATTTTCCTCCTAATTCCAACATTACTGCCTATGAATCGTTTATATCGACTCTTGAAAAGTACAAAAATAAGTACGTCGACGTCGAAGTTTGTCATTTTTGGTGACTTTAATATGCCTAATATCTCATGGCAAATTGATGATGATCATCTCGTCCCTATAAATTGCCCAACACCACTCGCTGAGTTACTACTGGAAAATATATATTTTATGGAACTTAAACAAATAAACTGTATCTTCAATAAATCAGGGAAATTATTGGATTTGATTTTTTGCGATGATTCTCTTGACTTGTTAGTTCAGACTTCTAAGTTTCCATTAGGTGCTATAGATTCCTATCACCCACCTCTGGAACTTATATTAAACTGCACTGTTATTCCAACGTTCGACTCTTCTAAATCGCATGAATGTTACAATTTTGCACGAGCCGATTTTACGGGACTCAATAACTTCTTTTCGAATCAGAATTGGACTTTTTTGGATACTGATATTGATGTTAATGGTGCAACTTTAAGTTTTTACGATATATTATATCGTGGGATTGAAAAGTTTATTCCCGTAAAACTAACCCCTTCAGATAAATACCCATCCTGGTACAGCCGAGAATGCAAAAAGGCCATAAACTTAAAAAACAAGCTTTACAAAAAATTTAAAAGAACTGGACTTTCTGAAGATTATGATGCATACTCTGAGGCACGTAAAAAATCTAAAGACTTGATAGATTTGTCTTATCTACTCTTCGTTTCTAAATCTGAACAAATGATTCCTTCAAACATAAAACATTTTTGGTCGTATGTCAAAAATCTCAATAATTGCAGTGCTATGCCGCAAATCATGAAATTGGACGATGCCTTCTTTGACAACCCACTAGATATTTCTAACGCGTTTGCAAAACATTTTCGTTCCTGTTACTCCGCTCACCACAATGTTGGCACTTTGGTAACCGTCTCTGCCACTAAAACTGAAAATCGAACTTTACTAAACCATGTGTTTACGCTGGAAGAAATAACCTTCAAACTAAATAGCCTTAAACCTAATACTAATGCTGGTCCTGATGGAATTCCTTGCATCATTCTAAAGTCATGTGCAGAAAGCCTTGCCGCTCCCTTACAAAAAATGTTTCAACTGTCGTTCAATAGTGGAATTTTTCCTGATGCCTGGAAAAGTTCAACTCTTTTTCCTATATTTAAATCTGGAGCAAAAAACGACATCACAAACTATCGTGGAATCTCCAAGCTCTCTTCGATTCCTAAACTTTTTGAAGCCATCATCACCGACGAAATCTTCTTCAACTTTAAGCATGTCATCGCCAATGAGCAGCACGGTTTCTACAAAGGTCGCTCAACTTCTACCAACTTAGCTGTTTATCAGAACCAAGTATCAACGTCAATGGAACAAGGCAATCAATTGGACTGCATCTATACCGATCTGGCAAAAGCCTTCGACAGTGTTTCGCATGTTCTTCTTGCGGCTAAATTAAAAGTTTTGGGTGTATGTGGTGCGTATTTATAATGGATTGTGTCGTATCTGTCGGGTAGAGTGCAATATGTAAAGATAGGAACCTCTATGTCAAATCCTATCAGTGTTACTAGTGGAGTGCCTCAAGGGTCTCATATTGGTCCAATTTTATTTGTTCTATTTATTAATGACGTAGTTAACTCATTTGATGTCTGCAAATGTTTGCTTTATGCAGATGATCTTAAATTATACTGTAGCATCAGTAATTCAGAAGACTGTGTCTCTGTACAGAAAGATTTGAACAACCTGTCTGCCTGGTGTCACAACAACTTGTTATCTTTAAATGTCAAAAAGTGTAACGTGCTGCGTTTTTCGAAATCCAGTAACTTGATTCTTTTTCAGTATGCCATCAGTGGTCAAATTCTTGAATCAGTTGATCAATTTAATGACCTAGGTGTTACATTTGATACAGTTTTGTCATTTAAACCCCATATTGACAATATTATTCTGAAAGGTTTCAAGATGCTGGGTTTTATTAAACGTCACACGCTACATATGACTGACACCAGGGCTATTCAATCATTGTACTTTGCTTTAGTTCGTAGTATACTTGAATATTGCAGCTATATTTGGTCTCCTTATTATGTAAGTCATATGAATCGTTTAGAGCGAGTACAGAATAAGTATGCGAGGTACTTCCTTTGGAAATATAAATTTTCTTTAGAGAATCTCTCTTACGAAACTCGATTACTGCTGATTGGTATACCGTCGCTTCAACTTCGAAGGAATAATGCTATAATATTTCTGTTATTTAAAATATTAAACGGAATCACAGACTGTTCAGAACTTTTAGAGCAAATTCAGTTTCATGCACCAGTAAGATTCACTAGATCCAACAAACTATACCGCCTACTTTACAATTTTTTGAAAAAGTATTGATTTTATATAATATAAAATACAATAAAATTATATAAAAACAAATTTTATATAACAAACATGAATGTGTTTTTTTCCAATTCTTGATTGAGTTTTAATGTGGCATGTTAAAACTATCTTGTTTTCATCATACTCGTTTCCGCACCATCATAGAGGTAGAGTATTGGGCGCGTTGTGGTGGTGTCCCCATTAGGCCTATTCCACTTGCACCACCAGCACTTTTCAGTGTACGGAATGCACAAGCACCACCAGCACTTTTTAGTGTGCGGAATGCAACAAGCACCACCTGCACTTTTTCAGAGTGCGGAATGCAACAAGCACCACCTGCACTTTTTCAGAGTGCGGAATGCTAAAAACACCACAAACACTTTTCAATGTACAACATGCTATTAATAATTATTAACATTACTAATCATGTTTTAGAAATTCTCTCAGGGTTATTTTTCTGAGCATCCACTATGTAGTCTGGATCTTTACATTTTAAATTACGACCTCTCCGATTTATTATTATTTCCGGGGCAATGCAATGTAAATAAAACATTTTTAATTTTGGCAACATTTGATTTTCCCATAACAAATGATCTCTCAAAATTGTTTCTATAAACAACTCTTTTTCATCACCAGAATATATAATTAAATAGCACACTTTCGACTTTGTTATGGCTAATTGTCCTTGAATTTGGTAGTAGTAGTTATGGTTTTTCTTTAGCTGAACCTTATTTTCACTGTTTAATTCCAAACACTGAACCTTATTCCCCAACACGGCATCTTTCAAGGTAAGTGTTAATTTAGCAATGTTGTACAAACATTTGACTTCAACAATTTCATCGTTATTAATAATCCCATCTGGCGATGCAGCTAAATATCCATGTTCAACATCAACATATAACCCACTGGATTGCACCTTTTTTCCAGATTGTTGTTCAAATCTAGATATTGCCACTGTTTCATGCAGTTTACCATACTCCATCGCTGGTGAATAAATCTCGTTTGTAGATAAAACTTTTTTAACCAGTGAATCACAAGACGTAGTAAGTCTGCGTTTTATAACTGATCCGAAATTCTAAGCTGTTAATTGATGCATTCGTTGTGTTCGGTAATACGGATTACTAAATTGTCCTATAGAATTTGAAGCAACCGTTTTTTGGTCCTCTTCGGTTACTATTAAAGTTTTCATAAAATCATTGATGTTACTTTGTAATTCAGCAGGACTAAGTTCAACCTCTGCTATGTTACTGCCATAATCGTGTGATTCTATTTCTTTCGAAAGCTTATGTTTATTATTGCGGTTTGCTTTAAGATTGTTATCTGATTTTCTTTTTTCGATTCAGATTTAGCACGTTGATTTCGGTTTGGATAAATTTACCATGAATTTTCCCCGGATTTTCATTAAATACTTGTTTCCATGGTTCGGTATGCCAGTTCGCACCTTCATTATATTTTAGTGCAGATAAATAGCATCTTGTTTCAATACTTTGTCGCTGGATAAGATTTAGCCGCTTACCAGCGTTAAAACGGCATATCATGTTCATAAATCCTTCTGCTTTGTTGTTTGTTTCATTTGCTATAAGTAAGTGTGCCTTTGCAGCCAAAGATGTAATAGCAGATTGGATGAGTTTTTCAGCGCCTGATTCTTTTAATTCTCTGGTTTTATCTTGAGAATTATCACCCACTACGTTGCAATAGCTAATACAACAATTTGAATGATTCCCATATACATGGTATATGCTATTGTGTAAATCTTTTTTTAAATTTATCGACACTTCGGTTTTCGTTAACATAAATCATGTTTTTCGCTGTTTTTGCAAGGTTTTTAATATTGCCAATTGATAAGCATTTTCTGGCTCGTAAGGAAACTTGTTTGGTATCATTTTTAATTTTATGTAAAAATTTAGTAAAATTTTTGACGCAATGATTGGAGCATTCTATTTTTTGGACTTGAGTACCATATGAAACGTATTGTCGTATTTTTTTCAAAACAGTAGAGTCTCCATCAGCAATGATTTTTTTGTAGCGTATTTTATGCATTTCAATACTTTTATTGAATCCTTCAACAACGATATCTGGTTCTATAGATGCTGATGGACCATCCCAATTTTTAAAACATTTATGTTTTGGTTTCGGTTTGTTTTGATTTTCTGATCTTGCGCATATACTGCAAAACTTATTTCTGACGCCTACAAATAATACTTTTCCAGTATGTTGTGCGATTATTACATCGACACCTGATAAAGCAGTGTAATTATGCCCATAACTCCTTTTTGACCATCCCCCATCAATATATACCGTAATAAAAGGTATTCCATCTTTATCAATATTGCCCCTATTTTTTGCAGCCTCATATTCTTCTTTTCCAACTTGTTTAAAGTTTTCGAAAGCTGCATTTTTCCAATTTTCACTTAATTTATTCAAATTCTTTCTATATTGTCGGTTCGAAATATTTGGTACATTCATTACGCTTAGTAGTTCGTTTACTTCAGCATACGTACTTGCTATTGCCTGACTACCCCACACAATACTTTGATTTAGTATGGGTTTTTTTTCAGTAGTAATATCCATTTCTTTATTGCAATAAGTTTATTTTTATGTAAAACTACTACCCAATCTCTCATTAACTTCACGCTTCAGTTCAAGCGTTCCACCTGTACAAAGCTTATTATGATTGGATTGTAGCGTTATGGTTTGATCAAGAAAATGCGTAATATCGAGAATTTTGTAACCAGTTACCACCGACTCAGGTTCAACAATTTCAATTTCTAATTGATGATTTTCAATTCTAAACAAAAACCAAATGATCTAAATAAATAATAAATAAATTATTATATTTGTATGAAAATTATGTGATTATGAAAAATCCGTGAAAGGTAACTTGCAAAAAAAAAGGACTTGCAAGTAATAGCAAACTCAATATAATCCTTCACACTTCTGTAGCATTCGTTATAAACTATATTTAATCGGCTTATATCTTAAATTATATTTCAAATTAAAACTAAGAACGAAGAAATTCAAAACAAATCTGAGCGATAAAGCTTAAATATGATTAAAAATATCATTCATCATTAAAAATATCAGTAATTTTTTCGAGTTAGTTTTTTTTTCGTCGTATTGTCAAGCAACAAAATTGTTATTACAAAATAACAAACGCTACCCTCAACAATAAAACATTTCTAGTCTAATTATAAGGTGGCGAAACCGCTACATATAAAGCCGCTCTGGTCGCTAGCGAATCTACATAGTTTTGCTTATCTAAATTCACTGGAAATTTCGCGACATTTGATAAAGAATAGATGGATCAAGATCTGACTCATTTGCCACGGGCTTTAGCCGAAAACATTAAGAAAGACCGATAGGTGTGGAAAATTCTCAAAAACTGGTAAAGCAGTTTGCGGCTTTGTTATAACCCCTACAAAATTTCCAAAGCTATCGAAAATTAAAGAAAAAAAACTTATATTTTGACGAAAGATTTGATCGAAAAGCCATTAATTAAGTAAAATATGAACAAAAAACCTCGCTCAAATATTAACCACTCGCTAGCTAATTAGCGGAAGAAGATAAAAAAAAATAATAATTATATAGTTATTATAGATAATTAATAGTGTCTGAAACTGTTTTTCCGCGTTAAGTTCCCTGAGCTGCTAAGCAACGTTTCACGCATAAATTTCCAAATTTATGCGTGAAATGTTGGTCCATCTATTCTTTATCAGATGTCGTGAAATTTGCAGTGAATTTGGATAAGCAAAACTATGTGATTCGATAGCGACCAGAGCGGTTATATATGTAGCGGTTTCGCCACCATAAGTGACCAAATAAATTGATCTCAAAAAGTGGGGGTTAACTTCGCGCAAACGTTGACCCCCAAAGTTGGAGTAAAAATTTGAAAAAAATCCGAGCATTTTGATTGTAAATAGATATAAAAGTTGAAGATACAAAATACGGGTGGGTCGCATACTATTTTTAATTAGATTATTCGTAAATATGTTTACAACATATAGTAGAAATAAATTATTAAGAAAATCCGAACTATATGACTCAAACTGTATAATTGGGGGTGAGGGGTGTGTGGTAAGGAACAAAATTTACTTTTAATCACTCTTTATGTAAATATTACTAAGATAACTGGCAGGTATTCATGTTACAAATTATTCATTTTTACAACTTTTTGACCCTTCAACCCTTAATAAAGAATCAACCCTTGAAAAAACTCCAGATTTTTTTGAAAGCATTTACTACTTGGGGTATACACAAAACATATGTTCGACATTTGATCAAAGTCGGTTAGCAACTTTAGAAGATCTACCGATTTTGCCATTTTTAGCATGTTTTTAGGCGAGCAGATCTTTGAGAATTTTATAAACGTTTTTTCTTCAATATCATCAATGGGCAAGTGGAAAAAAGGACACAAAATATGTTCTAATCGGATCAGTAGATTCCGAAAAGAAACGAACAGACCGACCGACAGACGGAAATTAGTGCATATGATTTTCGAAATCTACGCATTCCATAAAGTAGAAAAAAGTGAAATTTGGAAAAAAAAAATTCACGAATACAATACTTCCTCTACGATCTACGAGAAAAGTAAAAATAAAGCTAGCCCCCCCCCCCCCCCCACCTCGCTCTGGTATCGAAACAATTGCAATAAAAATTAAAAATCACATTCCTTACATAAATAAATTATTATAAACTCACTCTTTTTGATGTCGAACTATTTTTCGAATCTCTAATTGGGTTTCTTGATGTTCATTTGTCACAACACTATTCACCAAGCCCCTCAAGACATCTTCAGAAATTTCTCTTACGCTCCTGTATTTATCGAATGCTTTCCTCTCTCGATCTGTTGCGGCTCTAGATGCCTGTTTTTTAAAAACCATTATGATTTAGCAAACGGTCATTAGCCAAGTACAGATCGAATAAACAATTGTTGTATTAGAACACTGTTGCGCTAATAAAGACAAGTCAACTATGTTCTGACCTATTGTATTAAATGCGCTAGACGTACTTTTCTATTGGTACGCTGTAGTAACGCATTACAGGTATAATTAGCATCAAGAACGTATGTCTGCCAAACTGCGACTATAATTCACTACAGTTCACACAACCAAGGACCTCAAATTGTGATTACTGTCTGCACTTTTAGATGAAAAGCAAAATCTTATTTTAAATGTTTGTTTACATCCCAAAAAATTTTTTTTTCTCGACTTTAGAATCATGAAACTTGTTTTTGTAGACAATTGTAGACAGTTTAGAACGCCTTCGAAATAAATAAATCAATATTTTTGTCTTTATATTTTTTCCTATAATCGCATATCCGCGATCGATAATTGACCGATAATGCGCATGCGTTAGAAATGTTCTATATATTCAAATGTTCAAACCCACGTAAAATTCATCAAATTTTCTTGCTTTTTGTAGAATATATCGAATTCTAGGTTATAACTCAAAAATGTTTTTTGGTTAAATTGTTTCCCTTTTATTTGTGATTCATACAGTACCACTATTATTTTTTTGTCCATCCTAATAAACAAGAAATAAAAATAAATGTAAGTTGGTGTAGAAATGCCAAAATCTAGCTCTCGCTGCATCACTGCCAGAGCTTCGATCCTCGTCTCCGTCGCCGCTGTACGTCACGCCAAAATTATAGTGGCTCGAAATTCAAATATTCTTGTAATAAGCTAATATATTTTGCAATATTATAGAATTAGAAGCTACATTAAATAGTATAAAATGTCAGAAAATGTTACAAGCTCGGAGAGTGAATTAGAGTCATCTTTCAAAGTAAGGAAGCTCATTCTATATAAGATATGTTCATTCTGCCAAAATTCATCATGAGTTTTAACCCAAAGTTCTGATAAAAAAGTTATACTTTTATACAAATAGTTATACTTTTCTGGTACCAAAAACAATGAATTTTTCCGCATTAGGGCAGACCCAAAAATTGGTTGTAATTTTTTTTTTTAATCAGGATTCACACCTACACGAATTATGTCAGGCTTCAGTATCGTTGCGAAAAGACGTTTTTGATGTAAATAAATGAATATTTTCTCAAAAACGGTATGGAAATAAAATATCACAATCAGGGCTTTTTGGTAGCTTGGTACAAGAATTGGTACGGAGAATGAACGAGCTGGTAAGAGGAATGGAAGAAGCCATGAGAACTGTAGAGAGGAAAGTGATAACAGGGACCAGGATGGGCAGAAATAAATGGTGGGGACGCGAATGTAAGGAGAGCAGGAAGAAGGCAAGAAGAGAGCTGAGACACTAATGAAAAAGGAGGAGGAAGAACAAATCAGAAACATCAGAACGGAAGAAGAATTGTGGAAATTTGTGAATGGGGAGCGAAAGAAAAAGACAAAGATAGATAAGTCTATAACCATGGGAGAGTGGAAACAGTATTTTATGCAACTACTGCAGGGGAAAGAAGAATTGCAAGAAAAGGAAACCGCAGAACCTGCTGTGACACTTCCTGTTCGAAGCTTGAAGGATGAGAAAGAAATCACTAGCGAAGAGATAAATAGTGCAATACAAAAAATGAAAAAGGGTAAAGCTGCAGGGGTAGATGGGATACAAAATGAAGCATGGATGTATGGAACAGAGGAGGTAACGGAGAGATTGAGAGAGATTGTGAATGAGGTGTGGGTTGGAAAAGGATTGCCGAGCGAATGGAGGGTGGGTCTTATATGTCCAATTCATAAAAAAGGGAAAAAGTGCTCAGTAGAGAATTATAGAGGGATTACCTTGATGAATACGGCATATAAGATCTACGCGATGGTATTAGAAAAAAGACTGAGTAGTGAGTTAGAAGGCAAGGGATTGTTACCAGACGGTCAGGCGGGGTTCAGGAAAAAGCGCTGCACTATAGACAACGTGTACATACTAAACCATTTAATTAATCGTGAAATAAATAAAGAAAGAGGGAAAATGTACGCGTTGTTTGTAGACTTAAAAGCAGCGTTTGACTCCGTGAACCGAGAGAGCATGTGGGAATATATGAGGGAAAAAGGAATAAATGAGCAACTAGTGGAGAGGATAGAAGACATTTATAAAGAAACGATATGTAGGGTAAAAGTGAATGGGAAACTGAGTGATATGTTCTGGACGACAAAAGGAGTGAGACAGGGATGCCCACTAAGCCCCACTCTGTTTGCTGCCTACATGGGTGATTTGGAAGATATGCTCAGGAGGGCGCATGCAGGGGGGGTCGTGGTGGGTGGAATGAAGGTGAGATCATTAGCGTATGCGGATGATATGGTGTTGGTAGCCAATGAAGCAAAAGGAATGAAATAAATGATTAAATGCATGGAAAAATATTTGAAAACGAAAAAACTGGAAGTGAATGTGGATAAAACAAAAGTAATGATGTTCAGAAAAGGTGGTGGCAGAAAGAAAAATGAAGAATGGGAATGGGATGGCAGAGAACTAGAGGAAGTGAAAGAATTCAAATACTTAGGATACATGTTTAGTGCAAATAATGGAGAGAAAGGTCATGTAAGAGAGTTAGCAAGAAAAGCAAATAAATTATTGGGGCAAGTATGGGGAATAGGTGAAAGAAAGTTTGGAGTAGATGTAAAAAAAAGAGGAATGTTGTTTGACTGTTTGGTAAAAAGTGTAATGATGTATGGAGCTGAAATATTTGGATGGAAGGAGCAAGAAATGTTGGAGGCTGTTCAGGCAAAGTACTGGAAATGGGTGCTAGGCTTGGACAGGGAAACTCCAGCATATATTGTGTTAGAAGAGGTGAAGAGAGAAAAGGTAAGAGTGGAAGCGGGAAAGAGAGCGGTAAAGTTTGAGGAAAGAATGAAGGACAGAATGGAATGCAAAATTTTGCAGGAGTGTTGGAAAGAGGTAAAAACAGGAAAGATTGAAAAGAGGTATGAGGAAAGTGTGGTGTATCTGGCGTAAAAAAAAAAAATCTGGTGTATCTGGCGTATCTGGTGTATCTGGCGAATCTGGTGTATCTGCAGAACCCAAGGTAGTAAAAATGTCTTCCACTACAGGTTTTATTGCTACATCTTAAACAAACAACAATAATGGTTTTAATGTAAATAATAAATTACCCAACAACCAATAAATTGTTTTGTAAAATTATGGTGTAAAGATCATAAAATTATAATTATACCCCGACGACGGTTTGATGTTTTTAAGGAAACTTCCATCCTGGCCTTTTTTGTTTCTTTGGAATGTGTAGGGGTATTAGTCCTTTTTCTAGAACCCGACGCAGTAGAATTACCATCCAGGTCAATTACCCCGATTTTACAACATGGAACTGCCTCAAATTGAAGTGTGGCTATAGGTTTAATCACAATATCTGAAGTATCTGGTGTATCTGGCGTATCTGATGTATCTGGAAAATCTGGTGTATTTGTAGAACCCGAGGTGTAGTCTTCCACTACAGGTTTCGTTGCTACATCTTAAACAAACAACAATAATTGTTTTACACTGTATTAAAATATAATATGAATATTACCTTGAAGATTTAAGTTTGGAATACTGCCATGTTTTATATTGGTTCTATTGCGAACAGTCGGAAATTTATCATCATCCAAAAAATGAAGATCACAAACCTTATAGTTTCTCCTTTTTTTAGGATCTATTTCAACAAAATCTTCTCGATTGATTGCAATCCACCATTTCCTGAACAGCTAGAAAATATTAAAATTATATATTATTAAAGAGCTTTTATTAAAGTTTTACTAGCAATTTATCAAATGATCTTTTGGCATTAAATGGCCTATTATTTTTTGTCACAACATAGCCAGAACTTTTGCACGTTCGCACCGCACAATATAACACCATAGTCTTATTTAACTAACACTATCTATGACTAACACTAAACGAAAGAAAGAAAGTAATAAACTCGGTAACAAACGAAGGAAAGTAATAATATAAAACGCAAAGGAATAACACAAAACCGAAAAATGATAAAATAGACATGGAACACAAGTGATCGAATTGATATGACATTACTATCAGCTGTCAAGGAATATATATTATTTGGATAGTCATATTACGCATGCGTTATGAACATAGACGAGCAACTGCAATGCAAGTAGTGTCATGCGACCCTAGCGGCAAAGTCGTCTGGACCCCGATTCTCGAAATGTTGAGTGAACGATTCCTATGAGAGATACTCACTCGGCGGATCCACTGCTCATCGTTCTCTCGATATAACGAAAAACCCTGTATGTTTGAGTGAGTTTCTATTTTTATTTAACTATACCTTTTCAACTTCAAATTGAGACTAATCATTTTCAAATTGAGATTAAACAAATTCAAATTGAGACTTCAAAATTTTTGTTTGATTAAACACATTCAAATTGAGAATAATCATTTTCAAATTGAGAACAAACACATTCAAATTGAGAATAATCAGATTCAAAATGAGAATAAACACATTCAAATTGGAAATAAATAGCTTTGAATAAATGCAACATTCAAATTATGATTACGAACATTCAGATTCAAAATAATCAATTTAAAATGAAAAGACGTTTCAGTTTATTATTTTAAAAATTATAAAGTGATCACAAACAAAAAAATATTGAATCAATACATAAAAAAATTACATCATATCTGTTAAATTTAAAGCATCTGGGATAAATCTTTGGATATGAGCTACATATCTTGCACAATTATTAACGGTTATTGTATTAATGTTTTCACGCACAATAATTTCTAATTGGCGAAGCCGAAATTCAGTTTGGGTTATATTTGCCCTATTTTCACCAGCTAAAATTTGTGGTAATTGCATAGACAAATTTCGTTTAACATTAGCTTTTAAATTGGACCAGGCAAGTTCAATAGGATTGAACATTGGACTGTAAGGACCCAGCCTCAACAAGCGATGATTGACAAATTCATCTTCTCTAAATACCTCTTCTAAAACAGCGTGACATGGAGCATTGTCAACAACCAGAACTACAGGCGTTTGGTATACATTTTTGGCAGCACGCAGGCAATTACGAACAAATTCGTTTGCTTCTGGCTTTTTGAAGGCACCTCTTCTTAATTCCTGGTAAATCAATCCCATGTTTCCAATGCAACCAATAACATGAATATTTGCCCCGCGACTACCCGCTGCAATATAACTGCATCTGGTTCCTTTTTTAGAACGTCCCTGTCTTCGCGAAATAAACAAATTAAAATTGGTTTCATCCATATATATATAATGGGGATCTTATCTCCTTGAAAGTTTAATAGTTGCTGCACATAATCGCGTCTCTTTATTTTATTTTCTTGGCTATTGGTTCTTTCCGGTTCTCTGCGAATATCTTTTAGAGTGTACATTAAACCATCCAAATGTTTTCGCAAACACTCAGTAGATACATCAACCTGGTGATTGTCTTGAAATTTACCCTTACGTTCTTTCAGTGTAAGTCTTGGATTTTCTTCAATATACTGAACTATAAAGTCATGATGTTCTTTTGTAATTTTAGTCCTTCTCTTTCCACCACGTTGTCTTTGGATCCCGTCTTGGTCTTGGTATGTGATCCATCGATAAGCCGTTGCTTTTTTTACGCCAAGAGTATTTGCCAATCCTCTCCAATCTCCATTATTGTTAAAGAGGGCACAAATTTGTTTTTTTATGTTCTCTGCTTCTTTTTTCTTTATGTACGGCATATTATCATACAAAAATTGAAATTATTGTTGAATTAATATTTTGACAATAATATTTATTTTGACAATAATTATTTTACTAAGCCGTTGTGATTTTCTCAATTTGAATGTGTTTAGTCCCATTTTGAATCTGATTATTCTCAATTTGAATGTGTTTGTTCTCAATTTGAATGTGTTTAATCCAAAAATAAAATTGAAGTCTCAATTTGAATTTTTTTATTCTCAATTTGAAAATGATTAGTCTCAATTTGAAGTTGAAAAGGTATAGTGACATAAAAAGAGATAGAGTAGTAGTACAGTCGCGGCCAGAAAATTCCGCACGATTTTTAATCAAGTGGGTAGGTTTTTGAAAAAATTTCCTATAGTGAATCGAACTTTAAAAAACATTCAGAAATTCAGTGGCGTACAATTTATTTTCAAATTATAAAAACATAAAAAGTTAACAATTTTATTTTAAAGTTTAACATTAATGAAAATTATTAGGTTAATTAATTTAATTAGATATAAAAATATCAAAATTGAATCACATTCGAAGACAACAAATAAAATTATTATTTTTTAAATCAAAAATTGTGCTTTTTCCGCACTGAATTTCGTCAGCTACTCGTTGCACCGACCACCCTTCATCTAATTTTGCTATTGCAAAACCTTTTTCAGCTTCGGTTAACGTATGATACGGCATATGAAACTTCGTAAAAGTAAGAATAAAACTGACAAATCTGCTAGTTTTTAAATTAAACTGATATATCAGAAATAGAAAAATAGGCGGCTGTGGTTTAAAAACCACAATTACAAACGAAAAACACACCGTGCGGAATTTTCTGGCCGTGACTGTACATCTTAGATATTTGCGCAGAGGGCGCTGTTCATGCAAATACATCATAACCTTAAAATATTTAAATATGAATGATCAACAAAAAACTATTTTAATAGATTTCATGAACTCTCATCAAGAGTTGAGGTCAGGCAAGTTTACGGCCCAATTTACTTTTAAAAAAGCCGAAAGTTTATGTGAAGAAGTGTCTGCTATGCTAAATAGTATTCCCAGGGGAGCAGTAAAAGATTGAAAAAAATGGAGAAAGGTATGCTTATTTTCACTCTTATTTTTATTGTAATTCAAATATATACTCGCAGTCATGGCAAAACTTGAAAATAAATGCAAAAAGTAAACAAGCCGCGATAAAGAAATATGCCGGAGGAACTGGAGGTGGCCCAGCCCCTAAATTGTTGTCGGTCCATGAAAACGAAATCATTGATATGCTTTCGCCCACCCAAATTGATGGCCTCAAGAGCGTAGGCAAATCTTATGCACACTTCAAGTGGGAAGAAGATGAGGTAAGTTACTAAGTGTTATGCTATGTTTACATTAGCGACAAACATACGACTTGCGCTAGTTGGCTGTCGCATGTATCACTCTACAACTTTTCAGGGCCTGCAAGCCAAGTTGTGCGGTGTTTACACACGCGACGCCCAACTAGCGCAAATCGCAAGTTTCTTGCTAATGTAAACTTCAGCATAGCAACCATTATTTTGTTTTATGGCATTAGTTATTTTCTAGGATAATATAATTGAAGATAGGGATAACTCAAATAAGGCGAAGCGAAGTTTGACGAAGGGCATAAAGAAAATATTAAAGTAAGTTAAAACCCCCGTTGCATAATCCAATAGGCATTAAACATAAACTTATTTAATGTTCCAGAAAATAAACATTTTGCAGAACATCAAAGTAGTCGATCTTTCTGCAACTACTAATGACTCGACTATTGATACATCGACACCTATTATTGAGGAAGTGGGCGAAGTGTCAATCACAACCGACAATATATATAACAGGACTGAACACGTATATAAGGTGCCTTTTGTAAGACATTCAAATTTTTTAAATGCGCATTTTACAGCCACTAACTTCTGCAGTACCGGATCACAACTATAGATTAAGTTATCCTAATAAAAAAATCCCCAAGAGATTGCCAAAAACTAGAAGACTGCAAACATCCTTGCAATTAACGCAAAAACATTTACAACTCATGGAAAATAAACAAGAAGAGCTGGCGAAGATTCACGAAGAAAAAAATAGTTATCAAATGTTTACAATGAAGCATCAACGTAGGCAAACAAGATTGTCGAATGTTTGGTGGAGATTCATGCATATGTAATAGTGTATAAAAGACCACTTTTTCTTGGGTCAGATATTATTGCACAAAAGTCCTAGTTTAGAGTAACTGTTTTGATCTCCGAATTTTAGATATAATAACGTTTGTATTTTTAAGTCAGAGTTAAGTTTTTTGTTTTGTTGTTAAAGAGTTTTATTTTTTTAGTTTTTCAAAAAGAAATAAAAACATTTGTTATGTTTTTAATAATATATTTTTGTATAAGTTACAAAAAAACAAATACAACTGAAGCTTAATAAATGTTTATTTTTAAAAATTTGTTCCTATTTAATTAAAATGATTTTCAATAAGTCTTTCTCTCAATTGCCTTGCAGTCATTAAATCAGGATTGACAGCAGGTTGGTCTGGAAGTGGAACATCGAGACCTTGAATAATTCCTAGCTGTTCCTCGTTCAAAATCTCTTCATCTATATCAGGCTCCGCGATGTGGTTTTCGGTGTAAATGTTGTGTAAAACAGTACAAGCAACTACAATTTTTGCAGCCTTTTCTGGGGTATAATGTAGAACCCTGTGCTTCAACAAACACCGAAATCGGTTTTTTAGCACTCCATTGCAGCGCTCAATTGTGCTTCTAATAGATTTGAAACGGTTGTTGAATCTTTCTTCAATTGTATCCGGAGGAGGATTTTTCAAAGGTGTCAACAACCATGGACGAAGAGGATACCCTTTAAAATCAAATTACATTATTTTATCAACACCAACAACATAGGACATTATCTTACCTGAATCTCCCAGAAGAAAAAAATTATTATTTATATCCCGTCTATAAATTTCTTCCACTGTTCGCGCTAACTCTGACTGGTTCCATATATACGCGTCATGTGTGCTTCCGGGAAAACTGGCATCTACATTCATTATACGCAATTTTTCATCACATACCTATAAAGCAACATTATTTTGCAAGTCCTCATAATCTAAAAAAAAAAAACAACTAGACCCTTGAAGTTTAGCTTACCAATTGGACGTTTAATGAATGGTAATGTTTTTTATTCACGTAAATGTGCTCGTCTTCGGATGGCCTGACTATTGCTACATGCGTGCAATCTATGACACCGATACCTACTGGCATATTCGTAGCATTGAAAAACCTGTAAATATAAAAAAATTAATGAGTTTTTATAATAATTGCTCGTAAGTTTTGTATCGTGGCAAGTTAAACTTCTTCCGGAAATTAATTGATTGATTCCGATAAAGTAGCGTGGAATCTCAATTTAACCATGTCATAATAAAAATACTAATTTCAGTCAACTTGCCTTGTTCTTCGCTCAAGAAGTTCTTGCATATTTTGAGGAAACTTTATCCACCTTTGAACAATGGCCGCATCATTCAAAATATTTGTTATTTCATTGATGCTCTTGCTAACACTCGATTGATGCATGCCAGTAAATAAATTTGAACCAGTAACAAGTTGGTAGCTGCCTTGAGCGTAAAAAAGTAGGGTTACCAATAACTAGAAAACCGAAAAAACTATTTCTTCTAAAAACTGTTCAATTATATAATAAATTAAATTAAGGCAAAATTGATCAAGTGCTTACTTTTATTTTTAAGTCCAACGCACCCCTTCTTAAATTTTGAGCAGGAGCTATTTGTGTTATTTCCTTTAACAAATTCACAATAGCTATTTGTGTATTAAGAGCGCAAAGTGATACTTTGTCGCGCGAGCCAGAATGTTGTCGTGCGACGCGATAGCGGAGCACGACAATCTGGCGAGAGCGACAAAAACACTTTGCGCTCGAAATACACACAAGATTTTTCCTACAATCGATTTTAAATTAAATTTTTGTTGCAAAAATGTAAAATTAATATTTTGACAACAAATAAAAATGTGATTATATCATCGGTAACCAAGAAACGCTTATTTCTAAAAACAAAAACTATTGTTTTACTGCATTATTTTGATTTAGCGAGCGGGAAAATCAGCAAAAAGATCTAGAGCGGGAAAGTGACAACTCTTCGGAAAACGCCAACTTTTCGTTGTCAAATGGAAGCACAAAGGCTCTTTTATATGCAATTGTAGGAAAAGGTGTTTTTATCAAGTCTAAAATGTTTAGAGAAGAGTTTGTCGGATAATATTTCCATTGGGTCTTCTTTCTGATAATAAGCCCTTTCATAGGGAACAGCTGCTTGTTCTTCGGCATCTTGGACATCATTTATTAGGATGTTAAATAATTGCTCGTCGTCACTCATAACTTCACTTTTTACAAACACATTTTATAAATAAGTTACCAAGATTAGATTAATCTGTCATTATTTCATTGGTAAACATTGATACCCTTGCTTTCGTTAAGCTAGAAGGCAATGCGCAAGTCTATTTTCGCTGTTCTATTGGGTTTTACCAATAGAACGAGTCGTGTGCGCGCCGGTTTCAAGCATACATATTTTAAGACTTCAAGAGAACGCCGAGTGGTCACGTGGTACATTTTCGCATAGGAATCGTTCTCTCAACATTTCGAGAATCGGGATGCAGGGGTGAGCTAAACACGTTCTGGCGAAAAAGGGGAAGAATGATGAATTCGAGTCAAATACAGCTGATGGGTTCAATCAAACGAAATGTCACTATTAATGATATGAAATTAAATATTAGATTTTAGGTTGTGTCAAAAGATGTTATGCATCAGGGTGTAGGCGCCGTAAATTGTAATTCACATTAGTAAAATGTAATTCAGAAGGCATCAATTGTAATTCAGATTAGTAAAATGTATTTCAGAAAATATCAATTGTAATTCAGATCAGTAAAATGTAATTCAGAAAGTGTCAATTGTAATTCAGATTAGTAAAATGTAATTCAGAAAGCGTCAAGTGTAATTCAGAAAGCGTTAATTAAAATTCAGATAATCAAAATGTAATTCAGAAAGCATCATTTGCAATTCAAAAAGCAATATTTTATTAATTATTATATGGAAGGCTAAGATTCGAACGAAGAATTTGCAACAAATTAGAGAAAAGAGCCTAAAGAAGTAGCTAAAATTGCAGCTGAAAATAAAAAAAAAAGTTCTCGGAAATTGTTAATGCTGGGTATGAATTTGTTTCAATTCCATGGTCCATGGTGCAATAAAGAGGAAAATTTTATAAATTGTTTAGGGAAAAAATAATTAACATCACTGGAGAAATCCGTTCAAAAAGTTTTTTTAAAACAAAGAATAAGTTTGGCATACAACGCGGAAATGCAGCAATTGTACAGGAAATGAAGCATTTTGGCTCGCAATTTTTTATGTTTTACATTTGCACCATGGAAGTGGGTAATGCACCACCGCGGCAAACCCAATACAAAATGTTAACCGCCGCGGCGAACTCCTTGCAAAATGTTAAATGTCGTCCGTGACAAACCTTTTTTATAAGTGGAAGTTAAAGTTGTTAAATAAGAATTAGCTAATATTATATTAAATAATATATGAAAGAAATAATATTTTCATTATTGCTGCATTTAAAAAATAAATAAATTTATAATTAAAAACTTTCTTTACTATAATAATCGTAGTCACAACCTTGATAAGTTGCAAATTCTTAACTCTTAGACTTCACTAATAATTAATAAAATATTGCTTTCCTAATTACAAATGATGCTTTCTGAAATACATTTTACTAATCTGAATTACAATTGACGCTTTCTGAAATACAATTGACGCTATCTGAATTACAATTGATGCTTTCTGAATTACATTTTACTACTCTGAATTACAATTTACGTTTTCTGAATTACATTTTACTAAACTGAATCACAATTTACACTTTCTGAATTACATTTTTTTAATCTGAATTACAATTTACGTTTTCTGAATTACAATTAGAAAAGGTGTAGTTTCAAATTGACAGTTTTTGATGAAATTTTGTAAATTGTTAGAAATTGTCAATGTACATTAAATGCCGAAATATGAAAAAATTGTTACAGTTCAATTTTCAGAAAATTAATATCAAAAACCCGAAAGTTGACTATGTGCGTCCTTTTCTGTCTCACGTAACCTTATGGCGGCGCGTAAAATAATCAAAACTGTTTTGAGAATATCTCACAAAAAAAATTACAGTTTTTGATGAAAAACTAATATAATGTACATCAACATTTTTTGATTCTATCGATCCTACTTTAAAAAAAAAATTAAGAGTTCATTTTTTGTTAAATCTAAAGCAAAGTGAAAAAAGTCGATGAAATAACATTTGATTTGTCTGCTGTTTGTAAAATCTGGCAACGTCGCAGTTTCAGCTTGCGCGCGCGAGCTTTGAAAATAAATATGTATAAATGATGTTTTTTAAGTAGAAATTTGTATGAAAATTGTTATTAAATTTTATTTTGTTGAGTTATGAAAATTTTTGATTAAAAACTGGAAAACTTTTTGAGGTTATTTTTTTATTCTTTGAAGGAACTTCTTATTTTTAACTGATAATTTTTCAAATAAAAAATAAGAAGAAGAATAATATTCCAAAGAAGTTATGAAGTCAGTTTTGAATCATATTTGCCTGAATCGGATGAGATTATGTGCAAATCGGTGGCATTGATACGTATCGAACTTTATTTTTCTATACTGTGTTTGGTTTTTCAAATTTAAAATGTTGTTTATATAGATTTATTATACTCATGATTCGATTAATTATGGTAGAGGTAGATTAGAAAATTTTAAATTTTATTTTAAGAAATGTTTATTAATATCATACAAATGTTTATATATTTAAAAAAAAAATACATCAAATAATAAATGTGAATATACAAATTTCATCGCAATCGGGAAAAATGTTCGGTTAATTTCAATATATGATTCTCATTTTTTTACTCTACCGACCGACCAGATTTTTCAGTTAAATACTGCACAAAAACTTCTTTTCCATTATAAGTCGAAGTAAAAAATTAGAAGCTATAATTTTTTTACACAGTGCAGCATAAGTTAACCCTTTTAAAATTTGAAAATCTGACTCGTTATTAAGTTTTTGAAGGGTTCTATGATTTTTCAACGCTGTTTTTATAGGCTTAACTTGTTTCAATAGTGCATCGTCTTTGACGAATTTATTAACTAACTTTTCTAAAATAATGACATCAAAATTTGCTTCATGAAACTCTCCAGTGAGTTTTAATTCTTCGCGGGCTAGTTGACTCAATTTAAATTTGTTGGGCCCTTTACGATCTACTAACGATTTTTTTAACATTGTTAGAGAGTCTGTAAACCCATTAATCGCGTTTGTAAATTTATCAAGCATGTTTAATTTTTCAATTGCTTTCAAAAAGAAAGCGTGATCAAATCTTGCGCCATTATGAGCTATAAGAATGCACTTACTGTTAAAACCTTTTATGAAGTCATCAAAAGACAAGAATTCTTCTTTTAATGAAATAGTTGTAACTTCAATGTTCTTATAATACAGTACTGGTCCTTTATTAGTCAAACTAGTAGCAACCGAAGCCTCAGGGTTAATATTCTTAAATGGAGTTACATAAGTTGAAAAATTCCAGTCTCCGGTTTTTGCAGCATTTGAATAATGTCTGCGTCCTTTGCCAAACCAGTAGTTTCGAAATCATAATAAACAATAACAAGATTGTTTTCTCCAACTTTTCTGATTGGTTCAGGGCTAATATCTTCCGGTTTAGAGACAATTTGCAACTCTTGTACTTCTTGATTTTTCAGTATGTCAGAATTAAATTCGTAGGTTGGTCCTTCTTTAGCTTCAGTTATAACTCGATCCTTTGCTCTAAAATTATTCAATAAATTTCTTCGTGCTTTCGCATCATTTTTACTTTGTCGTATTTTTTCTTTGTCTCTATAGGCATCTTTAGTCGTTGCAAATTTTATTGTACTTTTTCCAGGTGAATTGATAAATGGTTTGAGTTTAGATTTGATTTTTCAATATAGGACGATATCTATTTTCATTTTATTTGCGCCATTTGCACATTTACCATTTGCGCTTTAACAATATGCAAATGGTAACTGTCAGCTAATCAATGTGTGTGATAACGCACTTAATCTATAATTTGTTAATTTGAAAATTGCACGAATGGTCAAAATGGTATAAAGTATGGTATAAAGCAATAGATATTTTATATTTGACTAGTCAAATGCGCAGTAGAAATTTCAAAATAGTACAATGTAAACGTAAACATACCAAATCATCCGACATTACTATACGATATGGTCAAATAGAAAAATCGAAGCAAAAATCAAATGCATAGTCGGATAGTGTAAAAGCCGCTTAAGATAACATTCTTTATATGTTTTATCATAATTATGTTTATACCGTATTACAGATAAGTATAACAGATAGGCGGTCTAACGTTAAAATTGGTTTCGCTACCCATTCAGTTCCCCTCAACCCGCGTGTATTTTATATTGCCTACATCTAGGAGTATGCCTTTTATATTGCCTACATCATAGTTTATTTAATTTTGTTTTGAAAGAAAACTGTAATCACATTATAATTTAACGGATGGTTTTAGAAACTGTATCTGGACGTAAGGTTGCAACTGTTAAATTGCAACTATTGTAATTGTAGGTTTGGTGTGGTTTGGGCCATATGAAGATGATTTCATATTACGTTATTAGAGTCTTATATTATTTTGCAACGCCATCTACCATAGGATAGACTTTGTACCAGAACAGCGCCCCTCCGTGGCCGGCGTTATACTAAAAAAAGCCCTCTCTAGTCGGGCGTTGGCAATATAAAAATGCGAAACACTTTGCCCTATCCGATGGCACATCTGTATATAACCTTATCTGTGACCGTATGCATCAGTTGCATTTTTGTTCTTGCAATTATTAATTACATCACGCATTTCATGTAGCTTAACTTCCCTAAATTGGACCGCACTACGGGCGAAAAAGTTTTTTCGTAGTCGATACCTTTTTGCTGTGTAAATTCTTTTACGACAAAACTCGCTTTATATCGAATTACGTCACCATTTGAGTCTGTTTTTACACGATACACCCATTTATTTTCCACAACTTTAACACATGCAGGTAAAGGTACTAGTGTCCAAGTTTCATTTTTTTTTCAGTGATTTCACTTCTTCTTGCATTGCAAGCTGCCACTTTTCTTTCTCTTCACAATTAACTGCAATATTGTAGGATTCTGGGCCAAAAACGTACAATAGCCATACTCGTACGGTCCATAACGATCTGGTCTACGAAGATTATTTCTGTTTCGTAGCTCTCTTCTGTTTTGTTATTCGTTGCGTATTTCGACAATATTAATTTCTTCAATTTTAACATCTTCTTGTTGAATTTCATTCGTTTCTTGAACATCGTCCTTTAAGTGTAAAGGTATATTTAAAAACACATTTTCAGCATTTCTTTCACCATTATTTTGAAAAGAACTTTCTTCGTCGAAATTTACATCGCTAGATATGCAAATTCTCCTTTTTAACAAGTCCCATAGTCGATAATTCTTTGAATTGAAATCATTAGCTTTCTGCTTTTCGGATCCCATTTGTTTCTGGGGTGGCCTGGTATTGTCATGCACTGCATCCAAACACTTTTAAGACGAGCGTTTGGTAACGCCCATTTAGAACAAGTGGGTAAAGAAGGTGGTTGTCCGGAGCTACTTCAAAAGATTTCTTCTAGAATGCGCTGTGTGCTTCGTTTGCCACAAAATGTTACATTTATTTTTATAAAGCGGTATCTGTTGAGGAAAATTAATAACGTATATTTCATGCCCAAAGAAATCTATCGTCTAACATTTTTAGCATATTACAATCGCAACAAAAAATACATATATACTTCTGCATAATAATAGTACATCTCTATTCTTTGTTTTATACCAAATCGAAAAAGGATAGAGATTTTAAAGTATTGATTTATTTATTTATTTTAATCAATACTTTAAAAGTCAAATAAACGTTTACATCTAATCTTATATAAAAAAAACTATATACAATTTCTAAGCTTGATGATGAGTTTATAAAAACTCGAAACACTGTTGCAAAAAACGTTTTATTTATTAATTTAATAAATATTATTTAAATTGTGGAGAGACATCAATTTTACTTCTCTCGTAGAGGAAGTATTGTATTCATGATTTTTTTTTCCAAATTTCACTTTTTTCTACTTTATAGAATGCGTTGATTACGAAAATCCTATTCACTCATTTCCGTCTGTCGGTCTGTCTGTCGGTCTGTCGGTCTGTTCGATTCTTTAAACCGCTATATTTCGGCATCTACTGACCCGATTAAAGCAAAATTTGCGTCTTTTTTCTACCTGCCCATTGATTAAGTCAATGCAAAAAAAGTTAGGAATATTATTGGCCAAAAACATGCAAAAAACAGCAAAATCGGTGCATCCACTTAATCTTCTAAAGTTGCAAACTGATTTTGATCAAACATTGAACATATGTTTTGTGTATACCCCAAGTGGTGAATGCTTTCAAAAAATCTGGAGTTTTTTTAAGGGTTGACTTTTTATTAAGGATTGAAGGGTCAAAAAGTTGTCAAAATGCATAATTCGTAACGTGAATACCTGCCAGGCGAAACATTTTATTTGAACCAAATTTGGCATACATATTAGGAAAACATTGAAGAAAATCCTGGTAAAAATTTCATCCTCTAAAAATAAACCCTTGTGGCCTGTTGGTCCTTTAAATTATTTGTTCGAAAATTGACGGTGTTTTGATCCGTATATGTCAGCATAACCCACCATTTTTCAATAGTAATTTTCTATATATTTACATAATGAGTGATTAAAAATAATTTACGACCCTAACTACACACACCCACCCCCAAATATACAGTTTGAGTCATATGAATTGAATTTTTTTTATATTATATTTCTACTATACATTTAAAGCAAATTTACGAATAATCTAATTAAAAATAATATGCGACCCTTATTTTACAACATCAACCCTTTACAGTCAAAATGCTCGGATTTCTTCTAAACTTGGATTCCAGTAGTAATTTTATAACTTATTTAACTTATCATTATTTAGTTAATTTAATTGAAATTAGGGTAGGTCCTACATTTTACAACTGTAACCCTTAATGCACCACTTACAGTTTGATTTGTCAGATTTTTTTCAAATTTGTTTTCTAATAATAAATTGAAATATAATTTTAACTAGTTTATTGAAAAATAGGCTAGAATCCTCAATTCATGTTTTTAATCCTTAACACATCCCTTACACTGATAGTGCTAGGATTTACTTCAAACATTGATTTATATTAGTAATTTTAAATCTAGCTTCAAATAGTTTCATTAAATTAGAGTACCTACAACAAATTTGTCACTTTTTAACTTTTTCATACACACGTTTCAACTTTATCGTTAAATTTGTTTCAAATTTGGTTCCTAGTTAAAATTTAAAAAGCATTTTTAGATAACCCGATAAATTTTTTTCAATAAAAGATGCCTCAAAATTCTAAAAATTTGAATAACAAATTTTAACATAGCAACGAGAGAAGTACTGTGGAATCTCATTTCCAGCGAATTTTTTAATAAATTATAAATAACTCCACTTGAAGAAATGGACCAACTACTACTGGTATTGTTTCCAGCCTTGGGGTGTAAAATTAAACGGACAATAAGGAACATCACAGTACCGATATAATCGACACACAGTATGAAAAAATGCTAAAAACCAAAGAAAAGTAAGATTGCATCATACTGGTACCATATATAATTTATATACATTATATTTGCTGGTACTATTGATTCCCAAAAAAATTCTTGTAATGACCTTTCTTAATAATGAGTATTTTTTAATATTTTTTATTGTTTATACCTTCACGGCCCAATATTCAATTTTTTACCCAATTTTTTTTATATTATTTAATTTTTCACCTTAATACTGGAAACAATCTTTAAATTCATAAATATTGTCCTGGGTTACTTAATTTAAAAACGCTTAGCACTAGTAATGTAAAAAGTACAGGATTATTTATTTATCTGCATCCTGTCTTGAAAATTATTATACATATTATCAATTATAAAATTTAAAAAAAAAACAGAATTTAAATAATGTTTGGCACAACTCAATGTCACTTTTAAATTACTATAAAGTCATGTAATAATTTTAACTAAAGTATACTGAAAAGTATATATAAAAATAGGAAACAAATCTTGTAGTTTACGTTATATTTTGATTTCCAATCCTATATCGTAAACGTCCGGAACTCTCGAGTCCTGTTACTCGACGTCCCGACTTAACACGTGCTATATATGAGCAAGAACAATTTTGCAATTGTAAAGTGGTGGATATTTTTCATTGTTTATAACAATTATTTGAGAGTGTTTTCGTTTCGTTTGTGTTCTTTGAGTGTTTGAGTGTTTCCTACAAACAAATACACACAATGGGTCGTGCTCGTATGTACGGAAGACGTCCTCATAAAAAGAACAAAAAATCCAGCTTAGCAGCGCAATTAACATGGGCAAAAAGATTGGCTAATGCGACCAGGTAAGTGACATTTCAATTAAAAACGTGATATCATTTGAAAGAAGTTTACTCTATTATAAGGCCGGCGAAATATTTGCAACGCTGCCGCCGCGGCGAAGTCGCTTTTCATGTAAATCAGCAACATACTTGCGGCGTCGCCGTGCGGCGATGTGGCTCAAAAGTTTTTGGCACTTCTGTAATGCCGAAATTATTGATTTCTTGTTGTCGTTCAGTGTCGTTGTATCAATATCATCTTTTATTTTTGTATTGGCTATTTTAATTCGTTGGATATTTTAGTAGAAAATCAATTTTTTACTATTTTAGCCAAACATTTGGCTAATTTATAAACTAAAAAACATTATTGGCTAATTTAGTTACGGAAATTAAAGTAAATCTAATTTAGTTTATGAACTATTTTTATCGAGTGGCTAAAGTATTTACTTCTAGTTTAGTGTTACAAAATAGCTATCATTGATGGCTAGTCAATAATTATAACATAAATGTATGTTTTATATTCATAAATTGGTAAAATGTATTAAGTATAATACCTCATTAACACATTGAAAAGTACTAAAATAATAAATAACCTATTCTGTAAGCGTTTTGTTATCGTTTGACGGATGATTAAAAATTAACGTTTTTTGCTCAGTTTGTAAATATAAACTTATTAATATAAATAAAATAAAATAATTTCTATTTTATAAGTTAACAAAAATAATTACTAATATTTGCACGCTGAAATGAATACCAATTGCACGTTGCTAAAACAATAAAGCTTACAATTTCAACTGAATTAGCCAAGGTCTCTTGGTTAGTTTGTATACTAACTAAAGATAATGGATATTTTGCATCACTAAAATAAAAGTAAATACTTTAGCCAATCGAATCTAACTAGTTTACAAACTAGCCAGAAGCGTGCAACTTGAGAGCGTGCAACTCTCTTTTATGAAGCATTTTTCAAAATTTTTCTTTTATGAAGCTAATTTCTAATGTAGAATTCGTTGTTAAACTCTAGCAGGCTAATTTAGAGACACCCTGTATATACCGCTTTATATACATACACATAGTATATTTTTACTTATCTTGTAGGAAAAGTATTGTAACCGTGAAAAAGATTTTTTCTAATAGTCAGGGGCCTTTTGTAATTCCGTGGGCTATTTCGTGAAGGAAACAAGCGACCTGTTCCAACTTGTTTTTTAGAGTGTCCAGAATCTAAATCTCCATATAGCTCTCTGAAAAATGATGCAGTGGCGTACAGGGGGAAAAAAGGGGTAAATTGTTACAAAAAATTATAAATGGTCAACGGTTTGTGTGCTAACTGAGATTTAAAAAAAAAAAAAAACAGTTTAATAATATATTTTGAACAATTTTAAACCAAATAGTGATCTCCAAATTTAAACAGAGGCGTGCAAAGGACACCGAAAAAAATTAATCTTCATCATCCGATGAATCAATGCATGAGTTTCTAATAATGTTAGCGCGCGTTTCTAATAATGTTAGCTGCTTCACATAAAGTTTTCATTTCTTCTTGCAAATCTTGGTTAGTATTTGGTTCAAGAACGCCTAATGCCGCATCGTTTGTTATTGCTAATGAAACCCGTTGTGATTTATTTTTCTTCTTAGAATTAGTAAACATAGATTGTAAGTGCGGAAGCTTCTCCAAAATTAAAACTTTCAATAATTTTCTGGAAAGTAAACGTTCTATCTGATTCATTTTTTAATATCTTTTTTATTTCTACGCCGCTGGTGTATGATCTATATGCACAAAGATATAATAACGTCACTTTTTTGTTATTTCTAAACTTCAATAAAAATACTTGGTAAAAAAATTCTGAATTTTGAATTTTAATATTAATTTTTTTTAAGGCAGCTGTACGCCACTGACTATGTAAAACTTTTTTATGTAAAACTAGTCAAATTTAGAAGTTATAATTTTATAGAAAAAGTATAACAAAAAGTTTACAGTAATTATGTAACACACTGTAAAAATAGTGATATTTTTTTAAATAAATGGGGGTTTTCGGTGCTTTTTGTACGCCTCTGCTTAAATTTGGAGATGCCCATTTAGTGCGCAATTGTTCAAAATATATTATTAAACTGTTTTTGTTGAAAAAACCGCAGTTAGCACAAACCGTTGACCATTTATAATTTTTTGTAACAATTTACCCCTTTTTACCCCCTGTACGCCACTGCATCATTTTCCATTGAGCTATCTGGAGATTTAGATTCTGGACACTCTAAAAAACAAGTTGGAACAGGTCGCTTGCTACCTTCACGAAATAGCCTACGGAATGGAATATTTCGACAGAAGAAACCTGACTATTACCTTCGCTGGATTTATTGTACTTTTATGATAGTGAGATATTTTATTAATTATCTCTTGATTTTTGTTAGGGAAGAACCAATGATTTTTGAAGATATTCCGAAACTTGAAACCGATTGGGATAATAAAGAAAACCCAAAACAGGAAACAAGTAAAGGATGTGAGAATTTGCAGACAAATGAAGATTACCCTTTGAACCAGAATTATGATAACAATATTAAAAATTATGAGGCTAAAACTTTCATTCAAAAAAGACCTCCATTAAAAGAACCATTTCAAATAATGTTACTTGATGAATATGAAGCAATTAACAATTATCCTTTAGAAATCGAGAATGAAATACCAGTTGAAGGTAACAGAATAGTTGAATTAACCTATGTGTTAGAAAAAACTATAAAACTTCAATTTAATCATTCAAAAACTTGCGATGGTAAACTGGAAATAATGAAAGAAACTCGCACTGGACTAGTTAGCAACGTTACCTTTGGTTGCAACAAATGCCGTGAAATATTTTTTTTTGGACACAGAAAATCCTGCACGAGCGAAATCAACTATAAATGTTGGAGCAGTGTGGGGAACTTTAGCTGCAGGCAGTACCCATGTGCATTTAGATGAGTCATTAAGTTGTATGAATATTCCTTCTATGCCTTCAGGAATGTTTTACAAAATTGAAAATGAATTAGAAAAGGTGAGTTAGATTTTTGAGTCATAGCATTTTTCTACGGCCTATACAGAAAAGTGTGTTCGTGCACTGGCAGAATTGAATAGAAAAATGTTGTTTGCCATTCATTAAGTATATCTGATCGAGCTGAAGCTAACTTTTATCAGAAAATTTGCTTCAGCTAACTTTTATCAGAAATACTATGTGCAACTCGTGGGGGCGAAGGAGATTCCAATCGCGAGTTTATTTACACGCTTGTGGTATATCCTTTGTCTTCCACTTTTTGCACAATTTACAATTATTATGTATGCCTAGGAATGGAGAGGAGGTCTGTGGAAGTCAATGACTGCTGCAGGAGTACGAGAAAAAGAATATGCTATTTTAAAAGGACATCTCTGTATAGATGGAACTCCCTATATTACAGTATATGTTGATGGCTCTTGGAGTAAAAGATCCTATGGAACCAACTTTAATTCACTTTCTGGAATGGTAGGAATAATTGGACGACACACAGGAGAACTTTTATTTTCTGCCGTACGTAACAAGTTTTGTGAAATTTGTCAACGGGCTGAAAATAAAAATCAGGAATCAGAGCCGCATAAATGTTACAAAAACTGGAAAGGATCAGCTCCTGCGATGGAAGCTGATATGATTGTAGAAGGTTCAAGCTTGGAAATGCACGGCGTGAAGTATTGCAAATTTGTTGGAGATGGCGATTCAAGTGTATTTGCCAAAATTAAAGAGTTTGTGTCGTATGGCTATGATGTTAAAAAAGTAGAATGTACCAATCACGCTTTGAAGAATTATGGCAAACATTTACGTAAAATTAAAGCTGATACTACACTTGCTCTAAGAGGTAGAAAATTACTTAAAGAAACTACTATTAAATTGCTCACAAAAAGGGCAAAGTGTTCTATCTACGAGCATTCCAACGGAGAAGAAAAAAGTATCACGCAATTAAAAGAAGACTTACAATATGGATTAAATCACGTGTATGGTGACCATTCAAAATGTAGAATTGGTATTTGTAATACCGTTGGTGATCAAAACTACAGTAAAATGACCCAGCTTAAATCTACTTCAATATACAATCATTTATATGGGGCTCTTAATTTATTAGTAACAAAAGCGCATCTGCTCATTGAAAATGAAAATAATAATAGAGCTGAAAGATTAATGAATATGGTCGCGCGGTTTACTATGGGAAAACGATTAAACCTCATTCAACGGGGTTCTTATGAAAGACGGGTTATCTTAGCTGGCATGAGATACAATAAGTCTTTTGCTTGGCCGATTAGCCCTTGGAAGGCAGTAACAGGTAGAAGTCCCGAAAAGCATTACAAGATGTATATAGAACGACGAATGAAAGAGCGCGTTCAAAAGCAAAAACGTAGTGTTTGTAAAAAATTATTTACTTCTCCAGAATCGACATCTAAGAAGTCTAATAAATTAAATAAAGACTACGGTCCTAATGCAGAACAGCCAGAAGAAGAACTTGAAACAGTTCAGATAGAATGTGACAGATTGTTAGAACAACTATGTGTCAGTGAGGATGAAAGAAAAAACATTCAAGAAAATACTGTCGGTCAATTTGAAAATGATCTCTATAGACAGGAAAGACAATTTAGATTAACAGCTTCCTTATTTGGAAAAGTGTTAAAAAGAAGACCACAAACTAGTTGTCATAATATTGTCAAATCATGTCTTATAAGCGTTGACTTGCATTGCAGATGCTATTGATTACGGTATTGCTAAGGAAGTTGTAGCTGTTAAACTTTTTGAAAAGAAAATGAATCTAAAAGTAAAAAAGTCTGGATTGTGGATAGATTTGCAAAATGGATTTCTAGGAGCTTCTCCAGACGGCCTTGTTGAAGATGGCTCTATTTTGGAAATTAAATGTATTTTTTTTAGGCCGGATGAACAAGTAAATACACTAGAACAAGCTATTGCTTTGAAAAAACTCAAATGTGCTTGGAAAACACATCTGATGGAATTCGACTAAAACGCAAACATTCCTACTTACCTATTACCAAGTAAGAGCAAAATATAATAATCACATTTTTTACTAAAATTCATTTCATATTTATAGTTGCAAGGACAATTAAATATTACCAATACATCAAATTGTATGTTGATGAAGTTTTTAGGGATATAAGATTTTGGGAAAAGGATATGTTACCTGAACTAACAAGATTTTACAAACAATGATAAGATCCTCCTTATATCTTGGATGCAATCAATTTATATAATGATAAGAAACAAAAAAAGCAATCAAGCATCAAGAACGCCGTTTCTAGCCCATCGTGACCAATGTCACTTCAGAGCCTTTTAGACATATTTTAATCATATGCGCATATTAATAATGTATTCATTTTAGAATTTTGCATTTTAGAATAGAAATACCGTAATGATGATCCAATAAATTACCGAAGGTGCTAAAAGTTGAAAATTGTGGAAAGAGCTGACATACATGGAGCACCAAACATACAAAGGAACGTGTTATGAGTGCAGACTCAAAAAAATGGAAGCACCAAACATACAAGGAAACATGTTATGAGTGCAGAGTCAAATAAATGGTAGCACCAAACACAGAGGAACGTGTTAAGAGTGCAGAGTCAAATACATGGTAGCACCAAACACAGGAGAAGGATTATCAGTTTGGAAAGAAATTTAAAACAGCAACTTAAAAAAAAAAAAATTAATTTAAAAAAATTGTTTTTACAATTATTTTGTAAGCTCTTCTTCCTCGGCCCCTTCCTCCACCCCTCCCTCGTCGCTGAGGACGTCGACTCTTCGAACTAAAAAAATAAAATTATAAAATATAAATTATAACAAAAAATGGATGTGGAAGTGGAGTTAGAATTTAGGAAAGGTATACTAGAAAGTGGAATTAGGCCTACTGGGTGAAACCACTAAAAAAAAAAACCGCGCCGAATACTCTACCTCAAGGTGGTGTGGAAACGAGTATAATATGGTGGATAAAATAGTAAATAAATTATAAATAAAAAAATAAATTATAATTAGTTTTATTTACTACAATAGCTTCATTCCAAACTTTGCGTTTCGAGCGCTGGAACACCATGGGGCTTGTAATTTAGAATATGATTCGTCTATTTCATAATGTTGACCAATCATATGCCGAATTACAAGCCCCAGGGCGCTCCAGCGCTCGAAACGCAAAGTTTGGAATGCAGCTAATATATAAACTTACCGACTTGCGGTCGGTGACCCGTGGGCCCGCCGGTCCTGGGAACCACTTGCTGCTCTAAAACATTAAAATGTTTAAAATATATGGTAAGTAAAAATTTCAAATTAACTTACCGAGTTGAAGACCGGGACCGGTGGGCCCGCCGGTCCTGGGAGCCACTTGCTGGTCTAAAACATAAAAATGTTTAAAATATAAGGTAAGTAAAAATTTAAGATTAACTTACCGAGTTTTAGATCGGGACCGGTGGGCCGGCCGGTCCTGGGAGCCACTTGCTGGTCTAAAACATAAAAATGTTTAAAATATAAGGTAAGTAAAAATTTAAGATTAACTTACCGAGTTTTAGATCGGGACCGGTGGGCCGGCCGGTCCTGGGAGCCACTTGCTGGTCTAAAACATAAAAATGTTTAAAATATAAGGTAAGTAAAAATTTAAGATTAACTTACCGAGTTTTAGATCGGGACCGGTGGGCCGGCCGGTCCTGGGAGCCACTTGCTGGTCTAAAACATAAAAATGTTTAAAATATAAGGTAAGTAAAAATTTAAGATTAACTTACCGAGTTTTAGATCTGGACCGGTGGGCCGGCCGGTCCTGGGAGCCACTTGCTGGTCTAAAACATAAAAATGTTTAAAATATAAAGTAAGTAAAAATTTAAGATTAACTTACCGAGTTTTAGATCGGGACCGGTGGGCCGGCCGGTCCTGGGAGCCACTTGCTGGTCTAAAACATAAAAATGTTTAAAGTATAAGGTAAGTAAAAATTTAAGATTAACTTACCGAGTTTTAGACCGGCACCGGTGGGCCGGCCGGTCCTGGGAGCCACTTGCTGGTCTAAAACATAAAAATGTTTAAAATATAAGGTAAGTAAAAATTTAAAATTAACTTACCGAGTTTTAGATCGGGACCGGTGGGCCGGCCGGTCCTGGGAGCCACTTGCTGGTCTAAAACATAATAATGTTTAAAATATGAGGTAAGTAAAAATTTAAGATTAACTTACCGAGTTTTAGACCGGGACCGGTGGGCCGGCCGGTCCTGGGAGCCACTTGCTGGTCTAAAACATAAAAAATGTTTAAAATATAAGGTAAGTAAAAATTTAAAATTAACTTACCGAGTTTTAGATTTGCTGGTCTAAAACATAAAAATGTTTAAAATATAAGGTAAGTAAAATTTTAAGATTAACTTACCGAGTTTTAGACCGGGACCGGTGGGCCGGCCGGTCTTGGGAGCCACTTGCTGGTCTAAAACATAAAAATGTTTAAAATATAAGGTAAGTAAAAATTTAAGATTAACTTACCGAGTTTTAGACCGGGACCGGTGGGCCGGCCGGTCCTGGGAGCCACTTGCTGGTCTAAAACATAAAAATGTTTAAAATATATGATAAAAATTTAAGTAAAAATTTAAGATTAACTTACCGACTTAGGGTCGGTGACCGGTGGGCCCGCTCACCCTGGGGGACGCTTGCCACTCTGAAATATACACATGTTTAAAATTCAAATTTAAAAAAATTCAAAATTCTAATTTAAACATAGATTTAAATGAGAGGAATATAAACTTATAAGCTTACGGGTTTGGGATTGGAGGGTGCTGAGCTGCCTCCCCAGCCCTCGGCTGTCTCCTTAGCCCTCTGTGAGCCTGAGCTGCCTCCTGAGCCCGACGCTCTGCCGCTGCCGCCATTAATACTCGAAGTTGTAACCTTAAAATAAATTATAAAATTTAAAAAAAAGGACGGATTTACACCACTCAAATTTTGTAATTTCCATTTCCGTGGTCGCAAATGCACCTGTCTTTGTTCAAGTACAAAATAAAAACAAAGCTAAACAATTAAGAAATACTAACTTAACCTTAGATTTCAAGTAACTTATTTTTTGAATAGCTTTTATGAGGTACTTTGTACCTCATAACTAAATAGCCAGACAAAGTAGTTTTGTAGGCATTTTATAATGGGATCAAATATACTTACTGGTGGTTGTCAGGCATCTTATTTTAAAACATTAAAATGTTTAAAATATATGGTAAGTAAAAATTTCAAATTAACTTACCGAGTTGAAGACCGGGACCGGTGGGCCCGCCGGTCCTCCGGAGCTACTTGCTGGTCTAAAACATAAAAATGTTTAAAATATAAGGTAAGTAAAAATTTAAGATTAACTTACCGAGTTTTAGATCGAGACCGGTGGGCCGGCCGGTCCTGGGAGCCACTTGCTGGTCTAAAACATAAAAATGTTTAAAATATAAGGTAAGTAAAAATTTAAGATTAACTTACCGAGTTTTAGATTTGCTGGTCTAAAACATAAAAATGTTTAAAATATAAGGTAAGTAAAAATTTAAGATTAACTTACCGAGTTTTAGACCGGGACCGGTGGGCCGGCCGGTCTTGGGAGCCACTTGCTGGTCTAAAACATAAAAATGTTTAAAATATAAGGTAAGTAAAAATTTAAGATTAACTTACCGAGTTTTAGACCGGGACCGGTGGGCCGGCCGGTCCTGGGAGCCACTTGCTGGTCTAAAACATAAAAATGTTTAAAATATATGGTAAAAATTTAAGTAAAAATTTAAGATTACCTTACCGACTTAGGGTCGGTGACCGGTGGGCCCGCTCACCCTGGGGGACGCTTGCCACTCTGAAATATACACATGTTTAAAATTCAAATTTAAAAAAATTCAAAATTCTAATTTAAACATAGATTTAAATGAGAGGAATATAAACTTATAAGCTTACGGGTTTGGGATTGGAGGGTGCTGAGCTGCCTCCCCAGCCCTCGGCTGTCTCCTTAGCCCTCTGTGAGCCTGAGCTGCCTCCTGAGCCCGACGCTCTGCCGCTGCCGCCATTAATACTCGAAGTTGTAACCTTAAAATAAATTATAAAATTTAAAAAAAAGGACGGATTTACACCACTCAAATTTTGTAATTTCCATTTCCGTGGTCGCAAATGCACCTGTCTCTGTTCAAGTACAAAATAAAAACAAAGCTAAACAATTAAAAAATACTAACTTAACCTTAGATTTCAAGTAACTTATTTTTTGAATAGCTTTTATGAGGTACTTTGTACCTCATAACTAAATAGCCAGACAAAGTAGTTTTGTAGGCATTTTATAATGGGATCAAATATACTTACTGGTGGTTGTCAGGCATCTTATTTTAAATCACACACGGGTATTACACACCGACACTTGACATCACAGAACATATAAGTCAAAATATAGTCACAAATATAGTTAAAATCTAGTCAAAATATAGTCACAAATGTAGTCACAGATATAAGTCAAAATATAGTTTCATTATCGATTTATAACATTGATTCGGTTTCATAGTAGTAATTTTAAAATTTGCGCTATAATTTAATTAATATAATAAAGTATTTTTGGTTGCAGATAAAATGCACCGACATTTAACATTGGTTAGCGCCATCTATTGTTGTCTCACAAAATCAAAAATTGTTAATAATAACATGTAGAAATCTATAAGTTTTGATTAGTAGCCATCTGTGAGTAGCTTACCAAACTAATGGCCAAATAAGTCATTTAAAACTTCTACAGTTTGCACAATTTCACATTTCAATCACACTTTTTGGTCAAATTACTGCAAAATATGCTTTGAACTTTTAGATATAGATTTTGACATACTTGTTTGAGACATAGTTTACCTTTAAAACATGAGTTGTGAAAAAAAAAGTAGACAAAATTTTTAAACTTCAAAATTTAATAAATAATTAACCAAAGCACAATTTTATAAACATAATACTACATGAGCTTGGGTTGTTAATTGTTTTTTGAAAAATGTATTGTAATTCATAACTTTTTACGTGTCTTTTGCTAAAAAGTATGAAATAGTTTTCATGAATTCATGAAAAAAAAATTTTCATATGAATAAGTTTTCTAAAAAAAATATGTTTTTAATTTAAATATTATACCTTCTATATAAAAATATAAGTTCGTAATCATCCAAGTAATCACTTCGTAATCATCCAAGTTATCGTTTCTGTCTATACAAATATTATGCAATATTGTACATGAATATATAATATGGGCTGCCTTTGGAGGGAAATAATTTGAGATTTTGTGTTTAAAAATGCAACGTAATCTTTGTTTTAAAACACTGTTACATCTTTCTACAACATTTCTTATAGATATAATAAAATAGTCTTATAATCTCTCCACTGAATAAATTAAGTGGAGAGACTATAAGACTATTTTATTATAAATTTGACTTAACATGTGAATTAAACTTATTTTGCTTACAAATATTCCTTATATTAAAATATTAAATTCTATTACTGAATAAAGGCGCACAAACAACAAACAACGAAAGTAATTACATCCTTCTACCTACCCCTACTATCCTGAAAGCTATTCTACTTTATCCTAACAATATCTTTATACCTTGCCCGAGTCCCAAAATGTTGGTGCCGTATCCCGAATTCCCCCGTTAATATGTTATTATCAAAATTATTATTATTATTTTTTCACTCGTATGCAACTCCTAATACACTTACTTAATTACCTCGTTAATCACTTATATAATTTAAATATCTAAACTTTCCGCGATTGCGTAGTCTAGTCTAGAGCATTGGTTCTGACCACCATTTACTACTTATTTCCTTATGTAGCATACGATGGTTAGTCTAATCCCCTGGATTTTGACTACCTCACAATAGGTCCGTCTACTCTTGGGCACCGAAAGACCAGACGTTATATTACCCGTTAGCCTGTGTCACTTCCATGTAACACCAAGCTAACTGTTTGTGCTTGGGACAGGGATCTCAGGTTTTTCTTTTCTACGTCTATTCTAATTCTCCTTTCTAACGTCTCTTCCGATTTGCTAACCTTCCTTCTTCTTTGTGGTCTTCTATCCTTCTCAAGTGGTCTAGGGACGCACTTGAATTTCTTGCTTTGGGGTAGGTCCTAGTCGGCGCCTCTTCACCCGTCTCTTCACTCATCGTTCTTTTTCCACCCTCTGGTCGTAACTTTGCTCGTGATTGAACAAAGCTCCACAAATTCCAGACCACAAAGTACAACAGAAATATAACCAGCCCGGTTAGCATGCTAGCCAACCGCACTTCGGGGTGGATTGTGCTCCTTTCTTCTTCTTCTCCATTGATACCAGTTGCCGTGGCCACAAAGATTCCCACTGGATTGCGACGGAGTATTAAATAGGCTGCACTTATTGACAGAAGCGAAATCCATATCAGCACGATGGAATCGCTGTGTAGACCATACTTCTCCCCGATGTGAGTATACTCTTTGGCATGGCCTGGATGGCGTTTTGAATATCTCTTAAATTTTCCCTTTCGTAAATTGACCTTCACTGCGCCCGTCTTCTCCTCGTTGTTGTCAATTTGAGTTTGGTTCATCCCGCACTCGATCTTCGTTTTTCCTTCCCCGTGGGTCAATATGTACTCGCCCTCGATTGCTTCCACAATTGATATGGCTGTGGATGGATGGCAAGACATATGGCAGTAGTTGCTGATTTCTTTTACTGTGGCGCCTAGGAATAATTTCCTCGCACACATTGGTCCGTGGATGGAATCGGACAAAAACCTCGGCAAGTAGCATAACTTGTCGTGATACGGGCGGCATTGGTGGAGGGCCGCCCCCGCAATAGTTCTGATGTTCTCCCTGGGCGATGATGATGCCAAGTATAGACTTTCGTGAAATATTGGGCACGTTTGATTGTTTCAAGCGAATGGGATGGTGATTAGCTCGAAGAGTCTCTACTCTTGGAACCTCTGGATGATGAGTATTCGGATATCGATGGTCAACACTTCCCTCGTATAGGCACAGTCGCACAGCGGCAACTGGTAGTAGCGACTAATATCTTCTAACGGTATGGCGAGCCCTTGGTTTGATTCGGCCAACTCCTCTGCGAGTCTTTCAAGATCCTTGACTAGCACCCATTGTTTCAGGGCTGCTGTGGGGATTTGGTGCTGCTTACACTATATACGGATCTCATTGCGCCGCACTACTCCAAACCACGCAATGATCCGTTTCAGATTGGTGTAGGTGTCATAGAACACTGATATCAGCTGCGCATCGTCGCTTACTTGCCTATTCTGCAAGTTCTGTACGGTCTCCTTGGCGTATCCTTCGATGGAATGGATCCTCTTCTCTACCTGGTGCGTTGTCGTTGCTGACTTCCTGGCGTAGTCCTCGAACTGCTTTGACGTCGCCCCGATGTTAGTAATTGTGTCCGACAGGCCTCGATGCAACCCCTGGATCTCTGCCTCTAATTCCTCTTCTCTAGCTTGAAACTGGTCAAGCTTATGTTGCGTTGTCACTTCACAACACCACGATAGTCCGTCCCCCACAAAGTCAAGCGCCCTATTCGGTCGCCATTCCCTAGTCCTAGTCTTCGTTTCTTCTTCGTTATCCCAGTCCTTCTGTTCCATATCGTATTCCACCTGGAACGTCTTGGCAAGTTGGTGGATTTGGTAGAGTAGTTTGCAACTTTCTCTCTGGGTGCCTCCGTGAAAGCCTTGCAGCATTATTGACTGATCATTTGCCTGGTCCTCCATGGGACTTCGTATCGTCTATTCCGTTGTGTAAATTAGTGGGAAGGTTGCTTCATATCCTACTGTTTGTGTTAGGGGCCTCCAGAATACTCCAGCATTCACTTCTACAGGGTGGTCCCTCTGGTTGCTGGTAGCATGGATTAGGGCCATCCACAATCTATTAATCAACAAATGTAATACCTGATTATCCTATCTTATGCTAATTTTCTTCTCTGAATTTTGAATTCACTTTATTTTTTGTGTCCCTATCTGGTATCTTAGCCGTTAATCGATCTACCTAACTATTAACTTATCTATCTATCGCTTAATTAGGACGCACCAAAGACATTATAATAAATATAAACAGAGCATTTTTATACAAAATACGGCCATCTTGTGAAGCCAACATATACAGTCAATGTTAGTAAACAATCCGGCATTTGTAAACAAATTCAGTGCCGTACAAATTAGATTTTGTTAAAACACTTCTAACTCTATTTTTTAAATTGTTTTTTTTTTCGATATTGAATGATGAATTCTAATTTCTAAATATTTTTCTAATAATAATTTTAATAACTTATAAAAGTGTTCATTTAAGGGGGTATCATCATATATATGATCCACGAAATATTTGTCACATAAATTATTAGGCAAACATCTAATACTCTTGAGAATCAAAAACTGTTTAAATTTTGTTTGAACTTTGAGACAACATAAAATTGCCTGAATTCTTTTTCTGCCACTGTACAGATTGTAATTACACAATCAGCTTTCCTTAATCTACCAAAAGTTTTTCGGTTTTGTAGTAAGCAAGGAGATTCTTCATCTTCCAGTATTGTCAAGCACTTTGCACAAGTTACACATTTTAATAAACATCGTGTTACAAAACCTGCCATTTGGTCGAAATGATTCCATATGCAAAAGTAAACAAAGGTTACAATTACATGCTAACGGTTGTTGATAATTTTTCAAAATATGCATGGGCTGTTCCTTTAAAATGAAAGTCAGCTGGGGATGTAGTTCAAGCTATGAAAAAAATATTATCTAGCGGACGAAGTCCTCAAAACTTGCAAACTGATCATGGTAAAAAATTCTATAACTCCAAATTTAAAGCTCTCTTAGCGGCATACCAAGTAAATCATTATTCGACATATAGTAGTTTGAAGGCGAGTATTTGTGAAAGATTTAACCGTACCTTGAAAGAGAAAATGTGGAAAAGATTCAGCTTACAAGGATCATAAACATCTTATCATTATTAGAAGACTATAATAATTCAATACATCGAACTATCGGGATGAAACCTGTAGATGTAAACAGCAATAATGAAAAAGAAGTTCTCAGAAAATCTTTCAATCGCATAAAAATGGTGGATCCTACTAAGCCAAAATTCGGATTGGATTACCGAGTACGTGCTAGTAAATATAAAGAAGTGTTTGAAAAAGGGTACACACCCAATTGGTCTACAGAAGTATTTACTATCGACAAAATTTTGTTAACTCATCCGAAGACGTATAGAATCAAAGACTATCAAAATAATTTAATTGAGGGGTGTTTTTTATGAACAAAAATTATTGAGGGTTAAAAATCTTGACATATACCTTGTAGAAAAAATACTAAAAATACGTGGTGACAATTTATTAGTTAAGTGGTTAGGATTTGATAGTCCTCATAATTCTTGGACAAAAAAAGTAATATGTAATAAGTTATATTATATAATTTGTGGTATAAAATAAAAAAAATCAATAAATATTTAATATAATATATAAATTTCCAGAAAGTAATTAGTTGGAATTAGTGGACTATTATGAAATGAAAAACTTCAAGTCGACTGACCGTAGAATAACCACAGGATAGATTTTGACAAAATTAAAATAGTTCACAATGAGTGCATATTGGAAAAACGGTTACTTGCAGAAATGTTAATCATTAATCAAACCGCGAATAACTTAAATTTACGTACTGATATCGAGAATTTGAGCAATTTTTATAGAAATGTACTTCGACTGTACTTAACTTGACAATGGTAGTTTGGAGGGGTTGGATTAATAAAATACGAAGAAATATTAGATTTGGACGCATAATCCATCTTAATACATTTTATATTCATATTTTATTTTCAATTTCAAATTAAATCAGTTTAAATTTGCAAACTATATTAAAAAAAGATATAGTTGACCGACATCGTTTTTTGTCCGGTTATTGCCGCTCTTTCTCTGACACGTTGACTATATCATCGAATTCACTCCCACATTGTAGTCTTATACATTTTTTGTCACATACAACAGCAAAACCAGTGCGTACAATTTTATATACGAGTTACTCTCTTCACGCTTCTCTTCAAAACCACACATAGAAATCTTTTAAATACCATAATTTTTTAGAGTGTCTTTAAGTAACAAAATGCAGTTTCAATTTCAATTTCAACTTAAATTTCAATTACAACAGTTTCAACTATGTGCAACTTGTGCAACGTACTATTTTGTTGATTGGTAAGTTTTTCTTTCTTTCTCTTAAATTCTTAATTTTTTAAACTCTATCATTTGCATAAAAAAACACGTCCTAATAGCCTCTTCCATCTCGGTTCTCAATTGTTTACCTGTATTATGTACTTCGTTAATTAATTTAAATAGTAAATAATTTAAATATTATGCCAAATAATATTTAAATTATTTCAGTTAATTGTGTTGAATACATGTTGTATTTTCATAGTATTTCTCTATGTCTGTAGAATGCTTTGTTCTATATCATAACTACTTTTTAGACTCTGATGAAGATTTTTGAATAAAATCGAAACCGGTCAGTCGACTTGAAGTTTTTCATTTCATAATAGTTCACTAATTCCCACTAATTACTTTCTGGAAATCTACAATTTGGACATTATTACTATAATTAATATATAAATTTTCATTCAAAAAAAAATAAACATATTAATTTTTATCAGCAGTAACATTATTACGCATCGGTTGACCAAATTTGGTTAGTAGCAGATTCAGGCGTGCTTCATCAATTTTTTCATCCAAGTAATATTCGCAAGTTTTGATGGCGTTGTGACAATCCATTTCTTTTTTTGCACTTTCTTCACGATCCAGCATTGGATTCAGCCTGTTTTGTTCGAGGCAATACTCCATAGCTAGAATATTTAGGAGCCTCATATGATGTCTCACTCTATTTTCAAAAGAATCTTCTTCATCCTCATGTTCTTTATTTAGATTATCTAATGCATAGCAAGTCCATATTTTTATTTTTACTAATTATAAAATAACAAAATAAAAATTATATGTATTAGTCAAAACAATGAAAATGTCAAAATACTTACTTACCAAAGCACGTCAACTTTTATTGAAGTATCTTTCTTTGGAATTCAATTGATGAATAAACAATTTAAATTTATATCGCAGAATATTTTATTTTCTACAATAAAATGCGCAACCAAACACAAACAATAATTATTTTGTGGTGTGAAAATTATTTTGTGGTATTGAAAAACGCGTTGTTTTAGACAGTAGAGATATATGCGAGTTCTGGAACAAAGGACTTCTTTGTGTGTAATATAAACAAGTTTTGGGTGTCTTATTAGTGACTTCATTGGGAAAAGTGTCATATCAACAGATATATGCAAAAATCTCTTCATCAACTTTCGTGTGATGTTTTGAATCAAAGACAACCGCATCATATCACCAGCTGAAACAGGAAGTCAAGCAAATCAATGTTTATAGTTTACAGTCTGCAAATATATTTAAATAAACAAAAGATACATTGAAAAAATTATGCGGATTGCTACCTTCCATTTATCAGTTAGACTTCTTTAACAAAAGTTGTGCAAAATTAATTCGATAGAAACAAGTTATTTCTGGTGAGTACCAAATTAATTATTCTAGTCATATTACATATTCTTTTATTTCCTATTAAAATTAATACGGTTTATATTATTTATTTAGGTTTAAAGAAAAATGTATGATATCCTGACAAGTGCCATGTTTGATGCAGATTTGCTCTCATTTAATAATGCCATAAATCCACCACAACTATCACAATTATCAACAAAACGTAAAAGATCGAGTGCAACACCAACAAACTCCTCGACAAATAAGGGAAAGGAAATCCACATGGATGCACATCCATCAAATGTTGGAAACAATGAAAGTGATGTGGATGATGCGTTCGAGGAACTATTTTTCGATGTGGGGAGTAAAGAAATTGTATTATCATCGTCGATGTCAAGAAAACTCACTGGTGGAACGGTTACTATTACATCACCGAATCCAAATGGAGCTACACACTTCATAAAAATTGAGGTTTACGATATGAAGGATATCGAGGGAAAATCAAGCAATGAAATATGGAGACACAGCACTGTGCGCTCGAAAGTGTTTATTAATCGAGCTGAAAATCCACAGATCTTCAACGTGATCAACACGATCACTCTGGATTTGGCTAAGAAGATGAAAAATACAGAAGGTTCGGAAACTAAATTTATTAAAATCTAAGTATTTTTTTTTTATTTTTTTAAATATATATTATATATACTTCAATATTTTCAATTTCAATTTCTGAAATAGTATTGTTTAACGGAATGATTTAATTAAAATTTGTGTATTCTCAATTGTTTGTTTTTATGTAGAATTATTTTTATTAATATTATAATAATCCTAACCCGATAATTAAATGTGTGTAAATAATATATAAATAAAGGAAACTATAATTATAAATTTCGTGTGTTTATTTTGTTTATTATTGGTGAGTATTAGACAGACATATTATAAAACAATGCAATTTAGTAATGCAATGTTTATAATCATAGTTGATGGTTCATAATTATATATTTTGTCTCTTAAGTTAAAAAATACATTAATTATAATAGCAGTATATATTAATAAATTTTACTTACACCACATAAACATCATATGCAATTATACGACAATTATATCTTATAATAAATAAAGAATTAAAAAAGGATGGTGATTAAAAAAACTCTAAGAATTAACCTAAAATGTATATTTTTTATTCTAATCATGTAATTCAAAATTATCAATATTGACAATTAACCTTGAAGGTTTAATCCACATTTTTGTCGACATCTTCTTCTTCTTCTAATCCTGAAAAATAGAAAATGTTAAAAAAAAATTATTAAATAAAAGAAAAAAGACCACCTACCTGTCTAATAGCCGAAACACACACCATGGGGCCATCATCATGGTAGTACAAATAGTACCCCAGGTGCACACCCAATCTCACCCCACCTGGGAGAATGTTAGCGGGGATTCCTCCTGCCCCCACCAGGAAAACTATTGTCTTTCTCTGAAAAAATAAATAAATAAATAAAAACTATAGAAATTAAAACTAATTAATTACTTACTCTTAAGGATGGTGGGAGCAGCCTACAGACAATCGCATACAACATAACTTCTACTGAGTGTTCTATAAAAAATATATATAAATATTGTTAAATATATTATAGTTATATAATAGCTGCATATTACAATAATTTTCGATTTGTTTTTAGCATGTTTCACTTTATTTTAAATGATTTTTTTTTAGCAGCGTGTTTTGATTACAGGGAAAATCATTTGAAATAAAGTGAAACATATAGCTGATACGAGAGTGAAAACCAACCAAAAATTACTGTATATCACAACATAGAAATATAATTTTTAATGCTTTAACTTACCCATGATTTTAGTGTTTTTACTCACTACGCTCACAGCAAAATGAATTGATATTGAAGTAAAAATTATGAATGAATTCCGTTTTTAACCATCAGCGATATAAATGTTGGTTCAATCATACTGATGAAAATTGTATATTTATATAAAATAAATAATACGCCGCAAAAGCACCGTGCCATGAAAGCATAATATTATTAAGCAGTTTTTTTTTGATTATTAATACAGAGCGATGAAAAATCACACCTTAATTCCTTCAATCCATAAGTTAATCGATATTAAATTTGTTTAATCATAGAATGGAAAGGAATAAAATATCAGAGCTTTAATATGATTGAACGTTATGATTCACATCACATCTTTGGAGACATACGCCAATTTTTAGCACTCCATATATATGATGGTGCAATATTTTAACACATGTCAGCTGCTTTAATAAGTAGCATTTTTTTTCATAAAAAATCGATAGTTGTTAGAAAGAATTTGCATAGATTGCATCACATTTCAAGCATGTTGATTTAAGAAAAAGTGACCAACCAAATTCAAATTAAAATAAAACTAAAAGTTTAAAGTTGCTAAAAATTTTGTAGATGTTTGTTATTCAATCAAGTTAAATTTAATTATAAAAAAAATTAAGGTATGCGTATGAAAATGTATTAATAATGTTTTATTTATATGAAAAATAATGTGTAGGATCATAAAGAAGTATATGCCCGACTACAAACAAACGCAAATAAATTATAAATAGACAACATTTACATTACCATTATCACCATAATAAGGGTATAAAGTTTAAAATTTATTTATCTTTGCAATATTTATATCAATAAATACTTTTTAGGAATAATGGACAATCTTTATAAAAACATATATAAAATCCATGTTCGAGAAAACTCAGAGAAGCAAACAGAGCCAAGAAGTATCAAAACCATCTATAAAAAGAAACTTTTATGGAGATTACATTAACTCTGTTTTGAACAAAGGTAGTACTCATGTATTATTAGATCGAAATGAACCACAATCTAAATATAAAAAACTCGATACTGCGAATTCTTATTTAAAATATATAAATCAAGTTTTAAAACCAATCCCAAAAAGAAATGTGATAGAAACAAATACAGATAAAAATGATTTGTTTTTAATTAATATTGAGACAGCTTTTAAAAAACGAATGTTAACCAATGCAATATTGAATACAAACAAAATTCTAAACCCCAAGATTTTTTTACAAACAACCCAAAATGTAATTCAAACAAAAGTAAATGAACTTCGCAAAGTTGCGCCAATTAAAGCGCAATTATCCTTATTTTGTGAGATGATGCTTCCAAAAACAGAAGAGGTGAAGACTATTTATCTTAACGCGAAATATGAAGTTATTTATCTTACTTCAGACTTATCAGAATGGTACAATAATGCGACGGAAAAAATTCTAACACGTTTGGCTGAATATCAAGAACGAGACAGTGGATGGGCTCTACTTAAGATAATTCAAATTAATTTAAATATTAATAAATACAGCCCATTTACTGTTGGCGCTAAATTTTTTACATTACCGAAGTATGTTCAAGCCCGAAAAGCAGTAATTAATGTTCAATGTAGTGATGATTGTTGTTTTGCATGGGCGGTGGTGTCGGCACTCCGACCTGTCAAAAATAATCCTCATAGAGTATCCTCATATCCAGATTTCAAAGAAATTCTTAAACTAGATAAAATTGCATTCCCCATGGATTTATCGCAAATTCCGAGTTTCGAAAACCAAAATGATATATCTATTAATGTGTATGCGTTAAAGAAAAAAGATGATTGGCTCATTTTAAGTGAGAATAGCGATGAGGAAAATATTTCAAGCAGAACCAGTAACCAAACTATTAACTATGAAATTTTACCTATATAGATAGCAAAAAATCATAAAAATGTACATATTAATCAATTAATGGCAGAAATACCCGAAGAATCAAAGCCAGAAAATCTACCAAAATATCACTTTTGTTGGATCAAAAATTTACCCAGATTGGTTAGTAGGCAGATGACTGAAAACCACTGCGGCTCTCGATGGTTATGTGATAGATGTTTATGCTATTTTTATCGGGAAGATAAATTCAACCAACATAAAATTGATTGTTTAAACTCCACAGCGGTTAAATGTGTTATGCCAAATGAACATACTAAATGGTTATATTTTAAAAATTTTAAACATAAAGAATTCCATCCATTTGTAATTTATGCAGATCTTGAATGCCTCCTCGTACCAATCGATACATGCGAACCCAACGATTTACACAGTTTCACTAATGCCTACCAAAAACATATACCATGCAGTATTTCATATTATTTAAAATGCAGTTTTAATGATAGTTATTCTGAATTAGATTTGTATAGAGGAGAAGATTGTATTGAGTGGTTTGTAGATAAATTAAATAAAATCACAGATAAAGTAGCAGATATATATAGTAATAAAAAAGACATGTTACCACTATCACAAACAGAATTAGATAAATTCGAATCTACAAACATTTGTCATATTTGCGAAACTGAGTTTATACCACCTTCAGATTTTGCGTTAGATGCAGAGGAGGAAGATTGGTTAACAAAAGTTAAAGATCATTGTCATTTAACAGGAAAGTTTAGGGGTGCTGCTCACATCAGCTGTAATCTTAATTATCAAATTCTTACAGATGTGGTAGTAGTTTTCCATAAACTTCAAGGTTATGATGCCCATTTCATTATTAAAAAATTATATGAAAAAAACGTTATGGGTGATAATGGTAAAATGTATTTAAAAAATCCGGGGAAAATAACTACAATTCCTATAAATAAAGAGAAATACAAAGCATTTACAAAATATAACAATACAAATTATATAAAATTAAAGTTTATAGATTCTTTTAATTTTATGAGCTCGTCTCTAGATAAACTTTCATCCTATCTGAAAGATAATTCATGGCCCACTAGATCCTATTTTCCACACCGAAACTGCATAGCTCAGAAATTATCATATTGGATATAAATAAAAAAACAAAAGATAATCGAGTGGATGATATGTATTCACGGGTATAAAATCATATTACTATCTCATATTACTATAAAATATTATTATTACTATCTCATATTTATAAAATCATATTACTATATCATATTACTATTAAGTTTACTTTGTTACTGTTTTATAGTTCGAAATCATTATATTGTCTTGCTAAATACCACTCGTGGGCTAAATATAATTCGCCGATAATTGACTCGTTAAAATCAAGGCTGGAGATGCCACTCGCCTTCGGCTCGTGACATCTCCAGCCTTGATTTTAACTCGTCAATTATCGTCGAATATATTTGTCCACTAGTGATATTGCTAGCGACAATAATATAGCATTACAAAGAAATATTTTAAAGATATATCGGATTTAAAATTAAACCTTTTATGTAGAAAAGGTGTTTTACCATACAGTTACCTAAACAGTTTTGAGCGTTTTACTGAAAAAATATTACCAGATCGAAAACATTTTTTTAATAATTTAACTCAAGCTCATATTAGTGATAGCGAATATAATCATGCTCAGACTGTTTTTTCTGAATTTGAATGCACAAACTTGGGAGATTATACGGATTTATATCTGAAAACGGATGTGTTGTTATTAGCAGATGTTTTTGAACAATTCCGGTTATTATGTAAAAAAACATACGATTTAGACCCAGCTAATTATATAACAGCACCAGGATTGTCTTGGGATAGTCTATTAAAACTCACCAAAATAAAACTTGAATTGTTGACAGACATCGATATGTTATTATTTATTGAAAGGGGTATTCGTGGTGGTATTAATCAGTGTTGTGGTAGATATGCCATTGCTAATAATCGTTATATGCAAAATTTTGATATTTCACAACCTGAATCATATCTCATATATTTAGATGCAGTAAATTTATATGGTTGGGCAATGTGTCAATGCCTACCCACTGATAGCTGGGTCATCTGCGCAGAGCGCGATGTTTGTTTTGGCAAATTGTGGGATGTCATTCAAATAGAGAGTGAATAGCTTGGGTCCAAGGACGGATCCTTGTGGCACACCTGCAGTGATGTATTTTTTAGGCGAAAATGCGTTATTAACTTTGACAGAAAAGTGTCTGTCTGTTAAGTATGAATGGATTAAGTGAATTAGATTTTTTGGAAATTTAATTTCCATTAGTTTGTAAATCAGGCCATTGACCCATACCTTATCGAAAGCTTTTCAAGGTCCAGCAAGGTCATTACCGTGATTTTATTTTGGTTTGCTTTCATTGTTATGTCATTAACGATGCGGACGACTTGCTGGACGGTGTTATGTTTGGGTCTAAAGCCGAACTGACAGCTGATGGTAATTTTATTTTTGTTGTCGAACTTGATGATTCTATTAAGAATGATTATTTTCTGCAACTTTTCCAAGCATACTTAACAGACTTATGGGTCTGCAGCTTGTTGATTCTTTTGGGTTTTTACTCGGTTTCAATATTGGTATGACTGTTGCCGTTTTCCAAATCACAGGGAAATGATTAAGTTTAAATATTGTGTTTATTATGTATGTGAGCTTGACTATGGCTTTCAAGGGCATGTTTTTTATAATCCTGTTTTCTACTTGATTATTTCCAGGTGCTTTTCGGTTTGGCAGGTTTCTGATGATGTTAAATAAACTATTATTATAAATAAATTATTTCAGCCGGTTTTGCTATTATTTCCGAGTAATTTTTAACATTTGTTTTGCACGGGACTGCCAAAAACTGGTATTGTGTTAGGTGTTTGTTTGAGTGCCTTTGAAATTTTCCACAACGAGTTATCGTTTGGTTTAAGATTTTCAGGTTTTTCTGTCCACTTTTTGTTGTTATGATCCGCTATTAATTGTCTGACATTCAAAACTTGCCGCTTTATTTTATTTCTGTAGAATACATTCCCAGTTTGTTGTCACTTTCTTCGCGTTTTGTTTTTGATTTTAATTAAGTCAATAATTCTTTGCGGCAGTGCATGTTGGTTGTATTTTACCAGAATTTGCTTAGTGTGTTTTTGCTTGGCCATGGTTAAGACTTCAGTGGAGCGATCAATTTGTTGATTTAGTTCATCAATGCTACTTATTTTACTTGTTATTTTTATTTTTTCATTGATCGTTTTTCTGAACTCCCTCCAGACTGTGTTTTTATATGACGTAATTTTAATTTCGTTATTTTGTTTTTTGTGTCTTGTTAAGGTGCACATTACTGGGTTATGATCTGAGCACAACTCGACTAGTGAGACAGGCATAGTTATGTTTATGACATTTTTGTTTATGATTAAATCTAATGTGTTTGGGTTTAAGCCATTATTCGGGTGATGAGTAGGTGTAGGAGTGTTTAACATGCATAGTTTGTGTCTTTCTATGAAATTGTGTAGTGTGTTTCCATTTGTATTGCTTCTAATACAGTTCCAGTTTGGATGAGTTGCGTTCAGATCGCCAACCAGCAAGACCTTGTTTCCCATGTTAAACAAAAGCTCTAATTATACTTCATTAAGTCTATTGAGCGGTCTGTTATACGCAGCAATTATGTGTGTGTTATCTTGTAATTTGAAGCTTATTGCTTCCATTGACGTGTTGGGTGTTTTTGTTTCGTAGAATGATACTGTATTTTTGAACAGGCATAACACTCCTTCGTGGCCTAAATGATCAGGACGATCCTTCCTTAGTATGCTATAATTTTTGAGTTTACATTTTATTTTTGGTCCAAATTTGGTTTTATTAATCAACATGACATCAATGCTGTGTGTCTGTACAAAATCAATCAACTGACTTACTTTGTTTGCAAGCCCATCTGCGTTTCAAGTGCATAATTTCAAGTTATATTCCATTAGAAGATAACTGTTGGATAAAATTGTTAAATGTTTGTGTGTTTGTGTATTGAGTAGAGTTAGTATACATGGGGGTGTTATTTTGGTTAATCGGATTATTATAATTATTTAACCTTGTGCCTGCGGAATTTGAATTCGTCCAATAATTTTCTTTTACAGGTGGCGCTGGTGTGTATCTGGGTCGTAGTTGCGGGAATACGTCCTTCAGGTTTGGGTGGTTATTCTGGGTGATCATTGTTTTACCTTTTTTGGTTGTGGCTTGTTTCCATTCTAGCTTTTCTTTGTAGACTGTGCATTGTGTGCTATTGGCCGGATGCGCTTCGCTACAATTTGCGTATTTGGCAGGTGCTTCTCGGTTTTTGGCATTTAAATGACCAGTGCTCTTCTGCAAATTTCAGACATCTGAGTGACCCCATTCTTGGCAACGATGACATTGTATCATAAGTTTGTTGTTTATTAGCCTTTTCCAAGTGATTTTTGTGTGCGATACATACAAGGCTATTTTGTTGAGCTACTTTAGCGTGACGTCACTCTTTGTTGTTACCATGTACAGTACGCGCGAGTTGGTTTTCATTTTTGTGCACATAATTACACTGAGTTCATATTCATCTATTAGTTGTTTAGTAATGTCACTTGGCGAGGGGTTACTCACTAATCCGCACAAAACGAATGCATGTTGGTTTTCATTTGGATTTGAAAACGAATGAAAGCTAGTCTTTTTCTCTTGGAGTTTTTCGGGAACTCTAACGCGATCTACTTCAGAGATGGTGTAGATGTTTGTGGTGTTGGCGCAGTATTTGATATGTAATTTGTCATCAGTTACAGATTGTACTTTCACTAGCTCATCATGATTTTCCACTTTTCCATGAATGACTTCATCTATGTCTTCCTCATGAATATCAGTGAAGCAAGATGGCTGACCTTTCAATGACTTAATTTTTTCCTAAAGAGAAGCAAACATTTTGCCCATGCGGTCTTCAAGGGTGTCAATCCGGGATCTTTTATGTGGACCAACACTTTCTACAGATATGCTACGTCTTTTCTTTAAAAATTGAGATTTTCTCTGAAAATGAACTCCTTTTGCAATCTAGCTCCATCGAAGGTTGCTATTGAGAAATACACAGATGTTTCATTGGTGCAATCGCCTGCAAAAATAAATCAGCTTGTCTTATCGAGCTCTTCAACCTACTAGTCACCGAAGATGGACTTATTATAAGAGCTCTGCAGAAAGACCAGTTCAACATAGCTAGCTTATGGCCTCTAAATTGTTTCGCTGCCAAATGAGTTGCGTCTGGATTGAACGCAAATCTGTTGGTAACTTAAATCTCAATTTATTTAAAATTTGTAGGTTTATTTCTTCCCCAAACAATTCCTATTTAGAAAAATCAATTGTCTTCTAATTGGTCCAGCCATCAACAAACGTCTTCCGAGCTAGAAGGTGCAGCCTATTTAAAATACTATCATCTTCTTTTGTAGAATCCGTTGACTCGTCCAACAATTTTTCCAAGGTAGTATATACATTTGCTAGAGCAACCTATAACCAAAAGTATGTGGTTAGAATGGCTTTTAATTAAATACCGAGCTAGTGTGGCTGCGGTTGAATTGTAAAGCTTTTGCTGCTTTTAAATAACTACCGAGCTACTATGGCTGCGGCTGAATTGTTAAGCTTTTGCTGCTGCAACTGCCCAGCTTTTGTTGCTGAGGCTCCCGAGCATTTACTGCTGCAGGTGCGGCTCCCGAGCCTTTGCGGCTGCGGCTCCCGACCATTAACTGCGGCTCTTGAGCAGCAGCAGCAGCCTTTTGTAAATACTACTGCGGCTCCCGAGCTTTTGCTGCAATACTGCTTTATCTAATACGTTAATTAATAATAACACAAAATTTGTACAGTGCCGGTCAATGAATTTTGGGCAGACTTTTGCTGTCATTTTAGATAAATAAATGCAAATCGACCTTTATCATTAATGTCATCATGACATTTTTAAAATCTAAATTTTTTATTGCAACATTTGTCAATAATTACAAAGTATTTTTAAAAACCATTTCATTTTAATTATTATGCCGTCGGTGAAGTATTTTGTAAAAGTACAAATACGTACAGTGCCGGTCATTGAATTTTGGGCAGACTTTTGCTGTCATTTTAGATAAATTAATGCAAATCGACCTTTATCATTAATGTCATCATGACATTTTTAAAATCTAAATTTTTTAATGCAACATTTGTCAATAATTACAAAGTATTTTTAAAAACCATTTCATTTTAATTATTATGCTGTCGGTGAAGTATTTTGTAAAAGTACAAATAAGTACATTGGTATCTAATGGGATGTCGCATCGCCAAGTTGCCGCAATGTTAAATGTGCCAAAGAGTACGGTGTATTCGATTGTGAAGAAGTGGCGACAAACTGAAACTGTGGAGCGTCGGCCAGGTTCTGGGAGACGTAACATATCTAAGCCTGATGAAGACCAGACGTTTTCAGTTTCGAACAGTTTCGATTAAACTGTTCGTAATAATCCTTTCATGACTTCTGTTGAGGCTGTAATCGCTAGTAATTTTACGGGTGGTCCCAAAACTGCTCGACGAAGACTTAAAAGAATTGGAATTAAAAGCTATGTTGCAGCAAAAAAATACGGCTTACTCCTCAACATAAAGAAGCAAGGTTGGGATTTGCTCTTGAACATATTGCTCGAGATGACAACTTTTGGACAAGGGTAGTATTTTCGGACGAAAAAGTCTTCCAGTCGGCATCAAATGGCAGGATTAGAGTCTATAGACCACAGAACACTCGTTATGACGAGGAATTAATTCAGGAAGATAACAGAAGTGGACGTTTCTCTGTTAACATATGGGCATAGATATCTGCAGAAAGTCCAGGAATAATGTTGCACGTAGAAGAGCGACTTAACAACGGCGTTTATATTAGGATTCTGAAAGATGTAATGCTTCCATCAGTTATGAAAATATATCCTCGCCAGAATTTTATATTTCAACAAAACAACTGTGCTGTGCATACAGCTCGCATAGTGCGTGGGCAGTCGCAGCCCAGACCTCAATCCTATTGAGAATATGTGGGGATTATTGCAAAGTAATTTGGAGAAACGGCGTTTAGTTTATCGCAATACGGGTGAACTGCTGGCTGAAATTAATAACGCCTGGCAAGCGTTGCCGCAAGACTATTGCATAAATCTGTGCCTTTCAATGCCCTCCAGCTTAGCTAATGTTGTAGAAGGCAATGGGTCAATAACTAGATATTAAAATAAATTTGTTTCGTTTATTATGTTGGTTAATAATGCTAATTTTAGTATATCACTTAAATATATAATATATTATATAATTTAATATAATAATATATATACTAATGCTGAGTTAATAGTGGAGTAATGTCCATATAACAATAAAAATGTTTGACTTTTAACTAATATTGAATATTAATTGACTCATTGATTCTAAAAAAACATGTAATATTTTTGGAGTTATTTGAGAAGTGGTTTTTTTGTAAAATTAATATCCTTTTCTAAAATAGAGTCAATTACACACAGAAATAATTAATACAACATGAATTTTTATTCAAAAACATTTCACTAACACAATGGCAGACGCGAATATAGTTACCAAATCATTATAGTGTCTTAGTCACTCTTCTACATGCAATATTATTTCTGGACTTCGAAAAGTTGTAATCTCGAGCTATATGTTCAACAGCAAATCCCACTCTCGCTTATTTATATTGAGAAGTGATATTTTTTTAGCTGCAACATAGTTTTTTAATACCATTTTTTTTAATGTTAAAAGAACGAAATCCTAAAGTCTTTTCCAAATTATTTAGTCTTCGTCAAGCGGTTTTCAAATCACCCGGAAAATTACTGGCGATTACAGTATCAACAGAAGTCATAAAAAAATTATTACGTTTCGATTAACGTCTGGTCTTCATCTAGATATGTAAGGCCTAGATACGTTAAGTCTCCCAGAACTGGCCGAATATTCCGTACTCTTTGGCACATTTAACATTGTGGCAACCAAATGTTGCAATAAAAAATTTAGATTTTAAAAATGTCATGATGACATTAATGATAAAGGTCGATTTACATTAATTTATCTAAAATGACAGCAAAAGTCTGCCCGAAATTCAATGACCGGCACTGTATATCCCTGGTTTCACAGACTTTTAAAATATTGATCTTACCTTATTTTTGTAATAAAAAGCACAATTAAGAATGTTACAACAACGTTAAACGTAGAAAGAAACACACTTATTGGTAGACAACAGCGTACTGAAAGTTCTGGGTCATAACACGACTATCCGGCACTTCCGTTTATCTAGGGGTAGGGGGCAGGAGCACTCCTAACTATCCTGTAAGGCTTTCACAGGCTAAAATTAGACTAGAATATTTACTAGGTGGCGCGGGTAATGACCAATAGCTCAAGCCGAAGGCATAGAGCTGAAATATCCTTGTTTCTTACCACTGGCAGTTTTGAGAAACATACAAGGAATGCGTGCTTTAACGTATTTGGTAACAAAGTGTCTCATTTAGAGAAGCCAGTAGCGCGAAGCTACTCTCTCATAAACTTTTTCAACGGCAAAATGACCAAAACCATCCTGGTTCATTCGAACCACCAACAGGCTTTAGGAAAACTCCTGTTTCCCCAATCCGTTCGTTTGTACACTTTATTATTACGCAAATAAGTAAAAATAATATTGTAATAATAGAAAAAATAGTAAAAGTAATATAGATAATAGTAAAATAATATTGATACTCTTAATTGGGCATTTTGAATTACCTCCACGTTTCATTAAAACATCTATTTTTTTTTCTTTAAATTGCCACTGACATTTTATTTAAAAAACTTAATTGAAGTAATCAAAATAAAATTGACAATACACCATTGACTTCCAAACGCCACTACAGTTGTCTTCATATCTTTTGGTCTGATCCATTTAGAATTCATTAGTTAAATATCGATACAAAAATACAGTTTTTACATCAAATGGCTTCAAATAATAACGACCAACAGCTAGCGATGCTAAAAGTGTCCCCTTATAATTCCACTTTCTACCATCACGATTATCAGCCTCTTCCAGTCTTGGCGCCTAGATAAGGTTCTCGCCTAAACAGTATTGACATATTCCAGAAGGTTCGACAGGTCATCTGGATGATACCTACTTCAGAACTAAGAGTATTAGGTAATCCAAAAGTGTGGGAATTAACACTAAGCATTGCAAATGCATAATATCGATTGAGTAAAGGTAGTTCTAATCTTTTAAGTAAATTATGCTACTATTACATTTTGAGGCTGAGGAAATTTTAATACATTGGTCTTGCTGCTGTTCAGTTGAGTTTTTAAATGCAAACATTGATGATTCAATGACATTCTCCTGTAAACCTTGTTTAGTTAAATCACTGGTATTTGGATGATCAGTAAATTGATTTGGGTCTTCAAATATAACACAGCATGTTTATGAATTATTGGTTTTTCACTAAACAAAATATTTTGACTTAATATAACATCATTCTTTTCTGAAACCCAAATTTTTTTCGCACATAATTTTGAGTAACTGGAGGTTATCTTTAAATTTCACGAGCCAGTTTGTCAACATTTGGAAATAGATAATAAAAACTATAAACATTTAACTGTGTGTAAGACGACCTTTGCGTGCTAAGTCATAAAAGGATTATGATGCGATCATATCCATAGATATACAGGTTAAATAGAGTCAAATTTGTAGAATTTCCCAACAGTATTCTGCCTCTAATCAATCGATTTCTGCCTAACTGTTTATTACATAATCAAATGTATATCTATATACTGATTGTAAAATAAAATAATTAACATAAGTCATCGCTTTTAGATTTATTATTAATAGTACCAGATAAAGTATGTGATTTTGATAATTGTCATTTAGATTAATAAAAAATTAAAATGTACTGATAGTTTTATGTTTACGTATTTGCTTATTTATATTTCATACTTAATTGTTGCATTTCTTCATCAGTCTGCTCTTTTTGATTGATATTATTTTGTGCTTTCTGTCCTTCTTCATCGGAACCAACCCCTGTTTCGTGGCCTTCTTCAATGTTACCATTTACCAACATTGTCTTCATCTTCACGAACCTGTGCTTTTTTCTCTACTACATTGCTGCTAACGTAGGTTTCCTGTTCTTCGTTATGGGCAATAACCGCTGATTCGCACTCATGAATATTCATACTATGTTCTTCTTCATATTATTCCTCCCATATTATCTTAAAGATTTCAATATAAACCTCAATTATATTTTATTTATTTATTACATTACCCAACGGCACGAAGCAAGTTATAGGACAGGAACAATACAGAAAAATTACTGACAATACAGTAACATTAATAATAGTAACAAAATATACAATATAAATAACGAACAAAAAATAAGCTCACAAATATAAAAAAAAATTCAACTCAGCTACACTAGCAAAAAAAGCTGGTTTCAACTAAAGCGAACTCTCGACAAATAGTGTGAAGAGGTGACGAAACAAGCAAATTAGTACGGGGTGTCTCAAGGTGGAATGTCCTATGAGATTTAAGAGCTAGCTTAGGCACACAAAAATTGAACAATTTTAGAATGCCCATGCAGTCAAACAAGTTATTGGTCGCTTTAAACAAAAAAAGAACGGAATTGCATTTTCTTCTCTGAAAGAGGCTTGAAAAACTGCAGGATTCTAAAAGAGTATTATACGGAAAACCTTGCATAGAATAAATGCTAAATAGTGTTTGAATTTTAAAAACTTGTGCTGAATTTTTTCGATGTTGTTTATCTGGCCTGTATAAAAAGTACACCATATCATCGATGCGTACTCTAAGCGAGTGCGTACAAATGTATTAACAAGCAAGCAAATAGTATTTAGTCTTGCAAAGTCTTTTTAAGTTTGCGTTATAAAACCCAAACTTTTGTGGGAATCTGCAATAAGAGTGTCAATGTGTTGTTGAAAAGACAGTCTTGATAAAAATAATACGCCCAAATCTTTGACTGAGTCAGTTGTTCCTACAGGTAAGTCGTTAATAACATAATTATAAATTATTCTTTTATGTGCCTGCGAGTATGAAACAACATAGCACTTGGCAATATTGAGAGGCAAATGGTTGGCTTCACACCAATGATGAATGCAATATATAGTGTCTTGTAATGTCGTCTGAATTTAAAAAATTATGAGTATTGATTGATTTTACTATATCGTTAATAAATATATTAAATAATAGGGGACCAAAAATCGATCCTTGGGGCACACCTGCATGTACCTCGATGGCTGTAGATGTTAAACATTTGTAGTAAACACTCTGGGTACGATTTGTCAAGTAGGGTGGAATAGTTTTACAAATAAGTCGGAAAACCCGAACATTGACAATTTACGCAGTAGAATACTCTGGTTGAGTCGGTCAAACCTGCGTATTGTTATCAAGATGGTTAGCCAGAATTTGCGTAATAATAATGAAGGTTGGTCTTTCTTAATAATACGAAACACACTATATTTTCTAGTTTATTGAAAAACACACTAATTCTACATAATTTCTTAATTGCGACCCTGAACGACACGCCTTGTCGATCCGAGCGCACCACCCAATCTGATGACATACACATAATACCAACTGCACAAGATACGTGAAGTTGGAATACAAAACAGCGGCAAATTCAAAATAAATGCCTACAGCTCGGCAATCCTGACATTCGATCGTCTCGATTGACATCAGTTAATACATAAAATTCACAAGGATCATAAACATAAACGTTACAGCCTAATGAGTGTTGCACAATTGACGTAATCTATAACCGCAAACATAAACGTAAAGATAAAATGTACTATTTCTATATACTTGTTCACAATTGATGAAATTACAAATTGCGTTTATGTATGACTAGCAAACCTACATAAACGTAAACATAATGATAAAAATAGTTTATCTTTTTTGCGTTTATGTTAAAATATTGCCACAATTCAGGATGGCTTAAAAGTCAAGAAAAAAAAAAGACTAGATATCGAAAACTTTAACCTCACTTAACTATTCGGTATCTGAATTATTTATTCCTTGCTTTTGTGTCTCTTATATTAAAGAATTAGGTCACAAATACAAAGTAATTTAATTAAAATCTTTGCATTGATAGTACTTTTCAATATTAATATCAAAAAAGAATAATCAAAAAGAAACAAAAAAAAAACCGGCGTTGGTGGTTGAGACCTACAAATTTACGACGAACGATCGAGGGTGAATATAGTCGGCTGTTTTTATAAATGAAAATTTATGATACTGAATGGTTTTTTGTCTACACTCGTATGAGTCTTGCTCTTTTTGACTATTTGTTAAGTTTAGTGGGCCCCAGTATTACGAAACATAGTCGAAGAGAATCATTATCTGCTGCAGAGAGGTTAGAAATAACATTGAGGTACGATTATTTAATTCGGAGATGGTGTACTGAAGTACGAGTGAAAGTCAATTGTTCAAAAGGCAACAATACTTTTAATATGTTCGACGCGTTTCGAGCTACAAGCTCATCATCAGGAAACAATTCTAAAAATTTATAAAGCATAAGAGAGAAAAATTATTATGTTTAAATTTAACGAGTGGAAAATTCCATTACTTACAACGATTGTTAAATTACAAAAAGGTAAATAAGAAGATTATTTTGAGCATCACAATTGAGGACAGCAAATTCACTGGCAACATCACAAGTTTTAGATTGAAAACAGTAGTTTGAAAGCCTAATTAGCCATAACAGAAGGCCATTTTAATTAGTCAGGTTTGAAGCGGTATTTTGAAGGCACAATATCAACATCGAAATCACTTAGAACTAAACATAAACCGGTTGCAACAGTTACAATTTAAAATTACAATTTAAAATTAGGTTTAATTTTAATAAATTAGATTAAAATTAATAAATAATTAAATTAATTAAAAAACGCGACCAGCGCGTGGTCTGACTAGGAATCTTTGGTTAAGTTCTGTGACGGAAGGTGAGCGAGAACATTTGACGTGCTGTTTTGTTGCGCGGAAGGCGTCAAATTCGAATTTGTGGATTGATTCAAGTTCATTGTAAGGACATTAGAAATTTCTGGTTGCATATAGTTGAGCATCGTAAAATCTTTATCGGTCGAGAATTTTAGAATTTCTAGGTTCTCCAAAATTGTAAGTTTCGAACCCTTGTTCATTACATGTAATATGATGAAATTATTGTCGTCCTTCGCGTCAAACGAATGATTGAATTTTCTTAGGTGTTTACCAAAATATGACTTATCGTTGTCAATCGCATTTTTTGATCTTAAGTGTTCTTTAATTCGAGTGCCGAAGGGCCTACCGGACTGTCCTATATAACCTGCATTGCAAGAATTGCATTTTAGTAAATAAACTCCACGCACTCCAGTCGCACTATAGAAAACGCTTTTGGTATACTAGTAGCCCGGTGGAGAATTTTTTACGGACAATTTGTGCAAGTCCTGAAAATGTTGACAGTATAATTAAAGCAACTGTTTGTTTACATAATTTCATTAAGAATTCAAATAAGTTACCAAATTTTAAAGTAGATAAATGCAGCCAAAAGTATTGCCCAAACAATTGTGTGGATAATGAGCATCGACCAAGACAGTGGAGAAACGAAATTGAAAACAGCACAAACATATTAAATAAATGTAGAAGGATAGGTGCAAATAACCCTACCAAATATGGAAAAAAACTCAGGGACATATTGTCACATTTTTTTTGACAAAAGATGGATTTAAATCAGGGCTGGAATATGTAACGCGTACTTAATTCTTATCTTAATAAAAAATTCAAAATTATTTTGAACTTATTTATTTATCCGGAAACATAACCATAGTTAACAAGCTTTTTTTTTCTCTACGTCGTTAATTTTTTTGTAACTCATTTGCAGTAGTTCTACAGAATGTATCATCTTCATCATCTAGGTTTTGAAATCCTTTTATTGTATTAATAAGTTCATTATTGATCTCGTCTGATGTAACAATTTTAGAACATTTCACCTCTTTTAACATTTTTGTAGGTGTAGCACTGTTGATATCGAAATCTAAAGATCGTCTGTGACTGGCACGACTGTTGCTGGGACTATTTTGATCCTCTCCTGTGGTAGTCTCATCGGTATCATAACACACATCATTTGAAGTATTTCGATATTTATTGATCCACCGAGCAAGTTGGAATTATTATCTTCGGCTTCTTGATTCAACAGTGTACAGTTTGCATTATTCATTGTTGACTTAAACTTGGGTTTAAAATTGGTTTGCGATCTAAAAAGTAATTACATTTATTTACATTACTTTGGTTATAATTAAGGTGATAACTATTTTTAACTAACCTTCGCCTTTGTACAACTTCATTTAAGAAATTTAAATGTTCAAACCACACCCAACCACATGCTTCCGAAGCTTCTGAACCACTTCGACTTCGCTTTTCCATTGCTTTTCGTTCTCTCACATATTTATCCTTTAGGCTTTTGAATATAGCTTTGCAATCTTCAACTGGAACATACAACATTAATTATAGAATATTATGCAGCTGCAGCGTGTAGGTGCAGTATAGTGTAATTAGCAATTTTGAGTTTGAGAGAATTACTTACCCGACACGTTCATCGTTTCTGCGATCAGTTTTCACTCATTTTCTTTTTTCTGTGTGTCTTTAAACCCATCATCTTTTTTGTTGTAGATAGCGGGGTAATTTCTCACAAGATTTATAAACAATTCATAGTCGAAGTTTTCCATTGTTGTACAAACCTACTCAGTGTAAACAACACGGAACACGCAAAATTTAATAATGATATACGCTTCACAGCTGAAGTATAAACACTAGATACCATAACCTTGCATACAAGAAACATGCACCATGACATACAGTTGGTACTATTGTCTACTTGCTCAAGTAAAGCGAGGCAATTTTAAATATTGTGTTTATGCTTAAGAGCGCATTGTAAACATAACGTAAAATTTTCAATTAGGTTTACGTTTGCGTTTAAAAATTACGTCAATTGTGCAACACTCATAAACATAATTTCAAGCATAAATATAAGTATCATAAATCATAATCATAACATAAGTATCATAAATCATAATCATAATATAAGTATCAGAAATCATAATCAGTAATATTTCATTACTCAAAATCAGTAATCATAATCACTAATAAATCGAAATCATAATCAGTAATATTAATTGTTCGGGACCACAAACAGACTTATAAGGCAATTGAGTCAGTTGGAAATTATCTAGATCTGTAATCAAATAGCGGTCTTTTTCTAAAACATTCTTAACTTGATATGGTCTCTTAAATTTTGGTATCAGCTTCTTGCTTTGACCAACAGACGTATCCACATTCCTTATTACAACAATATCACCTTCTCGATAATTCTTAGGGGCTTTATGCTTCTTATTATATTCCTTTTCATAATTTTGTTGAACTTTAACAATATTTGACGCGGCTTTGTCGCGAATAACTGCTATATCTTCTTTATCAGACTCCATGGTCGATTCTAAATATTCGCATAATAAATCGCTAACTTTACCATTTTGCTCTCTTCCAAAGAGTAAATAACTAGGGCTCGTATCTTTTGCTCGATGATAGGTATTATTCAGCCCGAATTCCACTTCAGGATTTACTTCATCCCAACGGTCTAATTCTGAACTTAATTTTGCCAACATTGGCGTTATAACCCTATTGGACCGTTCTACTTGTCCGTTTGCCCGAGGTGTATGCGTCGCTACAAGAACATGATATATATTATGTTCGTCGTTAAGTTCTTTAAATGCACTTGACGTGAAACAACTACCACGATCTGAGATAATTCGCCTCGGACGACTATACATTTGAAAATAATTAGACAAGTGCCTCATAACTTCAGACACCTGAGTAGATTTACAAGCAAAAATACGTGTATACTTTGTGAAACCATCGACAATAACAAGCAAATATTTATAACCACGTCTAGTCTTGTCTAGCGGCCCATAATGGTCTATATGAATAGATTCAAATGGTTTATTCCCTTTGAAAATGGTATGCAACAGTCCTTCTCCTTTTCCACTTTTTGGCAAATATATTATGCACTTTAAACAATTATCACTGTATTCTCGTACTCGCTTTCTTAAATTAGGAAACCAATAAACACGACTGATATACTCGATAGTCTTATCTAAACTGCAATGCCCTAAATCATCATGACTCGAATGAATGACTTGATAAACCATACTGGCTGGTACATATAGTAACAACGCATCGCCGTTTTTTCGATATACTACTCCGTTTCTTAACTCAAAGAATTTATCTTGTTCCCGTCCTAATTTCTCACGTACAACTACAATATCTGCGTCGGTATTCTGCTTCAAAATCAATGTTTGCTTAAAACTATTGGTCTCAACTAAAAATATACCATAAACTCGACTTAGAGCATCGACATGAGCCATTCGGCTACCGGGTCTAAGCTTAATTTTGTAATCATAATTTTCCAAGAACAAAACCCATCTCGATATTCTAGGATTTATGTCCTTTTTCGACAGCGTTAACCTGAAACTATCGCAATCAGTAACAATAGTAAATTTTAAACCCGAAACATAAATGTGAAATCTTTTCAATGCATAAATGACTGCTAAACATAATAGCTCGAAAGAATGGTATTTCGACTCGAATTCTGTAGTACGTTTGCTGAAATAAAACACGGGCTTCCATTTCGAATTTTCCTGTTGTTGCAATAGTATTGCACCAAAGCCTACGGCGCTCGCGTCGCTATGTAATTCGGTTTTTAAATGAGGTGAATATATTGCTAAAACTTCTGGTGACACAAGTGATTCCTTCAATGTTTCAAACGCATCGAGTTCTTCCGGACCAAACTTAAACTTTGCATCTTTCTTTATTAGATCGTATAAGGGCTTAGCAATTATTGAGAATTGACAAATGAATTTGCGGAAATAACTAGCAAGTCCTAAGTATCGGTGAACTTCTTTACTGGTCGTTGGTATTTTGTAACTTGTCAAAGCCTGTACATTACTAGGATCAGGACGAATTCTAGGATCAAGACGATTTTATTAAATACCCTAAATATCTATTTTCATTATTTAAAAATGAACACTTTTCTTCACGAAACTTTAAGCTGTTTTTAGCAGCGATATCAAATATTTCACGCAATATCGAAAAATTGATCTTCTAATGAATCGGTCGCGACTAATATATCGTCTAAATAAATAATTACTTTTCTTTGTCTAATCAAATCGTCAAATAATTTATAAATACATTTTTGAAACACTCTCGGTGCATTCGTAAGCCCGAAGGGCATTCGAGTAAATTCGTACTGTCCTATTGGTGTAATAAAATATGTGTATCGTCTGCAGTCTTCAGCTACAGCTACATGGAAAAATCCATTCAATAGATCAATTACACTATAATACTGCTTATTTCGTAAGGAATCAATCAAATCTTCAAACAAAGGCGTTGGAAAATGAATTTTTTCTGTGACAGCGTTAATTGATAGATCAAACGAACTTACCTTAAGTGAAGTTTGATCTAAATTATATGGAAGCCTCGTCGAAGAAAATAACAACACGTAGTACCCCCGTTCTACACCGAACCTCACAGTATTTTAAAGTATAAACTAAAAAAATTTAAACTTCCCGCCTGTGTCCCTGTATCTGTCATACCTAGTCAGCGCCACCAGTCTGATGTCATTTTGTTTAAAGTTCATGCTATATCAGCCTAAACCCTATTCAATAAAATTGCGATTAAAAATCAGGGATCTTTATGTATCAAAACATAATGGGTAGGGAGGGACTATTTTCTTCGACGAGGCTTCCATATAATTTAGATCGAACTTCACTTAAGGTAAGTTCGTTTGATCTATCAATTATATTCCAGCCTCGTCTCGAAAATAACAACACGTAGATGTTTAACGCAAATCGCAACAATATTTATTGAATAATAGCTACAAGGAATTATTTTCAGTGTTTGGCTATATCTATATAATAAGTATGTTAACCGACCAGAATTGCAACTGCAAATTCTTCGGGACATGAAAGTGGTCTCTGATAAAATTTCGCAAACATCTCCGATCTTTTTGACCAGCCAGCCCTAAGCCTAATTGTGTCAATGCTAACTCTTTTGCGTGAAGCTGCCGAGGAAGCAGCGTGACGCGTGCTATCTGCGGAAAACACCGAAGTGTCAATACCGCTATTCTCCAGCATAATCTTTATCCAACGACTGATTGTTTGACTTGAAGCATTGTGATGAGGCTTTTTAAAAGTGATTATGAGCTTGTCAGTATGTGTCGCAGGAGTTCGAAAACATTGGGTCTTTTCCAAATATTTTAACAAGGTAGAAGCCACGCAAATCTCTCTATTGTTATAAAATGGAAGAATAAGTGACAGTTGAAAAACATTTCTACCCGAAGTTTTAATTCTTTTTGGAATCTTGATTTCAATATTATCTGATGTCTGCCTGATGTTCTCAACTTCTATTAGTGATAGGGTTTGTACTCTTTGTGCGGTAGTTAGCGCTAGCAAGGCTACAAGCTTATATGAAAGCAATTCTAATGTGATTTCTTCAGTCTTGAGTGTCTGAACATGATCTAAAACTATGGAAGGATCCCATGTAGTGTTGTATTTAGGTCTGGCAGGTCTCAGATTTAAAGCACCCTTAAAAAATCTTTTAATTCGCGCATCATGAATCACACTAGGGTCAACTATTTGGCTAATGGTTGCTCGGTATGAATTTAGTGAACCAAATGAGACCCCTCGATTGAAATGTTGGGTAAAAATTCGAGAAGTAAGGAAGTGTTGGGTCTTGAGATGTCTTCTTTTTTCCTGTTACAAAATTCCCACCATAATCGCAATCCACTATTATATTGTTTTAGAGTAGCATCACAGATCGCTGATAGACAAATGTTGCTGGATTCTTGTGGTATGCCTTTTTTTAAGGATTGTAAGATAAGAAACCTACCACCAGGGTAAGATTTTTGTGAAGTGGATGTGATCTATTGGAACAATAAAGTAAATTAATGTTTGGTTCTATAAACAAAGGATCTTGTTTGAGAAGAGACTTAAAGATCGGGTACCATGGTTGATAGGGCCAGTATAGTACTACCAAAATACCCCTGGCTTTGTCCGAAATTATTTTTTGAAGAGTGCGAAGGATTAGTGCGAAGGGAGGGAACGCGTAAAAGTCAAGCTTTCTCCATTCTAAGGTAAAAGCATCTATGGCATATGCCTCTGGATTTTTCTGCCACGACACAAAGGTCTTGCATTTTGTGTTATTTCTTGAGGAAAATAAGTGAATCACTGGGGCTGGAAATTTTGAGAGAATCTGTTTGAACGCGGAATCACTTAGCTGCCATTCTGTTTCAGGAGCTAATTTACGCGATTCTGTGTCCGCCACCGTATTTTCTGACGATTTAATATATGATACAAATTTAAAAATGTTCCTGGCTTCGCACCATTGCCATATTTGTTGAGATAGTAAATTTAAATTTGGGAATTGGATGCTGCCCATGCGATTAATATATGCGATGGCAGTCGTGTTGTCAATGCGACATAAAATATTACAGTTTGAACAGTGAGTGAAAAAGCATTTTAACGCAAAAAAGGCCGCGAGCAGTTCCAGATAATTTATGTGTTCCTCTCTCTCTTCTATTGTCCAGAAACCGTGAGTCTTTTCCGTTCCGCAACATACTCCCCAACCCGTCCTGGACGCATCAAAAAATATCTTAAATTTGAAAGATCGCGTTTCTATAGAGTTGTGCGATGTAGAAATATTTGCATTCCACCATTCAAAATCTGTATATAAGTATCTTGGAATGATCATGATTGCATTATAATTTTGCGATGCGCTTTCTAAAGCAAGAAACTTCTGTCGTTCAAATAATTTGGTGTACAGCCATCCGTAGCGTATGGCTGGACAGGCTGCAATTAGTGTGCCAATTAATTTGGCAAATTCGCGAATTTTACACTCTTTGAATCGAGAGAATTTTTTCAAGATCCTACAAATCGAATTTGGTTTCTCCCTCGGCAGAGAGATCGTCATATTTGTGGAATCATATAGAAAACCCAAATATTTACATCGCTGAGTCGGAACAAGCACTGATTTATTTCTATTGATAATAAATCCCAGTTGCGTTAATACTTGTATTGTTATGTTTACATTTTTGAGACATTTTTCAAAGGAATCGCCCACCAGCAAATAATCGTCTAAATATAAAACGAAGAGAAAACCTTCCTTCCTGAGAAGAGTTATTACCGGTTTCATTAATTTTGTTAACACATACGGAGCGCAACTAGCGCCAAAAGGCATGCAATTATATTGATATAGCTTGTTATTAACTCTGAATAAGAATTTCTTGTCACTTGTCGCTATCGGAATTAGAAAATATGCGTCCTTTAGATCAATGGTAGCGAAATAACAATCCCGTTTTATGAGCCTTGAAACCGTTCTGTCTTCAAGTTTGAAATGATCAATCTTTAGAAATGAATTTAGGGATTTTAAATTCAGAATCATTCGTTTCGATCCGTCTGGTTTTGGTATCAAAAAAATGTTTGAAATAAATTGCCCCTTACAAGGTTTAACGCAGCTGATGGCATTTGATGAGAGAAGTTTGGTAATAGACTTTTGTAATTCGTAGGTTTCTGAGTGAGACAACTTTGGTGTTTTAGGGATAGAGCGTTAAAACGGTCTTCTAATGAATTTGAACTTGTAAGCATCAATCCAAGACAAAATCTGTCTATCTGTAGTTACAGTGCGCCAATTACTAATAAATAAGCGCAGTATACCTACCGTAGAACAAGAGTCGTTTAACGACGATAATTGCCGGTCTTCTGGTAATGGTTCTCCTTCCCTTGAAGAAGGAACTTGGGGACATACCTGTGGCTGCGTTTCGTCTGGTGCGTAGCGTGAATAGAACTTCTGGCAAATATGTTTTCCAAGTGTTCTCGGGCTTACCGATCATTCGAGCTCGGAGCCCTTTTTTCAGTTCCTGATTCCTTCGCTCGACAGGATTTGCCCTTTGATGGTAAATCGATGTTGGGTGATGCACAATTTGGTTTCTTTTGCAGAATGTTTCCCATGTCCTGGATTTGAATTGGGTCCCCTGGTCACTGATGATTTGTTTTGGGTACCCGAATCGGTGGAATATTATTTCTTCAAGAAATGAAATAACATCTTTGGTTGTTGCTGTTCTGGACGTCGACCCCTCTTGCCACTTAGTGAATATATCGGTGCCTACCAATATATATATCGACTGCCATCTTGAGTCGCCGCGTATGGCCCCATAACGTCGATGCTTACCGTGTGGAATGGTTTCACCGGTATGTGTGCCTTGAGTGGTGCATTTTTCTGGCGGCTTGTGCTTTTTGTGGTTGCGCATATCAGGCATGCTTTTACATGAGATTTGACGTATTTTTCGATGCCTGGCCAGTGAAAGTGTTCTTGGATACTGAGCAACGTTTCGTCTCTTCCTGGGTGGCCGGCAAGTGGTACGTCGTGGTATTCGTGTAAGATACGTTGGTACAACGCCTGCGGTACCCAAAGCACTGACTTGTTGTTGTGTTGAAAGTACAGTTGATCGTCTTTCACCAAGTATATACCGAGGAATCCGCGGTCGCCTGGTTCTTCTGGGCCATCCAATGAAATTCTAAGCCATTTTGCGTTCAGAATTTCGCAATTGGAACTCTGCTGTCGGCCTTGTCGAATTTCCTCGTCTAGCGTAGTTACTTGCATGGCCATGTCTTATTGCTGAACTGTATCCACATTGCAATCCGGTGGTAACAATCGTTCCTTATTGGTTACTTCTTCGGTGATGCACTGTTCTGCTGGGTGGCGGGACAAGAAGTCGGGAAGTTCATTGTTTTTCCCTGCGCAGTGTTCGATGGAAAAGCTGAATTCCTGCAACAGTAGGGACCATCTCGTCAGTTTGGCCTTGTTGTCCTTGGACTTGTTCAGCCAGAGCAGAGCCCGATTATCAGTTCGTAAACAAAACGGTTGGTCTTCGATATATGGCCTATACTTCCGTGTCGGCCATACTACAGCAAGACATTCTTGTTCGTTTCTGTGGTAGTGTTGTTCGGTTTTAGTGAACCGTGCGCTGCTGTGAGAAATTATTTGTTTTTTCTGTACTTCATCTTCTTGATACAAGACCGCTCCCATTCCCGAGAGGCTGGCGTCTGTTTTAAGGAAGAATTTTTTCGTTGGGTTAGGTCTGCAGAGCACAAGTGGTTTTGCTAAGGCTTCTTTGAACGCGTTGAAAGAATCCTGTTGGTCCCATTCCCAGTGCCACTCAACTTTGGCCAACAGCAAGTCGGTCAAAAGTGCTACAACTGTTGCGAAGTGGGGAATGTACTCGCGAAGCCAGTTGCAAATTTCAAGGAAGCGTTGGAGTTTTTTATTACTTCGTGGGTTGTTGAAGCTGTGGATTTGTTCCACATGCTGTTTTTGTGGTCGGTTTCCCTCCGATGTGATTGTGTGCCCCAGATATTGCAATTGCTTCTACCCAAAAGAGCATTTTTCCAAAGAGCACTTTAGTCCGTGTTGTTGTAACCGTTCGAATACGGCGTGGAGGTGAACTAAGTGTTCTTTGTGGTTGTCGGAATAAATGCTATCGTCCAGATTCATCATAACGACTTTATGCAAGAGTCCTGAGAGCACATCCTGTGCCATCAGTTTTTGGAATGTAGCTGGTGCGTTTTTTAACCCAAAGAGCATCACTGTGAACTGGAAAGATGCTCCGTCTGGTGTGGTGAATGCCGTGAGTGGTTTTGAGTGACGCTCTAACGGAATCTGCCAGTACCGACTTTTAAGATTCAGGCACGTAAAGATCTTTGCTTGGCCAAGATCGCGAATGGTGTCTTGGATCAGTGGTAGCTGAGCAGTTTCGTCCTTAGTGTTGTCATTCAATTTTCTGTAATCCACACAAAAACGATGCTCACCATTCTTCTTTTTAACCAGTACGATTGGTGATGAGTAGCTTGACACGCTCGGCTCGATCACCCCAGTGGACAACATTTCGACGATCTGCTGTTCGATAGTCCGTTTCTTCTCATCTGAATAGCGATAGGGTCGAATCCGTACTGGCTGATTTGATGTGAGACTGATGCAATGTTCCACCGACCTGGTGGTGGGTTGCTGAAGTGATTGATCGAAGACCATCTTGAACTCCTTGAGTAAAGTCCTGTACTCATGGCCTTGTTCTGGTAAGACTGCTTCTTTCCAATTGGGTAGTGGTTACTGTGGATGGCGTTTGGACCAACGGGCTGTTAGTCGTTTGTTCGTCCCAAAGTAGATGCATGAGCGCATTGCATCCAAGTTTGCCTGTTATTCCTGAAACCAGGGGAAGCCGAGAATAACCTCTTCCAAGGTATTCTTGGTTACCGTGAATGTAGACGTCGGTGTACATTTTTGGATTGTGTATGGTAGCGTAATTTCTCCATACGTTGTCAGGAAGGAGGATGAGTTGGCCAATTGAAGTTGTCGCACGTATGATTGGCATTGTGCGGTTGGAGGTAAAAATTCCTGGCGAATTAGGTTGACGGACGCGCTTGTATCCAACAGAGCGCAGAGTGTTTTGCCATTTACCTCTAAGGCGATGCGAGGCATGGTGTGCTTGGTGTGGGTTGTGTTTATTGCGGGGAAGCCTTCGTGCCTCTGGTGGGGCCCCCTCTGGAGTTTCCCGACCTGTTCTTTTGCGCCACCGGGCACTCACTATGCCAGTGGCGTCCGGGGCAAATGCGACATTTTGGGGTGTTGTTGGTTGGGTCGTTGGACCTTGGTAGTAGAGATATATGCGAGTTCTGGAACAAAGGACTTCTTTGTGTGTAATGTAAACAAGTTTTGGGTGTCTTATCAGTGACTTGGTAATGATTGGAAAAAGAATCATATCAATCGGTGTGTGCAAAAATCACTTCATTGGAAAAAGTGTCATATCAACAGATATATGCAAAAATCTCTTCATCAACTTTCGTGTGATGTTTTGAATCAAAGACAACCGCATCATATCACCAGCTGAAACAGGAAGTCAAGCAAATCAATGTTTATAGTTTACAGTCTGCAAATATATTTAAATAAACAAAAGATACATTGAAAAAATTATGCGGATTGCTACCTTCCATTTATCAGTTAGACTTCTTTAACAAAAGTTGTGCAAAATTAATTCGATAGAAACAAGTTATTTCTGGTGAGTATCAAATTAATTATTCTAGTCATATTACATATTCTTTTATTTCCTATTAAAATTAATACGGTTTATATTATTTATTTAGGTTTAAAGAAAAATGAATGATATCCTGACAAGTGCCATGTTTGATGCAGATTTGCTCTCATTTAATAATGCCATAAAACCACCACAACCATCACAATTATCAACAAAACGTAAACGATCGAGTGCAACACCAACAAACTCCTCTACAAATAAGGGAAAGCAAATCCACATGGATGCACATCCATCAAATGTTGTAAACAATGAAAGTGATGTGGATGATGCGTTCGAGGAACTATTTTCCGATGTGGGGAGTAAAGAAATTGTATTATCATCGTCGATGTCAAGAAAACTCACTGGTGGAACGGTTACTATTACATCACCGAATCCAAATGGAGCTACACACTTCATAAAAATTGAGGTTTACGATATGAAGGATATCGAGGGAAAATCAAGCAATGAAATATGGAGACACAGCACTGTGCGCTCGAAAGTGTTTATTAATCGAGCTGAAAATCCACAGATCTTCAACGTGATCAACACGATCACTCTGGATTTGGCTAAGAAGATGAAAAATACAGAAGGTTCGGAAACCAAATTTATTAAAATCTAAGTATTTTTTTTTTATCTTTTTAAATATATATTATATATACTTCAATATTTTCAATTTCAATTTCTGAAATAGTATTGTTTAACGGAATGATTTAATTAAAATTTGTGTATTCTCAATTGTTTGTTTTTATGTAGAATTATTTTTATTAATATTATAATAATCCTAACCCGATAATTATATGTGTGTAATTAATATAAAAATAAAGGAAACTATACTTATAAATTTCGTGTGTTTATTTTGTTTATTATTAGTGAGTATAAGACAGACATATTATAAAAACAATGCAATTTAGTAATGCAATGTTTATAATCATAGTTGATGGTTCATAATTATATATTTTGTCTCTTAAGTTAAAAAATACATTAATTATAATAGCAGTATATATTAATAAATTTTACTTACACCGCATAAACATCATATGCAATTATACGACAATTATATCATCTTATAATAAATAAAGAATTAAAAAAAGGATGGTGATTAAAAAAACTCTAAGAATTAACCTAAAATGTATATTTTTTATTCTAAGCATGTAATACAAAATAATCAATATTGACAATTTTGTTTATTTATACAAACAACAAAATTGTATATTTATATAAAATAAATAATACGCCGCAAAAGCACCGTGCCATGAAAGCATAATTTAATTTAATTTAATTTATTTAATTACGGGACTTGCCCAAGAGGATACATGTAAGGTACAAAATAATTTAAATATAAATATAAAATGTAAAAACACAAAGATAAAGATAAAAATACACAATACACAAACAAGACAAAAAACGAGCCGAAGCAGAAATGTAAACAACAACAAAAAAGTGTAAAACAGCAATCAAACAAAAACAAACTACAAGCGCTTTTTAAGGCTCAAGAGCGAACAGTTGAATAAATCGATTGACGTCGTGTTAGCATTACGCGAAATACGGTTAATTGCGTGATTAGTGCAAAAATTGGTTTTATAAGACTTTGTGTGAAAAGTGCGACTGTTTCTAAGTGGTCTAGCTGGTACATAAAAGGATACGAGTGCAATAAGGTCAGGACTATCAATAATATTATTAATGATTTTGTACATCAATAAAATATCGCTGTTAATCCGCCTTTCCGCCAAAGTGCGCAAATTTAGTGAGTTCTGTAAAAATATATAATCTTTTTGCTCTTTTGGTATTCCCATTTTAAAAGACACGTAAGTTAAAAATTTCTTTTGAATTCGCTCAATCCTGTCAATATGGCACTTGGAATATGGTGACTATATATTCGACGCATATTCAAGATGAGATCTCACCAATGAATTAAAAAGTATTTTGAGGCAGCTCAAATCGAAGAAATCTTTAGTGTGTCTTTTAATAAAACCTAAACATTTTAGTGCTTTGCTACATATGCCCTGTATATGAAGATCAAATGACAGATTAGATTCGAATATAATCCCTAGATCGCGGATGCTTGAAACTGTATTTAGAATTAGCCCATTTAGATAAAGGTTGCATTCCAATGGTTTTTTTTTCCTATTAAAACATATGTGAGAACATTTGTTAGTGTTAAGGCTTAGTTTATTCGAGTTGCACCAACAAGAAAAGTTGTCTAAATCCCTCTGAAATTTTAAGATGCAATCGTTGCTCTCGATTGTAGAGAACATCTTTGCATCATCCGCAAACAGTAAGACTTCACAAAATTCAAAGACATCTACAGCATCGTTCATAAATATGTTAAACAATAGTGGTCCCAGGTGTGAACCTTGTGGTACTCCAGAAGTGGCATGCATTTCTGTTGAGTACCCACCATTAACATGAACAATTTGACATCGATTGTATAAATATGAACGAAACCAGGACAGCATAGGGTCAACGATACCAAATTTGCTCAGCTTTAAAAGGAGTACTGAATGATTTAGTTTATCAAACGCTTTTGAAAAGTCGGTGTAGACTGAATTGACTTGTTTTCCCCTGGAAACGGCATTGGATATGTAAGATTCATAAATGAGCAAATTTGTAACTGTGGAGCGTCCTTTACAGAACCCATGCTGTTCCTTAGCTATACGGTTTTTGAATAATACGGACAGCTTTTCTGTTAGCAATGATTCGAGCATTTTAGGTATTGTAGACATAATTGAAATAGGTCTGTAATTGACAATTAAGCTTCTCGTGCCAGATTTGAAAACAGGCGTAACATAGGAAGTTTTCCATACATCCGGAAAACTGCCAGTTGTTAGTGACAAATTGAATAACAACCATAAGGGTCTGGAAAAGGCAAAAGCACAACGATTGAGAACTAAAGGTGGAATATTGTCCGGTCCTTTACCCTTTCTAATGTCTAATTCATTCAGCTTGTGCAAAATTTCCGATATGGTAAACGAAAAACAGCTGACTAAATTAGTAGATTCTGGAATATTAGAGTGTGAGTCTGAATTGTCATCATTAGGTTCATATACAGTGGCAAAATGTTCCTTAAACAGCTCACTAATTGAGTTAGCCGTGCTGGCCGTGGAATTGTTCAAAGTCATAGTAGCCGGAATTTGATTTTCTGATTTGAGGCTGTTAATATAGTGCCAAAACTGCTTAGCATCGTCTTTGATTGAGGTTTCTACCCTTTTAATATGATCCTTGTAACAATACTCGACATGTGATTTACAAGCTGATCTGAGTTTGCTGAACGTTGCATAATCGTTTTCAGAGCCGGATATTTTGTATTGCCTATGCGCTGAACGCTTCAATAAAATTCCTTGTTTCAAATCGATGCTAAACCATTTTGGAAACTTATTTTTGTTACGAATGCAAATAGTGGGAATCAATTTAGCAAAAAGATCATATACACACTCATAGAAAACGAACACTGCCTGGTCTGTGTTTAGACCTGAAAACAGACTGTCCCAGTGCACACTCAATAAACAGTCACTTAAAGCTTGAAAATTGCATTTCTTGTAGTCGTAACACGTTACGTCAGTGATAAGAATTGGAACACTTGCACTATTTAAAATACTGATGGCTAGGGGTGGATGACGTAAGTCAATGGGTAAAAGCACGTCGATGGCCGCTGAAGTAGATGACTCGATGCAGTTAGAGAAGACCAGATCTAATTGCACATTGTTTTGGTTGAACACGTTATTATGTTGGTACAAATTATTAAACATAAACATTTCGATCAAGCTCTCAGCAATTGTGGGAACTTTTGCTATTGAAATGCCCATTTCGTCATTAGCCCAGTCGATGGAAGGTAAGTTAAAGTCACCAATAATATAGACAGTCGATTCACTATACTGCGCTAGGATTACCTCAACGGACTTGCTGAAGGAGTCGTATGTTTCACGGGGTGACCCAGGAGGAATGTAGACACTGCACAGGAGCAAGTCGGTGTGCGGAAGCTTAATGAGGACCCATAATTCATCCAGTATTTTGTTGCCGTTTGGAGATGGGATGAAGAGATGTGATAGACTGTTGTGCAATGCTATCAACACCCCCCCTCCTCTGGATTTTCCGGTGTCTGCTTCACTACGGTCTTTCCTCAAAACAACGTAGTTGTTCAGGCCTAGTTCAGCATGACTAAAATCGGAGTTTAGCCATGTTTCCGTTAATACGATGATGTTGTAGTTACTTAACTTAGTAGAGTGTGATAGCGCACATAACTTAGTCCTTAGTCCTCGAACGTTTTGGTAGTATAGACTTATATCTATGCCGGAGGATCTGTCATTTCCCCGTCCCGAAAATTTGTATTAGCTGCACCATCAACAACTTGGGTAGCTGTGGTAGATCCAATTTCCAAGGGTTTAGCAGCCGGGCTCGAGACTTGGAAGTTCGCATACTGGTTACTTGATCGACTAAAATTGAAGCGTCGTACTATGACCCCTTTAGGCCAAAACTCTGCTTCTTTTAGGCGATCGTAAAATTCCTGACGAAATCCAAGTTTGAAGGATTTTGCTGCTCCTTTAACTGGCAGGGCCTGAATGACGTCCACGGCATTAACATTGGCTAGTTTAGATGTGATGTAGTTCTTTATGGTTTCAGTGTTAACCGTGCTAGCAACTTTACCCACATAGAGCCACATTCTTTTAGGGGCACTCTGGAAAGCGTCATCTGGTGCAACCGATGCAGTTCCTTGGGTCGAAGTTGTTTTCTTCTTACGCTTCACAACGGTTTGAAAGCCGTCGGAAACAACATTCGCGAATGATAATGGAGCGCCAGGCAAGACGGTCGAGGCGGCAGCGTGTGGCTGGTTCACTATGCTGGTATGCGAGCGTACCGATCTAGACTTTGTACCCGAGCTGGGTGTTGTGGCGGGAACAGCAGCATCCTTATCACGGATATTCGGAATTCCTAGCAAATTATTGTTATTCTTGTTAGAACAAATACCATGTTTTACGGTGTTCAACTCATCTCGCAA